>JAASFE010005697.1:2752-123044 GCA_013365205.1 Pseudocercospora cruenta
AACGAGGATAAGATAATAGAGGATACTTAGCTCGAGGATAATAAGCGTCTAACTAACTACCTCCTTATAGAGGATACTATTAATTTACTACGTAAGGATACTATAGATATTAGACTAGTAATTCTAGGTATGGTTAAGCGCCCTATTACTAGATATATCTATAAGGTTATTTATAACTTATACGTCGTTACTAGGAACTCTAAAAAGGGTCTCCTTACGATTAAATAGGAGTATAATAATCGTAGTAACTTCTAGGACTATATAAATAACCTATAGTACTTAGGTAAATAGATTAACTATCGTATTAAAAAGAAGATAAATATCTACTCGAACCTAGATAAGGACCTAGAGGCGTCTAATATTAGTAACTCTAAAATATAGATAACGAGTAGGAGGATATTAGTACTTCTAATTTCGAGGATAACTAGGCTACGACTAATAAGTTAGACGACGACGATAATTAGTAGTATAGTAATATACTATATAGTATAAGTAGTAATACTACTTTAATATTATTTAGGTAGTATATAGCTATATTTTTATAATATATATAGTATAGCTACCGATTTACTAGTATATAGATTAGCGATAGGGGTCTATTAGGTTTATATAGCGTTTATAGGCTAATTATATACTTATAGGTTTATAAATAATAAAAGTAATATTCTAGATATTATCTATATACTTTAGACTACTACTAAACTAATTTTTATACCTAAATTTATATGTTCTAAAATATAGCTCTATAACATTACCTATACGGTCCATAACGACCCTTAGACTACTATGGGCAGCAGCTCCGGAACGGGTTTAGCGCTGCCTTAGCAGTCTATGCTCTGAGACTTGCATTTCGCCTGTCGGAAGTCGAACGGAAGCCTCGTGCCTACCTGACAATCGCAAAACAGGGCTTCGGACCTCTCTCCAGTTGTGCACCCGTTTGCCACAGTGCTCTCCAAAATCAGCACTCACCTTCGACAACCACAGCACATTCTCAGAATTGCTGCATCGCTACTCCAGCACGCAGTACGAGTTGCTCAAGCACTTCAGACCGTGTTCAAGGAGGCTTTTAGGTCTCATCAAACGGTCGCCACTCCAGGAATCGACTTTGAGCGCAACTTTTCCAGCATTTGAAGCCTTCGCCACATCGCGCTACCTCATCAACACCAGCGCCTGTGCCCTACCACTTCAGCAGAGAAGCAAAACCACAGCCGTTTTATAATGTCGAGCGACAGAATGTTCCAGGACCGGCGCCAGGATTCACACTTCGATTCTGCATTTGATCCTGACCAAAACTTCATGTTCGAAGATGGCGGCGGTGACGACATGCAGAGCATGCAGCATAATATCACGTCGCTGCAAATGCTCAGTCCAGAAGATGACGCTGCCTTCCAACCCGAGTTCATGAACCCAGCATTCTTCGACCAGAGCAGCCTTTCGCCAACCTCGCAAAATTGGCCCGCTGCGCAGTCATATGAGGGGTTCAATACGCACTCATTACAGAATGACATCGTGAATGGCCGACCCTCAAGCGTTGTGCAACAATTCGGCCAGATAACGCCACCGGACGATGGCACCCCAAAGTTTTCTCCAGTGAAACAGAATACAGTCACCGCTGCACAATCAATCACTAATTCCACGGCAAAGTCAGAGAGAGCACGGAATGCCGCGAATCAGAGACATGCAAAGGCCAAAAAGGTACGTGAGTCCATATGATCCTGTGAATGGTCGTGTCGGTACCCATAGAGAGTGACGGCTTCGCGATAATCGTGGATCCCGCAAAACCTTTCTCGTTCTTCGCTGACCAGTCTCCAGGCTAGGAAGGATAGTGCTCGGGACACCAAGGACACTGAAGATGAAGTTGGCGATCTTGATGACAAGAAAGAGCGATATCGCGAAAAGAATCGGTTGGCAGCTGCCAAGTGTCGCTCTAAGAAAAAGACGCACACCGAGAGCCTAGAAGAGTCAGCAAGATTCATCACTGCGCAAAACAACAAGCTCCGAGCGGAGGAGAGAGAACTGCGAGACATGTTCTCCAGCCTTCGCCACCAAGCACTTGCGCATGACCCTACCCAAGGCTGCACTTGCCAGGCCATTCACATGTACAATAATAACAAAGCACAAGAGGCTGCGAGGGGCGCGGCTATGCAATTTGCAGCGCAATCAGTGCCTTCGCCGGCGTTGAGCAGCAACAGGTCTGCAGTCGCGTCACCAGTGGATTTGGACGGTGTTGCAAGCCGTACGCAGTCGTTCTCGGGCGTGAGACCGCAACTTGCTCAACAACAATCGCGTTCACAGTCCGTCGCTGGACCGATGGGCGTAGTCCCGGCAATCAATGGCAGATCGCAGCCGTCACCGGTGGTCGCAGATGGAACTCCTTGGGGTGTTTCTTCAACCAGCGAAACCATCCAGGATAACCAGTCAAACACGCTGAACCAGGAAATGGAGCTCAGCTGATGGAAAGCTCGAGAAGGCATCGAGTCGCGGTGGTGTACATTATGCTCAGGTCGCCAGGATGGCAGAGAATGAGCTCCAGCAGTCGTCCAGATCTCGCAGAACTTGGACGCGTGGGTCTCCAGATATGACTTATGAATCAGGGTGCGAGAGGATCGAAGACCATGCAGATTCGATATCTCGTCGACCAGTACTTTCGGCATCAAATTAGTTCGACCGGTAGCGATACCTAAAAGGCGAGGCATTTACGATTTCTTTGATGCGATGCATCAGGAGACTGTGTGACTTGCAGTTAACGAAAATCAGAATTCAATTGTAGTTCCCACGGCTTCCGTTGAGTGTCGAGGTGCGTCGTGGTATTTCCATCATTTTGACGACATACCGCGCTCACAATTACCATGAGAGCTATACCGAGTTCGTGCAAGGCGCCCACATCGGCACCCTGAGTCCGTGGTGGTGGACCAGTTAGAGCATCGGTGTATGGCCGCTTCCGCGATGGCTTGAGCTTCTGGCGAGGTCTGTTATACAAGTCTTGATGCAGGGCCGTCCCAATATGTTGTTGAGTGGCATGTTCGTAGTCTTCTGCGGGTGGCAATGTCCAGTGTTGTGTCTTGTCTCTGGTTGGTCTTCGAATGCATGCTTCGCCGTGCCTCGAGCTGCTTGGCTGCGGCTTCGTGCTAGGAAGTGAGAAGTTGGCCAGAACGTAAGTCACACAGTCTGAGCAATCTCATATCTGGTTCGCTTCCCTGGTGTGCATTCGGAATGGCTAAATCCTTGGTTGTGCCAAGACCCGATGGTGTGAGACGGGTGTTGTGTCTAGACTGCTGAGCTTCGACTCATCAACAAGGACCTGCCAGCACGATTCGTAAACCAGCTGCTGTGAACGTAGTATCCTTCGTTCTTCGCTTGCCATCGTCAAGCATATTGATGTTGTTGTGGTTCATGCAGAGTCCGGATAGGGTTGGTGCTGCCTCAGCTGTCGACGCAGCATTTTGCGACCGGACTGCCAGATGGCGCGCCGCCGGACCGTAGAGTACCACAGCTAAGTGGCGTTGGCATTTTATCGACCATGAGCATCGATACGAATTCTTCAAGATCAGTCGCTGGTCGACTGAGACGTTTCTGGAGCCGTAGAGAAGCCTGGCGTCGCTGTCGTTGATGGGTGTCAGGAAGACGGGAAGTGTTGAGACGGAGCAGAAAGCCCGGAGGCGGAAACAGCACTAGCAGCTTACGTGGGCAGACCGTGAAGCAAAAGCAGTGCTAAGCCCTTGCGGACTGGGTGACCGTCGCCGAAGCCTCCACCAAACCCTGATCTGCCACCCAAATTGAGATCTCGACTTCCTTGTTCGGTCATTGTGAAGTCGTTCTGAGGTCACGACAGCATCACGACTTCATGCTTTTCTTGCTTGCTTTCCTGCCTGCTACTATGCAACGGCAAATACTGTCCATTTTCGAACATGCAAATCAATTCGGTCGTGCTGTATCGTGTGCAATGGTGGAAGGAAACGCATCTTGTGATCAATGACAAATAATGCTATACAGATGTATCTATTGCCGGAAAGGTGGAGACGGTGTTGAGCTTCTGGATCTCGACTAGTTGCCACCCTCCTGTGTTATCGTCACCATTGACAGCTTCAATTCTGCCGTCAACATCTAGGACTATCGATACACCACGTGCTGCCGCTGAAAGACATGCAATTAGCTCGAAGTGCACCTGGCTACAGGGTCTGTGCAAATTCTTTGTATACCAGAATATCTTGCTGTCGAGGATCTACTGCTTCTGAGCATCCTTTCCAATCATACGTTCGTGACACGAGGTTCCATCTGGCCACTGATTATTTCGCGCACGCAGAGCTTCTCGCTGTAAATGCATCGCGAATGGTTTCCAGCTGTCTAATTCCACTCTTTAGCAAGGCGAAGCGAGACTTCGCTCTTGCGAAACACTGCGAGTTCAGATTAGAGCGCTGATCAGCTTTCGATTCAACGTTATGTGTCTTCGTTCGTCTGAGCCAAGCTTCGGAATGCCTCTCTGCACTTTTGCGCGGATTGCCTGCGTCCAAGTCCGCCTTGGCTATGTTAGCTGTGAGGACTTCTCAAGGTACACGGACTGGCCATTTGACGAGACGGGAGACATGGGCGTGATCTGACAACCGGTATCTGCTCATACGTGTCGTTCCTCCAGGCTGAATGTCGCGCTTCGGAAGTCATTGGTGCTGGTGCCTGAAGTCCACCGCTGCAGTAGGTCAAGTGTTTACTGGCATGTGATAGAAAAGGCCAAAACGATCTGTCGTCGAAGTTGCGATGTATTGTGTATGGCGTCGCAACCATGGTCTATGGCAGGACCGCAAGAGCGTAAAACAGCGCCCAAAACCTGTCTGTGACACACCACAAGCTCCACTGCGGCATACGAGCAACAGCACGCATGGCTTGGTGTCAGGCATCTAGAAGAGGCCAAATTTCCGGTGCATTCGTGGTTCAGATTTCATCTTGTCCAGCTGTCACCGAGGGTTCTAGCGTATCTTTGATGGAAGAATCCGTGCAATGATGGCCTCAAAGCAATGTATTGTGTGCAAGTGCGATCTCTGCTGCTTTGCTCTTCCATATGTATCGTGTGAAGACCGAAGTTGCATCCGCAACACAGCTTCATCCAGCACTCCGCCTGCAGTCTTTCCTTGCTCTTGTTCTGATCACGCCGAACGTCAGCATTCATCGGCTACTGGTAAGAATATAAGCACAGAAGATTGCATGTTGATGGCAGTAGAATAGGAGACAGATGTGGAGGCTCAAATTGAAGGTCTCTGTCAACCCTGATTGCGTCACCCGGTGTTGCCATTGCCGATGACATTGAGCTTGAGCAATTCACATAAGCTCTTCCACCAACACTTCTTCCATCTAATGAATCGCCTAGCAGCAGCTACACAGACCTTGAGAAAGCCGATCGTATCTACGCTTCTTGCAGTGAGTGTTGCATTTCTGGTCTGGACGTTCCTGGCTGAAAACGAGCATCAGCAACACATAAGAAAGATGCATATCGAAAGCATACCCATGTGTAAGATTGACGGACCATCAAGGTGTGATTGTCGATTACTAAGATGCCATTGTAGGGGAGGGTAGTGGCAACAACTACGCCTATCGTATGTCCTACCATATACAAAGCTGCAGCATATAATCGAAGTGCCCTGGTCCCCGATGCTAATGGCTCGGCCAATGCAGTCGTCACGGATGACAAGACGAAGGACGCAGTGATCATTGACCCAGCGAATCCGCCTGAGTGAGTATTGAACTGAAATACCATTGTTTTGAGGATGGCACTAGAGCTAACTATTCAAGGGTATTGCCGGCGTTGAAGAAGGCGACCGACAGCGGTATCAACCTCAAGAACATCATTAACACTCACCAGTTAGTCTGCTCGACTCCAGGGCCAATACATAGTACTGACACCGTCATAGCCATCACGACCATGCTGGAGGCAATGCTGAGATCCTCAAGACGTATCCGATCCCAATCATTGGTGGCAAAGACTGTGCAAAGGTGACCAAGACACCAAGTCATGGTGAGACTTTCACAATCGGCGACGGCATCAAGGTGAAAGCTCTTCACACGCCATGTCATACTCAGGACAGCATATGCTATCTTTTCGAAGACGGCAATGATCGAGCAGTCTTTACCGGCGACACTCTCTTCATCGGTGGCTGCGGACGATTCTTTGAGGGCACTCCAGAAGAAATGGATACAGCTCTCAACAAGACCTTGGCTGCGCTTCCTGATGACACCAAGGTCTTCCCTGGTCACGAGTATACGAAGGGCAATGTCAAATTCGGCGTTCAGGTCATTCAGTCGGACCCGATCAAGAAGCTTGAAGCTTTTGCAAACTCGAACAAGCAGACCCAGGGCAAGTTCACGATTGGAGACGAGAAGCAATTTAACGTGTTCATGAGACTAGATGACCCGGAGGTGCAAAAATACACGGGAAAGAAGGATCGAGTGGAAGTAATGGCAGCTCTGCGTGAGGCGAAGAATTCGATGTAAAAGTGATGGAAGAGATCCATTCCCGGAGAAGAAAAGCATGTCCCACACACATGACTATTAATTCTTCTCACTTCTTGACTCCAGCATGCGGTGTCCTGGTAACGGACTGCGGTCTTATACAGTGGCGAGATCTTTCGAGTAACTATAGAGTCGTCGATCTAGCGTGCCCCGCGAACAGTCATGACCGTGACTGTTGCCCCACACTCTACATTAAAGCTCCAGGTCCGACTGACATCTTCCCAAAATCATTTGAATTCATCACATTACCTTATCTTTCAGCTCTGACAGTACGACGATGATCACACGAATACGAAACTGAGCGTGCAGATTCGAGATCGGACTGCAGTGAGGCGAAAGAGATCGGAACAGCATCATCGACAATTCAGATCAAAATGTCGACAAGACAGGAACGGTATAAGCAAGCACCTCAGACAGCGCAGGAGAGGCGCGCTGGCGAGTCGGTATGTCAACATGCACATCGCCTCTGCGCAGCATTGTGACCTAAGTGAAGCAATTCCGTCGCCTCGTACTGATGTGGTGCCACAGGCATTGAGCGACTTCGCCGATTACGTCCAGCAACAGCAAGCACTACGAAAACCTCCAGGTACAGCAGGTGCTAGCACGCTGCCAGCAAATGGCGCTTCGAAACATGAGCACGCCGAGCTCGACATTCTCGATACCCTAGACCTTGCAGACGACAAGCCGAAGGTGAAGATAAAACATCTACTTCTTGATGAAAGCGAGAGCAAGGACGATAGTATTCAGCAACTACAAGAGACCTTTAGCGCGCGGCTAGAAGAGGGCAATGGGGAGTGTCTATTTGATATTGGGTTGGAGGACAATGGCGACAGTCAGTTATTGACCGAGCAAGAGTGGGAAGCTGCTTTGGCGCGGATACAGGGCATTCTCGAAAAGCTAAAAGCAGATTGGAAGATCCTCATAACAAAGAACGTGCCGAATAGCAAAGTTGATGTTGGGGCTGACAAGAAAGAGCGAGGATGCGTGGGCAAGCTCATGGCCAGGCGGCGGCCGGAGAGTGTGGACGATACAATTGAGACACGAATAGCGGTTGTCGGCAATGTAGATGCTGGAAAGAGCACTTTGCTAGGTAAGGATTTCTACGCAGCCAGACAAGGAAAGCTGCGGCGTCCGTAGTATACTGCGGCTCTGTCTCGGCAATATTGCTGAAAGGCGTGGACAAGACTGACAGCGCGCAGGTGTACTCGTAAAAGGCGGTCTGGATGACGGACGTGGAAAGGCGCGAGTTAATCTCTTCCGTCACAAACACGAAATGGAGTCTGGCCGAACTTCCAGCGTGGGTATGGAAATCATGGGTTTTGATACCAAGGGAGAAGTCGTGGTCTCTGGCGTGCCTGGCAGGAAGCTTAGCTGGGAAGAGATCGGAAAACGCAGTGCAAAAGTGATTTCATTCACTGACTTGGCTGGCCACGAACGATATCTACGAACCACTGTCTTCGGACTGCTCTCCAGCGAGCCAAATTACTGCCTCCTGATGGTCGCGGCCAATAATGGTCTCATTGGAATGTCGAAAGAGCACCTCGGTATCGCCCTTGCCTTGAATGTGCCAGTCATGGTGGTCATTACCAAAATCGATATCTGTCCTCCCCAGATCCTTCAGCAAACCTTGACTCAGATCACGAAAATCTTGAAATCTCCTGGAGCTCGAAAGATCCCCATTTTCATCAAGACCAGGGAGGAGTGCATCAACACGGCGACGCAATTCGTCAGTCAGCGAATATGCCCGATCTTCCAAGTCTCAAACGTCACCGGCGAGAGTCTGGATCTGGTCCGCGAGTTCTTGAACATTCTACCTCACCACGGCAAGTACGATGTCGACGCGCCGTTTGAGTTCCATGTCAACGACACGTTCTCGGTTCCCTTCGTCGGTACTGTCGTTAGCGGAGTAATCAAATCCGGTATCATCCACACGGGAGACACCGTCATGGTCGGTCCAGACAGTCTTGGCCAATTTACGACGACCACCGTTCGTTCCATCGAGCGAAAGCGAATCGGCGTTCCGGCTGCGACTGCAGGCCAGAGCGCTTCTTTCGCCCTCAGGCGAGTCAAAAGGAAAGACGTACGCAAAGGCATGGTGGTTCTTCTGAACAAATCGGAGACGAATCCAAACGTCGAGGCACCGAAACCAACAGTATATCGCGAGTTCGTGGCTGAAGTCCTAATCCTGTCCCACGCAACTACCATTCGGACGAAGTATCAAGCCATGCTTCACGTAGGTCCAATCAGCCAGACATGCGCGATCATCGATTTGGACCGAGCATATATTCGAACTGGAGACCGAGCGACTGTGGCATTCCGCTTCGTTCAGAGACCCGAATTTTTGGCTGCAGGTGACCGAATATTGTTTCGAGAGGGCAGAACGAAAGGTCTAGGTATAGTCAAGCAAGTCGGCTACGATCCTTCTAAGCCACTCAACCCAGAGACCGCCAAGGACCGAGAACTAAGTGCCGTCGATGAGGAGAAGCAGAGGCCGGCTACGGTCAAAGCTGCGACATGAGTTAAATGAGATATGATGCAGTGAGTAGTTGCAGGCTGGTCAAACAGTACAGCCTGGTGAGGTTGGTCACTTGAGTTCTGAGGTGCAAGCTCATCGACAGATCAGACATTGATATTCTCAATCTTGACCCTGGTCCCAGACCATTACTGCCAGTTTCGTAACCGACGCGTGCTTCTTTTCTCTTGTCTTCAGCAGCACATCTGAATGTCACCGATACTGCCTAAGCCTGCCCCTGAACAGTCCTAGTCCAAGCTGGCCGTCGGTGACGTTGTTGCGAAAGTCATGCGAGGTCAGAATGTCATCTCGAAAGTTTTAAAGTATTGCCAAGCCCTTGAAGAGACGAATTCTGGAGCGGACTTCATCGATGCTCTTCCGCTGCTGCGCTCCTGCTTTTATCTCTACATTTCTGTCCTCCTCAGAGGCCTTAGATGTAGCAGTCTCGACTCACGATCTATTCCGCTACCTTCACGACATCTCGTCAATGCAAGATCCGGAGCATCCGACTTTACCAACACCAGCCTCGCACGTCACTGCCGCAATGGCCTAAGACATTCCGCCGCGGAGCGGCTTCTTAGCTGCATCTCAAGACCGTTCATCCGCTTTCACCGACTTCGATATGGCTACAGATACCGTGCACGAGCACGCTTGTCATGCTTTAGGATCAAGATAGTGGATACCAATGGCTAGGAAACTAGCAAACGTGGTGCCGCGCGGCGCTCCTACCGCGTGCGCGTCATGCAACCAAGAGCCTCGTCAGTCGACGACATAAGTGCTGTATTATTGGCATTTCGCCATGAGCTGTCCATTTTGTAAGTCCTACGCCGGCCTTGAGGCTCTTGAGAGAGTCTGAAGGCGAGTCGGTCTTCCTCTGGTCTGTTGCTTTCCGCGTCGCCAGTCGCCAGGTCAGAATCACATTAGTGGGAGTAAGAGCAGCCGCATCTCAAGTCACTATCCTCATCTCCGCCGCCATGGCGTCCACGACTACAGCAGCATCACCAGCTGCAACTTCAGGCTTCTCCGTCGACATTGGAAGCGGAATATCAATCAGCACTTCGGAAATTGTTGGACTAGGAGTAGCAGTCACTGTCGCCATTATCGTCTTCATCATCGCACTTCTCGTGCTGTTCTGGGGCTGCAGCTGTACACGCAAGAAGAACCGACGAGCTCTCATTCTCTACGACGACGAGAAAGGCACATATCCCGGCTATATCCCCTCAGCAACCACATCAGAAATCAGCCAATTACCTCCTTCATACCAGCCACCAAGTCGACCGCTTTCGACAGATGAATTTGATGAGAAGCCGCTGCCGCCATCGTACGGGCCTGAAGAGCGAACATCGTCGACGGAGAAGGTCAGAAGTAGTATGCTTGAAAGAGCGTCGAGTTCCCGTTCGTGGCTTACTCGGGGATCAAGCAACTCGGGAATGCGATGAGAGAGAGAGAGAGAGAGAAATCAGCATATTATTTACGCCAGTAACGATACCACGAATTTTATGAAGCACGAGCTCGCCTACGTTCCACACCTTCACCTTTTCTTTCCTCATTCTTGCCATGTGGCCTTGGCGCTCGATGGAAGCTCTTGCCGATGTTTCGAGATTCGCTAACCACACCTCAGATGAGCACTCCTGCTCCAAGCCCAACACCTTCAGAAGACAAGATGTCCATCAAATCGTGCAAGCACGCCAGTGAGCCTCTCTGGTTGCTGGTAAGGCAATCGTATTCTGCGGAGCTGTATGGTACCCAATGGCAATATTCACCAGAGGTCAGATGATCAAGATGCGATCGACATTCTTATACATCTTCAGCCCGCCCGGTGGTGGAATTAATCCGGTGGTGGAGATATGCGAGCTACCTTGTGGATATGGCAGTCGATATCTTGCGGTTCTGCCCGAATACTGGTTTTCAACGCAATACGGGTCCCACAGTCACCGGTAACGAGAAGGACCTCTTTACATACTCGCAACATTCTTACTACGTGAGATGTTCTCACCGGCTTCTTCCCAATCGCAAGGATGAACGATCTCTACATGCAAGTTGCCGCTCTGGAAAGCTGCCGGTCAGCCAGTGGATACATGTACAATTAGCTCGAGGACCCCGCAAGCTAAGGTGTATTATGGAGTTCGGCAAAGACATCTTCACAACCAAGACAGGCAATCTGGAAGTATTGATAAAGCGCTGTCCCAAACATGTAGGTCGATTCTCTCACTACCCCTGTCCATACCATGGCTTCTTTCACCCCAGATCAGACTGTCGGAGGATCGACCGAGCCTGGAGCCTACAGGGCACCTGATGGTACCTCGCCACACCAGAATGTCAAGCCTTTGGTTCTACCACCAGATACAGATGCTTCCAAATTTCAAGAATATGTTCAGAGAAGTGCAGGTGTCGTTGGGCCGGACAACATCACTATCATCACAGAAGCTAGTGAGCTGGACCGATATGATTACCTCAACCCAGCCAAGGCATCGGACATGTTCTATATGTGTGACAAGGACTACTTTGTATGCTCTGCAGTCATAGCACCACGAGGCGTGGATGATGTTCAGGCGATTGTCAAGCTTGCGAATGAGTTTGATATTCCTCTCTGGCCGTTTTCTGTGGGACGGAATCTTGGCTACGGCGGTGCTGCTCCCAGGGTGCCCGGGAGTGTTGGCATCGATATGGGTCGAAACATGAATAAGATCTTGAAGGTTGATGTTGAGGGAGCATATGCCCTTGTTGAGCCGGGTGTCACTTTCTTCGACCTGCGTGAGTTGCGATTGCAAAGCGTTGTTATGTACATCATGTTGACATTTTGGCAGATCAGTATCTCGTTGACAACAACTTGAGAGACAGACTATGGTGCGATGTTCCTGATCTCGGTGGCGGCAGCATTCTTGGAAACACAATTGAGAGAGGTGTTGGGTACGAATCATAACTTGAGGCAATGCCAAAGCAATGCTGATCAGATCTTCTAGCTACACCCCGTACGGCGATCATTGGATGATGCATTGCGGCATGGAAGTCATTCTCCCAAACGGAGAACTACTACGCACAGGAATGGGAGCCATGCCCAATCCAAAGGCCGACACTTCCAAGCCTCTGCACGAGCAAGAGCCCAACGAAAGCTGGCAACTGTTCAACTACGGCTTCGGTCCCTACAACGACGGCAGCTTTTCACAATCCTCGCTAGGGATTTGTACCAAGATGGGTATATGGCTCATGACCAATCCTGGCGGATATCAAAGCTATTTGATCACTTTTCCGAAAGAAGACGATCTCCATCAGATCTGCGAAATCATTAGACCACTGAGGGTGGGCATGATCCTCCAGAACGTTCCGACTTTGCGAAACATCACAATCGATGCTGCAGTGATGGGCACGAAGAAGGACTACTTCCCCAACAAGCGTCCGGATGAGCCTCTCAATGATGCAGAACTCGACGAACTAGCAGCCAAGCATGGTCTCGGGCGCTGGAACTTCTATGGAGCAGTTTACGGACCTCCTCCCATTCAAGAGGCTATGCTGGGAGTCATCAAGAATGCTTTTCTTCAAGTTCCTGGTTCCAAGTTCTTTCTCCCTCAAGATATTCCCAACAACGTGGTCGCGCAAGTCAGGCACAATACCTTGCAAGGCATTCCATCAATCAGCGAGCTGACTTGGGTAGATTGGGTAAGTTCTGCATGATATAGCAGCTTCGATCAAGATGAATGCTGACCACTCATATAGCTCCCGAACGGCTCTCACGTCGGCTTCTCACCAATAGCTCCAGTCACCGGCAAAGACGCAGAGAAACAATACGCAATGACACGTCGTCTCAACAACAAATACGGCTTTGACTTCATCGGCACATTCATCATCGGAATGCGAGAAATGCACCACATTGTCGAGGTTGTCTTCGATCGCAACGATCCCGATAGTCGGAGACGAGCACATCTCTGCGTCAAGGAAATGATCGATGAAGCTGCGGCTAATGGTTGGGGCGAGTATAGGACGCATCTCGCTATCATGGATCAGGTTGCCGGGACTTATAACTTCAACAATGGGATCAATATGAAGCTCAATGAGACCATTAAGGATGCTGTTGATCCGAAGGGAATTTTGGCACCTGGAAAGAACGGTGTGTGGCCGAAGCGGTATAGGAATGAGATCGAGAGATGGAAAGTGCCGTTGCCGAATTGAAGATTGCAGGATTCGAGATAGGCTTGTTGGACATGGACTGAGCTTCTCTCTCTCTCTCTCTCCCTTTGGCCACTCTTCGCCGTAGCAGTAATATTGGCATTATGTGGGTTCGAACATTCTTGCATAAGGTGCCTTCGTGGCATTTGTCGAGCCCTTTCCCCAGGAAGGCATTGAACGAAGACCGAATAAGTCTGCTCAAGGGTTCAGTAAGGAGCCGGCACGGGACTGAAGTATATACCACCACCTCATTATCTAGGCTTGGATGGATGCAGCAATGCCCTATACTGATGAGGACATGTGAGAATGGAGTTGACCTTACGATGCTTGGCTGCAATAGTGGCCGCTGTCGACTCATTGGCTACTTGGTCTTCAAACTTGTGGTATACTCCGAGCTTGCCTCTTTGGGGAAATGAAGCAACCCAATATGTTGCATGGGTGAGTAGGGGCTCAAATAGATCCAAGTAGGCCGCGACCGCCATCTTGACCAAGGCGAGTCTGCATATAGCTTCGGTTCATCTGAGGTGTTGGTGTTTGACAAAGCTTCGCTGCCATCGACCTCAGCGACACTTTTTGTGAAGTCATCATGCACTTTCTAGTAAAAGCCCTGGCGGCAGTGTCCGTGTACTTTGCCTGCGTTTATGCAGACGTAAGTCGCTAGAACTATTTTCCGAATCTGGTGCAGTCCTGTTGACCAAGTCACGAAGCACTGTACTCCCGACACCCCAACGCTTGTCCTAGGAGGCAATGGCGGCTGCTACAACGACAACGGGGATTTGCTTGCGTATTGCGACTCTTCGTAAGTCAACCGTGTCTTTGATCAGCTGTGGCTCAGCCTGACATGCGCAGTGCGGCCTGTCCTCAAGGAGGCGGCAGTTGCGAGGTCTACGCCGCCATTCCGTTTCCTGCAGCTATGTGCCACGGTTGAGTAGCACAGCAAATAGTGCATCATTTACATGCTCGGACTACCCTTGGTTTTGTCTGCTCATGGCTAAGGTTGATATGTCTGATCTCGTAGCAAGACCTCTTCTTCCGCAACTTGGATGCTCATGGTGTGGTCATGCATAGCTGTTTTGGATATTTAGGGGACTGTAAGCGGACGTCCTGTCTTAGGTGTGGCTATTGATGCCAGCAACATGATGGAGGAGCCATAGCCTTACTTTGATCGCGATTTGTCCGCTTTACTTTGATTTCCTTCTTGGACTCCCACAAGTGCAGCATACGAATATCGGCCGGAGTTGATCACTTTGCAATCTGTGGTATTTCAGTCTGGTTCTGAATTGCGTGTTCGCAGAACGTCCGTTGTGTGTTGCAGCAGGGGCCTGTTCCATGCATGTGGTTTGTACGACGGAGAGGCGGCTGCTGCCTCCGCACTTCGGCGACTTTGACGTCAGCATTCAATCGATCGTGCCATAGCACTTACATCGTCCCAGACAAACCTGCAGCATTGCAAGCAGAACGTCAGATTGCGACAATGTCTCCAAGCCAAGAATCAGGAGCGCTGAAAGAGCTGTTCCAGGTCATCTCTTCACAGTTTCCTCAAGATGACAATCCGGCTCTGGAAAGAGTTGTCTATGACCAAGTCCATAAGGCTGCATCCGAAGCTCCAGGAGTGACCTACGAAAGTGCCACAGTTGCCGGTCGACCTGCAATATGGATTAAGCCCGAAGGCGCCTCCCCGAAACATGCAATGCTCTACATGCACGGAGGAGGCTACTCTTTTGGCTCAACCCAGAGTCATCGAAAATTCTCAGCGCACCTAGCCAAGGCTTGCAACACTCCCGCTTTGTCAATCGATTATCGTTTGACTCCGGAACACCCATACCCGGCACCGCTGGATGACTGCGTCAATGCATACAAGTATTTACTGGATCAAGGAATTCCAGCAAAGAATATTGCAGTTGCCGGAGACAGTTGCGGCGGCTGCCTCTCGGCGGCTGTTCCCCTAGCAGCAATCCAAAGAGGACTGCCTGTTCCAGGGGTATCGATTTCAATGTCGCCGCTGTATGACCAGACTGCTTCAGGTCCAACCTTTGATTCAAATGAAGCGAACGATGTCCTGAACACCAAGCCTTTCGTGAACAAGCTGGCAGAGCGATACACGAATGGCAACAAGGAACTAAGGAAGGATCCCCTGGTCAGTCCATTGTTCGCCTCGGATTTCAGCGTTTTCCCGCCGACTTGGATCTCTGCCGCTGGGTATGATATGCTGCTTTCTGATGCACAAGCTTTTGCGGAGAAATTGCAGAAGGCTGGAGTTGAGGTTGTCCTGAAGGTGCACGACCAGCAGCAGCATGTATTCGAGTTCATGGCCGGGAAAGCTCCAGAGGCGGACATGAGTATACGAGATATCGGAGCATGGACGAGGAAGAAGATCGGTTCGTAAAGTGTGAAGGCAAAGGCAGTTCTTTGCGCCCCTCACTGGATTGGCGTGCTCTGAGAAAAGTAACTCAGACTGATGCCTGGTTTGCAGCGTGCTGAGCATTGCTGGAGCACTCCACTAGAGCTATCCAACGTAGCTGCCTCACGCGAGCGCTGACCAGACCTTGTAGTGCTTAGAATTGACAAACTCGGCTAGGTCGCTGTTCGTCTATTATCCGCCTTGTATTCTCTTGAATATCCTGATTCCCGCCATATCTGTGCTTTCCATTGCTTCTGTTCGTCATCCTTTCCCTTTCACGCGACCAGTGGTAGGATGTCCGTACCGAGCTGATTACTCGGCTTCTCGTCCGGTGAGTTTGTTTTATATGATCGCATCAGCCTCGTTCAGTACGAGATACGTCAAGCTGTAGCTCAAGCGAGCTCGAGGCATAGGAGGAAAACATAACAATAGGTCGACGCGTCCGCAGGTACATGTGCTAAACGCGCGTGATGCTTTCCGACCACGACGAAACCACCGGCCTCAGCTCCGGCATCCCATGATTGGGCACTCGGCTTTGATGTACAGGTCACGTCACCACCTGCCTGTCCTGCTTCCTTCTGTTGATAACAGCATTCTATTTCTCTCGCGACTAAGCATGTATTTCAGTCTTTTGGCAGACTGTGGCTGGTTGCGAAGACATGACTTCCGAATCCGACACCACACCGGAAGGTCAGACCATTGCCAAATTCGCGGAAGGAGATCCTGAGAATCCTAGGGCATGGCCGGCATGGAGAAAATGGACCATAGTCGCCAGTGTTGGTCTGATCGATCTGACAGTGTTAGTCTAACTTCCTTGAAAGAACCAGTTCCGTTTCGCGCAAGAGACTTAGGACGTGTCGCTGAGAATGGCAGTCCCGTCTCGCCCCTTTGACGCGGAAGCACATGCTGTGGGAAAACTCGCTGACAGAACTCCATCAGGTCGTTTGGAGCTTCTGGCTACTCACCTGCCAGCTCGGACGTCTGTCAGGAGTTTGGAATCGGTCATGAGACGGGACAGCTCGGCCTCTCCTTATACGTCCTCGGACTAGCATTGGGACCCATGTTCATCGCTCCTCTGAGCGAGTACTATGGCAGAACAGCACTATACCTCATCCCTTATGGCATCTTCTTGATCTTCCTAGCCGGAACTGCGCTTGTGCATAGCCTTGTTGGCTTTATGATCCTGCGATTACTATCGGGAACATTTGCAAGTGTTACGATCGCCAATTTCGGAGGGACAATTGCCGATCTATTCGAACGAGATCATGTAGGACCGGCCATGAACATATTCCTGTGGGCTGCGGTAGGAGGAAGTCCTATTGGATTCTTCTTGATGTCCCTGGTTGCCGAGAACCATGGCTGGAGGACTGTATTCTGGGCCCTGCTTGGTATATGTGCTTTCTGCTGGCTGCAACTGCTGGTGGTGCTAGTGCCGTTCCATAACGAGACTCGGCATTCTGTGCTCATTCGAAGAAGAGCGAGACGAGAAAATAAGAGCATTGCTGCAGATGCTCAGGCGAGATCTTTGAATCAGCTGTTCACCGTGACCATCTGGCGAGCATTCAGGTTCTTGTCCACCGAGACCATCGTCATTTTCGGAGCACTTTATAATGGCTTCCTATATGGCCTGTCATTCATGTTTAACAGCGCCTTTGGCCTCGTCTTTGGCAAAAAAGGCTACGGCTTCGACACGCTTGGCGTCGGATACTGCTTCCTGGGCCTGGTCGTTGGCATCAGCTTAGGACCTGTGGTTGGTATCTGGCAGGAGCGATATTACCAGCGTCGGGTCCATGGTGATAGCAAGTCATCGGAAGACTCAGAGCACACTGCTTTACTGCATAATGTCACGAGAAAGCCTAAACACATCCCAGAGGCAAGAGTACAACTCGGAAAGGTTGCCGCTATACTGTTGCCAGTAAGTCTGTTTTGGTTCGCTTGGACATCGCCGCCCGAATATAACATTCACTACATGGTTCCTGTCATGGCGACGGTCTTGTTCGGGTTCAGCTTCTTTACGCTCATATTCATGGTCGCCATCTACACCGAGGAGAGCTACATGGTATACTCTGCATCAGCGCTTGCTGGCATTGGGCTTGCCAGGAACATTGCTGGCGCGGTCTTCCCGCTTTTTGGGGGCCGCATGTTCACTGAACTCGGCTACAACTGGGCCGGCACCATTGTGGCTTGTCTTGCTTGCCTCCTGGCTCCTATCCCATTCGTTCTTGAACGCTATGGGCCTAAGCTGCGGGCAAGAAGCCCGTTTGCTTTTGAGCATATGGACGATGAAGATTGAAAGATCGAACCCGGTCATACTGTGCCCAATTCGATAGCGTATGAGAAGAGTGGCTGTATGTGTACTGTTGCCAGGATCCGCTTGCTCACTCGTTTGGCGACACACTTTCAATGAAAAGGCGTACCCAGCCACAATTTTATGCTTTCCCGAAGATCCGGAAGCGTCCGGCTAAGCCTTCCGCGATCTTGATTTTAGAGTTTAGCCTTCCCCTTCCCAGATCCGCCAGGTACGGCCGTCATCTTGCAGCCAAGACATTTTGTTTCCGCGGCGTCAACAACTTCTTCATCATTCTCACCACTCTTCCATTGTAGTGCCAGACCGACTTCTGAGCCTGCAGAGGGCGCATTCTCACACCGACCCATCATGGCGGAAACGGTCATCAACATGGCTGTCAACAATGCCTCACAAGCAACGCGACATCTGATGCAAGAAGCGACAAATCCATATTATCCTATTGGCAGCTACATAGCCGGTTACGCAGCAAACGAGTGGTCCGTCCCAGCCCTCCTAGGCGTGTTCTTTGGAACCTGCACAGTGCTATTCACATCGACATACTTCCTGGTGAAACGATTACAGCCAGATTTGAGCAAGAATGAAATCCTCACAATCCTCTGGTTCGTGCTCTCTGGAAGCATCCATATCTTCTTCGAAGGATACTACGCAACAAATTATGCCACGCTGGGATCGAAGCAGACTCTGATTGGGCAGATGTGGAAGGAGTACGCATTTTCCGACAGTCGATATCTCACCAGTAACAGCTTTGTGCTTTGTATGGAGACAATTACGGCAGTTTTCTGGGGTCCTGGATGTTTGCTTCTAGCAGCACTTGTGGTGCAGCGATCGCCATGGAGATATCCTTTGCAGATGGTGGTCAGTATGGGGCAGTTCTATGGAGATGCTCTCTACTACGCGACAAGCTTTTTCGATCATTGGGTCCATGGAACTGTGTATTACAGGCCAGAGCCGTTCTATTTCTGGTTCTACTTCGTCCTTATGAACTTCTTCTGGATTCTGATACCAGGCCGTAAGTACACGTAAGAGCCTTAGTGATCATCGCGACTAACCTTTATATAGTGTTGATCTGGCAGAGTGCATCGAAAGCAGCTTCAGCCATTGCGGCAGTCAACAAATTCGAAACAGCAAAGAAGGCTCGATAGTCCCGACAGAAAGTGTTGCTTCCGGATAGAGTAGAAGTTCAAACAGCTGGTGCATGCAGAAAGACACGATAGATGGCCACGAACTCAGCTAAGACCTGAATACCTAATGTGACTAGTAATATGGCAACTGGCACTGATGACCCCTTCAAGCCTTCTCCAAGCTTTTACTGCAAGCCAAGACACTCAACAGATTCTTGACCAGCTATTGCTGAAGTGTTGAAGATGGCACTATTCTTTCGTCCACCCTGGGCAAACGGCTTATCATCTGTCCTCTTTCACAGCCTCCGTCAACTCGTCCATACGAGCACCAAAATCTTTCCAGGAAGCTCTCACAACCGCCCTGGCAGCACCCGCGATCTTCTCACTTCTTGCCAAGCGCATCTCAAGCTCTTCATTAATGTCACGCAGCTTATAAAGCTCGTCTTCAGCATAATCTCTTTCTTCCTTCAAGATCTCGATTTCGTTGCGATCGTTGATAGCATCAGCATTTTGCTTCGCGACTGTCTTCTGAAGCTCTGCCGTTTTTGCTTCCTCGCTCCAGACCTGCCTATCCAACTCTCCCTTCACATCCTCGAACATCCGCATGGCGCTCTTCCATATCGAGGCCACGTTGTCCTCGCTGCGCTCTACGTGACTAGTACTACCTGCAGTCCGTCAGAATCCGTCACAATTCTAGAAGCCGTACGACATACCTTCAGAAGCAGACTCACCCGACTCTTGTCGCTTCCGCTTCAGATAGTTACCCCTCTCTGCTCTTGGGATATCGCCTCTCATGGTATCAGAACCAGTTTCGCTCCAGGTTTGCTCCATGTAAGACGCTCAAAATCAGGCTAAGCAATCGATCATAGATTTTAAAGACGTGAAAAGACAGGTATGCCAAGGATGACTGTGCGTTCTTCACATGAAACATTCGACCACTACAGTAATTGACAGAAGCGCTTACCAAAGCAGCCTTGAAAAATCCCGATGTCTGATGCACTCCATCCATACTCAGCGATCATTCTTCACAGCATTAGCCAACTCATCCATTCTTGCCCCAAAGTCTTTCCACGCGGCTCCTACGACATTCTTCGCAGCCGTAGCAATGCGCTCGCTTCGTCTGAGACGTTCTCTAAGCTTCTGGATGGCGCTTCGCTCCGCTGCCAGCTGACCTCTGGCACTATCCCGTTCCCCTCTCAGCCTCCGAGCCTCGCTGCCCTTGGCGATGAGCTCGTACTCCCGCTTGACGATCTCGTCTTCGAGAGATTTGACTTTGGCTTTCTCTGCCTCGAGCTGCTGACTCATGTGTGTCTTGAGGTCGCTGAACATGTCATCGGTAGTGCGAGGCGAGGAGTGGGATCGTGTAAAGGAGGAAGTGCGAGCTGAGATATGTCAGTGATTTAAGACGATCAATCATCGGGCAGAAAGTCTTACGAGTTGCATAGCCATCTCTGGATGCTGGCGCCGAGCCGAGGATGTCGTTGCGCGTGTCGGTCTTGCGTCTCTTGTTGATCTCGTCGAGCGGAGTGCTCTTTCGGCTCTCGTGACGCATGGTATTTGAGCTCGCAAGGCTTGAGCTTCTATGCATGATGCAAGATGTTATGGAAGTCGATAATAGTGGGAGTGTGGACGATCGAGGCGAACGACGCCAAGAAACGCTCGTGCGTTCTCACATGTTAGATACGAGAGGTGGCAGCAGCGAAACGAGAGGTCTACTTGCTCCCGCACTCACGCCTCCTCATGCATAAATTCAGAATGCTTCGCATCCCAAATCGTCTCTCTGACGGTGAACGCCACCTCTCCATCAAACTCATCATCTGAGTCCTCCTTATCACTATCCCACTCATCGTCCTGCTTCGGCTTCAGAACATCGAAAGCAATCTCCATATCCTGTGGCCCATTCTTGATCCACACCAGTGCTCGGACCTCCCAGAATTTCTCGTCGTCATGCTTGACCACTTGGAAGCCCTTGTTCTTGATGTGTTTCAACTCGACTGGAAGGTCCACTGAAGCCCAGTGGTGAACACCTGAGCGGAACTCACACTCGTCGTCATTATTCGCATCATCCTTCTCTTCTAACTTTCTCGCTGCCTCAAAGTCCTTGAGCTTAGCGGTCAGGTACACAAGCTCCGCGGTGATCCTTGGCTTCGCCATTGGAATCGTGTAGACCTGTGGAACCTTCTTCCTCACTACCTGGCCCGGGAGACGCTTCTCCCCCTTCTCAATGATGATTCTCAGCCGATCATCGACGACTTCGGTCTCTGGATGAAACGGGTCCATTCTGACCCATGACTTAGGGATGATCTCATCATCTTCCCAAGCTCCATCATCGTACGAATCCCGATGAATCTCTGGATCAAAGGGCTGTCGCTCCAGCAAGGCATAGCCATACTGAGATGGCAGTACTGGCGCTCGAATGCTGTTATATCGTAAAAGCCCGCCGACCGCGACGGGGTAGCAGTCGATCACGTCCGCGATGTTCGGGCGCACAACATCGATGCCTGCTGGTCCGTACCTGTTACGCAGCTTCATCATCAGGTATGGATTCTTGGCAAAGCCGCCGGTGACTTGGATGACTCGGGGCTTGCGCGTGTCAATGTGCCTGTCAATTCGCTTCGTGATCTTTGCTATGACTTGGTTCAGAGCATCATGGATCTGCCTCGCCTTCAATCGAAAGTCCTTGCACCTAGCAGAGATATTAGCAGATTTCCGTATAGCTCCGAGTCGCAAAGGGGTTACAAGCATCTGCCTGGTATTTGCGTCGCACGAATTCGACAGAAGCAGGCGGAGTCTCGCAACCATTGCCTATACTTACTTGCCATTGAGACCTCTAATGATACCCATGCCAAAGTCGTCATTTCCCGAAAACTCTTTCTTGGCCCGCTCAACAGCTTGCAGAGCTCTGCGATCGAAGTCTCGCTCAGTCACTCCGAGATAATCGGAATGAAGCAATCTTTCGTTAGTAAATGTCTAACAAATGTCGAAAGATAAAATAAGTCGAAGTGCAAAATGTCGAAATGAAATTCGAAGTAAAATGTCGAAAGGAAATCCGAAAGGGAAACCGAAAAGGGAAACCGAAAAGGGAAACCGAATGGGAGTCCGATGGGAGCCAGGACCAGTAAACCATCAGGAGTAAGATGTGGGCCATTTAGAAATGCAGACTTGACCAGTTGTGGGAAGCGAGGTGTAGGAATTCTGAATCGTAGGATATAGCGATTGAGCGAGACGCCGGGTGACTCAAGAGTTCGGAGATGTAGCAGCCTTTTTCTCATGGCGAGCGGAGCCGAAATGTCGTTTGAGGGCATAGGCATCTTGAAATGGTATAGAGCAAACGGAGCAGAAATGAAGTTTGTCGAGTTTGGCCTGGGTGCGCCAAGTCCTAACCGAAACAGATTTAGCGGAAGGAGGAGCCTTGTCGATGCCAGCTATCTTGTCTTTGTGTTGTTGGCTCGTCTGGTGTGTATTCAGGTGGTGTTGGCTCTGGAAGTTCTGATCACAGGGATCGCACCTGAACTTTTTGGATGATTTGTTTTTCGAACGGTTTTTGGCAGCAGACTTGTTGACCCTGTCACGATTCTTCTCAGACCAAGCTTTTTTCTGCTTGGAGTCTTTTGCTCGGTAGGCGGTCAGGTCTTCTCCCTTCTTCTTCTTCCGATACGCTCGGCTGGCATCATTTTTCTTCTTCGTATAGGCGATAGGGTCTGCTCTCTTCTCGTCCTCTATCCTCTTACGAGCTGCTGCTTTTCTTTTCTGATTTCGTGTAGCAGCATTCTGCTCAAGCTCTTCGAATGACAACGACAGATCGCCTCTAATTCCTTCCTTAAGACAGAGATGGGAGCAAAGTAGATCCTATGGGATGTCTTCTCTGTCCCAGAGGATAATATGATCGAAGAGGTCATCGTTAAACTAGCGAACAACAGCGTAGAACAATTTCGAAAAAGTGGCTTTAGCTGCTAGGAAAAGGCCTCGAGCTCGTAGAACTAAGCCGGGAGTCGGGATAGGAGCCCAGCAAAGTAAGCCGACATGGGTAACCTTGAAGCCACGACGACGTGCAGCCTTGACCATACGTGGGAGGTCTGATGCTATAGTCTCGTTATTGTAGATCTTGACTCGAGCCAAGACGCCATCGTCTGCTGAAGTTCCGGATCCGATATACAATTTTTGCTTTTCGCCGAGCTTCTTAAGGCAAACGGCGTATACAGCCCAAATGTCTTCAGACGGAGTAGGAAGAGTCTTGAAGTAAGCATACGCAGGTGGGCTGGGACTGCATAGCGTATCGAAAAGAGTTGAAGGAAACTGGAGGGAGCAGGTCGAAGTAATGCTGTCGAACTTTTCTTGCTCGCCTAGGATGGTCTTGAAGTCGGGATTGATGAACCATTCTGGTCCTTCGATTAGGACAGTCTTGTGAATGCTGTCGAGGACCTTTTCTTCGACTGGATCCAGTTTCTGCTCGTAGTCCAAGTCTGAGATTTCGGATTCTGCATCTGTTATTTCCATTTCGGACTCAAGTTCAGAAGGTGGTGAGGTCTCCTCCACTGTTCTCTCTACAGCATTTTCCATTTCAGAATCCATTTCGGAATCCAGTTCAGAAGAAGCCAGGTGCTCCTCCATTTCTCACAGTGCTCCGCTCTGCTTTTTTTGCTCAAATTGGCACTTTGCATCAGAATCTCCCGAAAACGAACGCAAGCGATGGAACGCTGCAATCGCTTTTCGGAGGACAGAGATAGGAGCAGAGTGGATGCATTGGGATGACTTCTCCGAACAAGAGGATAGCAGAGGAAATTGCGCCATTTTTGGTCTTAGGAAGGTGCGGTGGGTCCAATATTCACAAAGCGGGAAACCACAGAAGAGCTTTCCTGATGTGCTTCATGCTCGCTCTGATATGCTCTGTGGCGAGGTCATCCAGGGTCTTGTTTCCGGGAACATCGTCAAGTATGGCCTGTACACTTCTCCTCTGCTCTTCAGTCTCCGTGCGCTTGTAGAAGCCCGGTCTGTGATGATTGATGATCTTGTTCGAGAGCTTGTGATCTCTATTGGCCAGGGCCTCAAGCTCGAACCCTTCTCTGGTTTCATCGCCGACCTAGGTAGATATGACTGGGACCTCATGCGCACGATTTGCGATCATCAATGGAGTCTCTGGAGGAATTCTTTCTGAACATTTGTGGATGGCGTATGCGGCGACCCATTAGAACCCTTCTTTGGTTTCAGCGCCGACCTTGGTAGATATGACTGGGACCTCATGCGCACGATCTGCGATCACCAATGGAGTCTCTGGAGGAATTCGTTCTGAATCTTTGTGATTAGCATATGCCGCCGTTAACTTCGAGGTGCCAAGATCGAGAACGCACTCGATATGAAGTACCATATTGGACAATAGCGTTGATAGCGCGAATGTGGCACACCTAGCGTATAAAACCCGCCATGGGAGACGAGTGAGCCTCAAATGGTCCCTGCGAGTGAACCTTGAATCTGAGCAATACCCGGCCCTAGAATGGATGAGGTTAGGATATGCACTGGAAGTGAGGCCACTACGCAATGGAAATCGTGCTGGAAAGAAAGTACATTGCCTCGATTCAACATTGAAGCTGACTTGAACAGTGACTTCCATGGTTTCAAAGTTTGTCGACGTTTCTTGTCAACAGCTTCCTCTCTCGAATGCAACAATTGCAAACCAAGTGCACCTTTCTCCAGTTGCATAATATGGCGAAGACCGTCGAGCAAGCTAAGATACCAGACGTTGCAGATGCGATTCGCGCGATACATGACCACCGTGGTCAGACAGATGATGCCAAGGCGAACAGCAAGTTCCTGCGTGACCTCGTGAAGGACGCGAATCCAGACGGTCTATCACCAGAGGTTGAGGAGAAGGTGTACCAAAAGCTGCGGTCGAAACTACGAAATGCGGTCCAGATGCAATGCCCAGCTCGCTATCGCAAACGGCCCGTGATGCAACCCGCTCGAACCCTTGACGACCTCTTCCAACTGGGAGCGGGAATCTTCAAGGAAGAGTACCTGAAAGAGCTAAAGATCGACTTTGACGATGAAAGCGACCTTGAAGAGGAGGAAGACGATAGCGATTCTGAAGAGGATGAAGGGCCTGTTTCGAAGAAGCGCAAACTGAGGAGCCAGGATGTGCCAATGCCGGAGAATATCAAACAGACACCCAAGATTGAGCCAACGCACGCTCCAGCGAGGCCGACTGAGATCGTGGCAACGGTAGACCAGAATTGCGTCACAACGTACATGGAGCGCATCAAGGGTGAGATCGAGCTCGCCATGCTCGAATTTTGCAAAGAGAATGATGTCGATGCGAGTGCTCCATCCAGGTTTGTGCACAAGCCTGAAGAAGACCTCGAATCGTTGTACAAACTCTTATTCGGCGAGGAGTGGCAACTGCACACGGTCGATCTCCAGGACAGAGGTGTGATTGTACAGCAAGACTACCTCATGATGGGGCTTTTTGGCGCAGCTATCCATCATGATGTTCTCAGAGCGACTCTCCCATGGAATTTGCAGAGCAAGTTTCGCGAGTCACTCGGAAGCGATCTGGAGTATGTGGAATTGGTTATCGACGACTTGGGCCATTCGCTTGACAGCGTGCTAAAGCACATAGCTAGCAAGCAAATTCTGGACGGAAAGTTCCAGGACGCGCAAGTTGCTCAACACGCAAAGAGACTGGTGGCCACGCTCGTCCTAACCTTGCAGCCACATCTGCGCCAAATGACCAGGCTGGAAAAGAAGGAGGGAGGCGCCAAAGCAGTTCAAGCGCAGAACTGGTATCGCCGTTTGGAGAAGGCTTTCAAGTCTGCCATCATCATCAAGCAGCTTACCGAATTCTCTACCCTTGGGCCATTTGGATTCGCTTGGGTGAAATACGGTGCCGTCTTGGCGGAGGACAAGCAGGCGACGCTGTATGAGGTGGAGGGAGCTCGCACGGTGCTGCATCCCGTCATTTCAGGTGTCGTACGGAAGGCTCGAGAGGAGAAGGTGTGGTTCTATCCCACAGTTGTCGTTCCCGCAATAGCTTCGGCAGATGCTGTTCCAAGCGCTATGAGCATCTCTTCTGGATAATCCTTGCGCCGCAGCCAAGGAGAGCTCGAAGCGGCCATATTGCTCGATCTCACAAGGAGAGCCGGCCACAGTAAAACTGTCTGTACATTAGAAAGATATAGCTCTGCTATACAATATCCACACATTCTACACCCACTCAACAGGCTTCTTCAACACCTGCACCAGTCGATCCTCCCTACTCCCCCTCTCGGGCTCATGCTGATACTGCCACCTCGCCGTAAGCGGCAAACTCATCAAAATGCTCTCCACCCTCGCCCCAGGAGTATTAAGTCCGAAAGCCGTACCTCTATCATGCACCAAATTAAACTCCACATACCTCCCTCTCCTGAGTTGCTGCCACTGTTTCTCCTTCTCCGTAAACGGCATATCCTTTCGTTTCTGAATGATAGGCAGGTAAGAAGGCAGGAAAGCATTCAAACAAGTTTGACAGAAAGCGAATAAGCTTTCTTGATCTTTCTCGGATTCGTCTAAATCGTCGAAGAAGATTCCACCGACTCCTCGAGTTTCATCTCGATGTTTGACGTGGAAGTATTCGTCACACCATTTTTTGAAGCGAGAGTAATAGTTTTTGTCGTGAGAGTCGCAAGCCTCTTTAATGGTGCGGTGGAAATGTATCGCATCTTCGTCGAAAAGGTAGGAAGGCGTCAGGTCTGTGCCTCCTCCGAACCACCAAGCATTCGTCGAACCATCAGAATTCGCGGTTTCGAAGTATCGGTAATTTAGATGTACAGTAGGAGCCATGGGATTCTTTGGATGGAGGACCAGACTCAGACCCGAAGCGAAGAACTCCAGACTCTCGACATCCGGATCTAAAGCTTTGTGATTGACTCGCATTTTTGAAATCGCAGCTCTTGGGAGCGTGCCGTATACCACACTGATGTTCACCCCGGCTTTTTCGAAGACGTTGCCGTCCTGCAGAACGCAAGAAATGCCTCCTCCGCCATTCGGTCTTTCCCATTCGTCTATATGGAATTTCTGTCCGTCTAGAGCTTCTAGTGCTCGTACAATCTCTTGTTGCTTTTGCTTAATGAACAGTTCCATTCGTAGACGCATTGGTGAGTTCTGAGTCACGCCGGATTCTCGTTTGGCGAGGACATCACGTTCGGCGATCGAAGGGCTTTCGAGCTGTTGGCCGGACTTTACTTGTTGTGCGTCTTGAGGTGGAGGAGGAGAGTCTTTATCCGCTGTAGCCTGCGTCGATTGTGAGCTTTATTTCCCATTGCAAAGAGCAATGGCTATTACCATCGAATAGATGAGGCTGCCAATGAACACGATGCCCACAGCTATCCGTGTCTTTGGCGCCCATACTGTGATTTTCTGGTGTTCTCCGGGAGTTACTGGTGGTTCTCTGCCGCCACTGACATATCTTCGCTGTGAGGGAGCTATCCTCTGTCGTAGAGCATTGCGGAATGCGGGAGAGCGTTGCGACTTCGTGCAGGACCTCAATGCTGCCTCGACGAGAGGCGGCCTGATCGGATTCATTGTTGCCGTCTACGAATCTGTCGTGAAAGAATTATAGCTCGAAGCATTTAAAGCACAGTAAGATGGAAGGTGTCGAGAGATCATTGACACCATCTATCACGCTACGTCGGAGCTCCAAGGTCTTGGCAGCCTTCCTGTTTGTTCCTGGCTAAATGTCGCCGAGGTTCAACACTATGAGCAATGTCCAACCATTTCTGGCTCAAGTGACAGTGAAAATATAAGCAGAGTCGTAATCTATATCATTTGACACTGTTGAGAAATTTTGCTGCATGTTACATAGTACATCTCGCTCTGTTTTTCGCTGATCCCAGACGCCTGATGCAATGCCATGCCATGTGCCGCCCCAAGGAGATCGTCCATTCCTCATACCATCTTCCCACTCCCATCTAAAAGAAAACTGAGGCTCATCTTGTAGCAACCGAAACCTAATCGGACATTCTCCACGTTGGAAGCCACTTGAGGTGCTTCCATTGCTGATTCGATCCAACCATACCGAAGCAGAAGGCTCGGAACAGCCAGAACATGAAGATGACGACTCCGTAGAGCGCCGTGTATAGACCCCACTCCGCTGGCTTCGGTAATCTGCTCGTACACCAGTCTATGCAGAAGCCGAATGTCAGGATTGCGAAGTAGAGGGCTGGGTAGTAGTGGTGCACGTATGTCACACGTGCCATCGCGATAAACGGCAGGTAGTGAAGGAACCATCCGATTGCTGGGTATATGCCGGCGTACTGGAACTGGTCGAGGTCCTTCCATGTGAGCTCGTCGAAGCCCCGCTGCCAGCGGATGGCATACCATGCGAACATGCCGATGAAGAAGAAGAGCGACGCGGTTGATGCCCAATAGACGAATGGGTTGCCAAGAAGGAAGTACTTAACGATGTTATCGTCCCAACCGCACATGCGGAGACCGACGGTGAGAAGTGGCCACTGCCATGGCTTCGAAGCGAGGTCGTCTTGCTTGTCTGGGTCGGGCACAAGTGCGTTGTTCGAGGTCATCATGGCAACATTGAGATGGATGAAGTCGCGGAAGAAGGGCGATTTGTATGAGCCAGGGTCGCTAGCGGGGACTGCAAAAGTCATTAGTATCTCTCGAGCGACAAGATTCAGGATGTGCACTTACGCTTCTCGTTCCAATGCGACTCAACATTCCAGTGCGTATACTTATCGCGAGGCTTGTTTTCCTTCACACAAGTCGTCTCAATTTGTTTGAAGCCCCACTGAGGAAGATTCACATTTCCAGCGCGCAGGTAGCAGCCAAGATCTCTGTGCTTGAGACGAAAAGATGTGGTGAGTGTTCGGACTTTGGACCAATCGCGCGAAGCAGCATCATCGACCACCTCAACGAGCCAGTGGTCCTTGGTGTCGCCAATAGTCACATTTCCATAACAGGAAACCTCGTAGTCGGCCTTGGTGACGGGAGCAGCAATCTGGTGGGAGTGGAGGTTGCGACCGGTCTGGGCGTGGATCAATCGAATTTCAGCGCCGTTGCCAACATATTTGATTGGAGCTTCGGGGTCAAACTCTGGCTCATTGCGATTTGGGTAGAAGAACCAGTCGTTGTTGGCGTCTTTGTGGTGGTAGCAGGTAATCTGCTGTTGACCTGAACCCTCTGGGTAGGTCTGAACGTGCGAGTGTAGAAGTCCTCCACCATAGCCCATGTTCTTCAAGGTAGCTCGCGACCCGAATGCCACTTCCAGAGGGCTGTCTTTGCCCACTTCGGTCCCCTTAAGATTCGCCTGGAAGAGGGAAGACATTTGCGCATCCCCAGGTCCGCTGTTCTCGAGAATCAAGAAGTGCATCCAGAACGAGAACATGTAAACGATCATGGGGATCACGATCAGTCCGACCACGCGGAACGCAACGTGTGCCCCAAGTTCAACTTTGGGCATCTTAAGGTCGCCAAACTTGTTCCAGAGATCTTCAATGGTGTAGAGTCCTACCAGCGCCGTGCCGAACATGCCAACCCACTTGACGCTGCACACACAGCCGATGGAGATACCTGTCATGAACAGCCAGAAGCCCCACAATGGAGAGAACGGATCATGTCTCTGGTTGTGGAACTTTGCCCAGGTGAAGACGGTAGTGAATGTGAAAAACAGAAGCATGCTGTCCAGCAGGATGAATCTGCTGATGGTCGTGTAGCTGTTCTCAAACAGCACCATCAATGTCACCAACCACACCGTCGATCGTCTGAAGTGCAGCTCTTTCGCAGTAAAGTAGGCCAGTGGGATGCAGAGAGCACCGAAAGCCGCGTTGAAGATGCGCATGAATTGGTAGTCGACATCCTCTGGATATGTCTCTCCGCTCTTGAACTCGAATGAACCATTGTATCCTGCGAGGTAGCCTGACAGGCCGACCAGCATCTTTCCAAGCGGCGGGTGGACATCGAAGTAAAACTCGCGCTTGAGGTAGTGTGATCCGAACTTGCCGAAATGTGCCTCGTCCCAGGTGACAATATTGGAGATGCCAATCTTCCACATGCGCGTGAAGAAGGCCAGTGCGGTGAAGATGATAGGTGCGATCAGAAATTCATAGTCGTCGAGGGTCTGGAGGAAGGACTTGGTCTGTTCGAGGCATGTCAGTATTGCCAGTTGGCTGAAGCAAGACATGCCATGTTTCCATGCTTCTGTAAAGCTGTACGCACCTTCTGCTTGGTCTTCTCATCAAGCTGCTCGCCGACCTTGGCGGGCACGAAGCTTCCGTTGGGCTGGCCATTGCCCACGTTTCGTCTTCTCAGATCGCCGGCGTCAATGCCTGTGGTGGTGGCATTTGATGTCGCCATACTGGGCGACTGTAGATGCTACCAATGCCTTGCTGATGCTGGAAAAGCGTTTGCAGGCGCAAGAATGGGCTGTGTCCGCGAAGTATGTCTGGCTGGGCAGCCTTACTCGAGGCCGAGCCCCTCGAACTGCTGGAAACTGGTTTTAAAGGAGCGATCGTAGAAAGTGAAGCGAATTATTAGCGGACACTGAAAAGCATCTGATGAAAAGGCAAGGTCGATGGAAATGTCGTTGCCAGCGCCTCTGTTTCCAGCGCGCCTGCTGTGTACTCGACAGCTGTAAAGAGCAGCAATGCAAAGTGTAGGAGATGTACGCGGCTTCGCAAGGGATTCGGCGGCGCTTGATCTGCTCTAGCGCCCTTTTCTCGTGTTCTATTTCAGCTGAACCAAGCAAACTGCCAAAGACACGTTGACTTTTCGGCCCGCCGCTCAGTGCTTGATGTCTAGTTGAGTTGTGAGCTAGCAGAATGTCACCAAGATGATGAAGATGGCGTTTGTCGCGATCGGCCTCAGGTCCGCGATATCAATTGCAGATGTTGACATCGACAAGGATGCGCGAGGCAAGAAAGTTCCAGACCGCGTACGAGCTATTAACTCTGGAGATCGTGAGCAATCGCGACAGGGCTGCGCGTGATTTGACCGTGCAGCGAGCATGGGCACGATCCACGCATGTGATAATGAGAGATGTTCACTTTGCGGAAACGGCTAGTAGCGCTCACATAAATGATTCGTTCACTACTTTAGGTGCGGATTCATAATCAGTGTCCTACCTTGTGAAGAGATATGGAAGCGTGAAAAGCGTAACGTGGGATTGATCCAAAAAGTGGCATTCACTACCAGTCTGTCTAATGGGGTAAGAGTCGGGGGTATCTCATATGCAATTCCAAGTCCAATGCCGTACATTCATCCAATTCATCATATTCCAAAAAGTCACTCTATTAGTGAAGGTCTGGCCGAACAATCTTCTGTGGCCTGAGACACGCAGCTGCACATCCTCCCTTCAGTCAGCCAGACATCCATCATCCTGTGCTGTGACTGATGTCCATGCGCTCGTGAAGTATCGTAATCATCATAAATGAAGGCAAGCTACCAGAGCGAGCCATGCAGAAATCCTCGGAAGACCGTAAACGCCGTGCTTGTGTCAATGAAATGTGTCGCGGTCCAGTCTGATCCTAGTGCGATGCAAGACAATAAGTAAAATTATGAGTCAAGCTCAAGTCGAAGATTAGTTGGTTGGTTCTTCCACACGTCCTTTGAACCATTTCTCGTCAAACCAACCGGCGTTGTTGAAAGCATCCCATAGCCTGCTGGCCTTGTTGACATCAATGCTGGTACATGCTTGCGCAGATGTCTTGTTGAACTCCTTGTTCTCCTTGAAATGTTCAAGACGTGCTTCAAAGATGCGGCGCTTGCTCATCAAATATTGTGCACCTTTGAGTCGCAGTATGCTCGCAATCTTGAGCTCCTCGGGATGTAGATGTTCTCGGTCAGGATCGTTCTCCAAATCTAGCCGGTGGCCGTTCGTCCAAAGGGCATTCAACTCCCTGCCATTTAGAGAGCTGGCCGGTGGGGCATAGTCGGGAATTGCCCGCCAATTGAGGTCTTTTCCATTCACATTCTTAGAGGGCGGAGCACGAGTGCGTGGCTTAGGCTGAGAGGCCGGTGGTAGTCCTCCAGCTGCCACATCGGGAGTCGATGCCTGTCGACGATGACGTTTGACTGGTGCCTCGCTCTTGATTACAGGCAATGAGTCATCACCATTGGCCTTTGGTGGCGAAATCCGTGCCGTCCTTGATTTCGGTGTCGTTGCCGTGACCGCAGGCTTCTCGATGCGAGTCTTGCCCAAAGATGAGATAATCTGGTTCGTGAAGTAGTCCCGTCGAGCGGCGCGACTTGCTACTGGAGGTGGTAGTCTTCGCGCTTCTCGTGCCTCCTTGTGTAGACGTGCTCGGTTTGCGTTCTGCGCGCCGATATAATTGACGTAGTCCATGCCGTAAGCACTAAGTAATTCAACCGGACCAATGGGTCTGACGTTCGTATGCCGGGTTTTCGTTTCGCTTGGAGTAGCAGCGACAGCGGGCGCGTCTGGAAGTTCTTCGAGGTGCACAACAGGACTGTTGCCAGAAGGTGGTGTTGGTGGTGATGAGCTCGCTTCGCTGGCAGGGCTATTGTCCCGCGACCGCCACTGATTCACACCTTGCTCGAACAACGGCTTGTCTGCGTTTATAGCGTGCTCATTCTTGCTGTCCGGGTAGAGTACTGGATCGTTTTGCGAGAAGCCGCCCTCTGTCGTTTGAAACGATCTAAATTCTGGCGACGCTGGCGGAGAGGCCGTCTGAACTGGCACTAGAGGGGTGATGCTCTGTGTGAAACTGTCTACGGTCGACTCCTCAGGCGTCAACAATTGTGGTATCGGCACCGTCTTTGATTTGATGGGCTCTTGTCTTGTTTGCGACAACTCCATAGTCGTCGGAATTTTGCGTTGCGTTGTGATAGTGGAGTATCGGTCGCGAATCTCGAGATTTCGAAGAGTGGCGGATGTCAGACTTATAGCGAGGCAGTGCGTGGCGAACTGCGGTCGCGTTTGATGTTGTCTGCCTTGGCTTATGGAGATGTAGTCCGACTAAATCCGTCTGCGTGAGGTTGCGGCCGTTCGGTTTGATTGCGAACCGTGATGCGAGGTCGGGTAGAAGTTATAGTGGAGGAATCGAAGGAGATTAGTAGCTTTGGAATATTCCAATGTATTATGACTGTTCGCGCTAGGCTGCTGAGTAGCAGTGCCACAGTATTGGGCGAGACAGAACGAGTGTTTGGTGGAGGGTTGAAAGTTGAAACAGCAGGCTGCAGGCTCCAGCGCTGATGACAGCAGTGTGATTGACTTACACGGGCGGACAAACCTGACCAGGCAGGGACTAAGACAAGTCAGTTTTAATGGAGGAAGGGCCTCCATTGGGAGTGCGCATGGCAGGAGTCAGGCTCTGCGACAAGGCGCTGACAATTGCAGGGCCGCTCGGAACTGGGTAGAAAATGGGCGAACGTTCCTCGACTGGCAAATCAGCAGCGTGCAACTGACGCGCAAATGTGACCGTGTCCGCGCATTGGGTACATAGGCGATCTGGGAGCTCTCCAGCTGGCAGAATGCCTTGTGATGGGTGACTCATTCCAGTAAGAGTTGTCAGAACGAGGAAGACAGACTGCTTCCCCACGCTCGGACTCGCCACATTGGCTTTACCCAGAGTGGCGGGTGACCGCGCTCCCGATGATTTCACGGCTCTGATACATTGGTAGCCAACCTTACCAGCACAACTCCGGCCTTACTTCTGATCAGAAATCTCTGTTATGATCGCTCAGCATTCGCAATCGCCATCGTCGGGCTGCTGCAGGCGTGGAGAATGGGCATTGAGTGCCGCCGTTGCCGCCTGCTGCGATTGCTCTTGTGCTGTTGGCTGCGCCACCAGCGACAGCAGATAGGTCCACCTCAGAGGTCATCTGTTTGCTTGATCCATTGGCTCCAAATGGCGAGGCACACCCACAGTCACCGGTGCGCAGGCAGGCGTCCGCAGGACAGCTCGCAATAGTGCTCGCTTACGAGCGGGCTTACAGCTCTCTCCTTTGTCCCATCTCGCCCTCGTTGCTCAAGCCGTCGCTGAGCATCTTTGAAATCCACTCCTGCCGGACCTGGGCGGGCTTACACCAGCCGAATGGCTCCAAAGGTACCTCCGCGTGGGTTTTTCGGTTGCCATTGATGATGTTCCAGCTGAGGGTACCATCAGCATTGACAAGCTTGTCCCTTGTGACAGCCATTGATCAGGCGCTCCGAGGTAGTTGGCATGTGACTGCCCCGTTGTGTCCACGCGCATTGATCATGTTGCCCAATGGTCTCGAGTTGTTTCAATGGCGGCCTCCAGGTGCGTTGGCTCAGGAGTGCAATGCGACACCGCCAGCTCTGCTGTCTCGTGAACCGAGAGCCTCACTGATTATCGTCCGGGAATGCCTTGCTTGTTGCGTTTCAAGCGTGACTCGCAATGGCTGTCATGCACCGACATCTCATGCTGAGTTCTCCAGACCTGGCCCATGCAGAACGCCACCATCTCCGGGCGATTGACGTGCGGCTCCGTCGCGATTGTGCTAAAATAAGGCCGTGAACTACATGCATTAACTCCACGCTCGACTCTTGTCAGTACTCGAAGCTGTTTAGAATTGTTCTCTCGTCCATCAGCTCCAAGATCTTGCAGTGAGAGGGGAGCGAGCGCGTCAGTAAGAGTCGTGGTGGTGTCGTCGCGACTGCCGCAGAGAGCTTCTTGCGACCGAAGTTGTCTTCGTAGAAGCTGCGCCGCGGGTAAGGACTTCACATTCACACTTTCCTTCAATAGCAAAAGGCAGCCTGGAGTGCGCTTGTCTCTCTCTTTAAATGAACTAACATCTGGACTTGGCGACAATCGCTGGCACTGCGCGCATGGACAGCCGTCGCATGGTGACAGCTTTGATCAACTTAATACCAAACACTGGATCAACAGACCAAATCTCGAACCCACTCCGAGATCTACCACAAGAGACTCGCAACATCTTCCTAACACTCTATGCACTATTTGAGAAGGAGCTCCTACCAGCGCTCGACCTTCTAGACCGCAACCTGGTCACCAGGCTCAAGACTTCAGATACAGGCAAGTTCTATCTCGTGCGCTCAGCACAACCACAAACAAGCAGAAACCCACAATACGAACACATAAACTACTATGAAGTCCGTCTAAAAGCCTGGAGCTGTTCTTGTCCAGCGTTCACATTCTCGGCTTTTCCAGCAGCCTTAGATGATAAAGCTTCACCGGATGAACGCTCAGCCAATATCAATGAGGCATGGACTTTCGGAGGCCTCACGCTAGGTTCGGATATGCCTGTATGCAAGCACCTACTGGCTTGCGTACTTGTCGAGAATTGTCAGATGTTCGAGCCTTTTGTGGAGGAAAAGGAAATCACGATAGAGGAAATGGCGGGCTGGGCTGCTGGATGGGGTGATTGAGACTGAGGCATTCTTGCAGGAGAGGCAACCATTGGGTTTCGATGTGGCACGAATTGATGTGGCGGGGCGTACGCGACGTGGCTCGACGAGATGTCGAGCATTGAGCCAGCACGATTGAGAGGCCGCAAAGCGAAGTCGTCAGCGGTGGAGGGAGGCCAATTGCAAAAAGCTAACAGATGACTGCACCTTGAGAAATCTGCACTGTTTCGTGGCTGTGGCGTCGCAATGGCAACTAGGCACTTGTGCATTGCGCACAGTACTTTGCCAGTGGGATGAAATAGGCAAAGTCTCGAAGGCCATGAGGTCTCAGCTGGCGGATGATCATGCAATGCTTTCGTCTCATTTCGTCTTCAGCGTCCTGCTCCTGTTGCAGGTTGCTGCGCTAGCTCAGGGAGCCATCGAGAACAGCACAAGCTGTCCGCTCATATCCACTGATAATGTACATACTCGACATGTATCCAGCTTCATCCTGCTGGCCACACCAGCGCCTTGCTCGTCTCACTGGTGTCCATGATGCTCCAGACGCCGTCTAGGCTTGCACGCCGTTGAATGATCGCTCTTTCCACTTTCGTTCGACTTTTCTAGCTCTTCTTCTTGCCCTTCTCGTCCTTCCTCACGTCCTCCTTTGCCTCCTTGTCTGTCTTCTCCGACGTTCCATTCAGCATAAGCTTCTCCTCCTTCTTCACGTCTTTCTCCTTCTTGTCTTCGTCCTTCTTCGCATCCTCGTCCTCTTGCTGTCTCTTGTTTTGTATCTTGTTCTCAATCAGATCGTGGAAGGCAGTGATGGCTCGAATTAAGCTGGAGAGATAGATCGACATAAGCTGATCATTCGTCTTGGTCGACATGGCGCGCGCAAGCTCGGAGTTCTCCGCCGACCCGCCAGAAACACCAACAGCGCCGTTGACCAAGCCGTTGATCGAGGGCAAGTCCTTGCCGGCGGTCTTGGGCGTTGAGAGGTTGGGTAAGAGGTTGAACACATCTTGGAGGTTGCCAAGGATGGCATGGTTGACTGGTAGATCGCCGTCAAGGACTCTCTGAAGGTATTTGCCGATATCCTGCAATCGCAGATGAAGACCTTGTAATGACTCGAGCTGTGATGTTATGCGCGTGCTGAGGGTGCCGACTGCCACATCGCGAATGTCTCGTAGAAGGTGCTCGACACCAATCTCCTCCGCCTCTTCTGCCTCGATGGTGCTCGGTGTGTGCACAAAGGTCTTGGACGTGGTTGTTCCATCCTAGACAAAAGTCAGCCGCCACATGTATCTTCTTTTATCATGTTTTCGCATACATCCTTGATTTCCTCCACAGCAAAGTATGCATCTGTTGGCACTCCGACCTCCTTCGGCTGCACATCGATGATGACTAGAAGGGGGTTCGGGGTGTATCGCTTGAAGAGCTCGTTGATCTCGAGATCGCTTGCCCTGAGTTTGGGTCCGGAGTGGTACCATCCGATCAGCTTCTCGCGCGCGTTGACTTTCTTGAACATGTCGTTCATCGACTCGACGTAGTTGTGATCCAGGAACCATACCGTGGGATCCTTCTCGTCTTCTTCGAAGGGCACTGTATCCAAGTGTTAGACGCCATCAATACCCAGCATCTGAATGATTCTCGCCGCACCTGCGAAGCTGTTTGAAACTCTCACGCTCTTTCCATCATTCTGTCCAAGCAAAACTCCTACAACACGTTTCCGCGTGCCTTTCGCTGATCGGCCATAGTGATCTGCTGCGGAGAGGAGGACGAGAGGTGCTACGGAAACCGTTCGGTTGACCAGCTGCAGCGTTTCTGCTGTGGTCGCAGGCATCTTCGAAGGTCGCAGTGTCTCAAGCTATTTTGCGTTGGCGATGGAAAGCTGTGTAGAAAGTGTTGACCGAGATCTCGTGATGGTTGATGTGCTTCGTTGGTGTGTAGCTCTGAAGCAGTGGACTAGCGACGCAACTCAAAGGTGCCTTGCGCCTTCCAGGGCCAGGTCTGTGCTCTCCGAGATCCGACTTCACGTCCAATTTCACAATCACCAACTCCTGATTTCACAACACGCGTCTGCCTACCGAGGCGCGTTCTTGCTATACTGCCTGATGATGGAGGGCACATAATGTTAATATAAACACCACGACCGCCATTTCTACAGATGCCCAGTATTCTCCAAATATGGCCATCGACACTTCAAGCAACCCTGCCAATGGCACAACTCAAAACGAATTTGAGTCTACCGGTCTCTACAAGAATGTCTACAATTACGTAGAGAAATACATGTCCCGATACGATGCATCTCACGACTTCAACCACATCCTTCGAGTCCTTGGATTATCCAAACACATCTTGGCCGAAGAGCTAAAGGCCAACCCAAAAAGGCAACTACGACAGGATGCTGTAGTCCTTGGTGCTCTGCTCCACGATGTTGGAGACAAGAAGTACACACAGCCTGGAGAGAATGCGGAACAGCTGGTGTCCGATCTGCTTACTAGAAATGGCTGCTCTCCCATGTTCGTAGCGAAAATCGCCATGATAGTGGAAAATGTCTCGTACAGCAATGAGACGAAGCGACCCCAGCTGGTCAAAGCCATTATCGGATCGCACCCAGAACTAGCGATTGTACAGGATGCGGATCGTCTTGATGCCATTGGTGCTGTTGGTATTGGCAGGGTCTTTGCTTTTGGAGCGGTCAAAGGAGCAGATCGTGGGTTGCAAGGCAGCATTGATCACTTCGATGATAAGCTTTTGAAGCTGGAGAGCATGATGAAGACAAAGACGGGAAGGCGACTAGCTCGTGAGAGGACGGAAAGACTCAAGCAGTTCAAGGAGTGGTGGAAAGAAGAGAACGAGATGCTCGCGCAGTAGAAACTTTTGCAGGTCGAAGAGCTGCTGGATTTCCCTTTTCCGAGTCTTGCTGAGCTAGTATCTCAAGTGACGTGCGCCGTCACAGGAGAATTCCTTCTTCAACAACGCCCATTAAGCTCGAATCGCTGAAGTCAGGACTGCCATGCTCAAACCAACTCGAATGCCTCGGCAATGCTAACTACACCGAGAGCGGCAGAGCTTCTCAATGCTCGTTTCCGCTTCTGGTCTAGATGGTCGCGCAGTGGGGAAAGGCATCACTGGGCTCGCGCGCGCTAAGAAAGATGTAAGCTCGAGCAATCGGATAGCACGACATACGAAACATACCTTGCCGAGTTGGAGTACCTTGTAGCACTCGAGGATGTGCTCATCTCGCTTTCTGATGTACTGGCCCAAGAAGGTCGTTGGCTTAGCATCCCTCGTCTTCTGAAGTGCCTCGTCGACTTCACACCACATGTGCGTCAAGCCTTCTGAAGTCTCGAGTTCCGTCAGCTCCACTTTGCCAGTGTCCTTGATAACAGGGCAGATGTAAGCACGACTCTCTTGCTTGAGCGTGGCACGATACTCAATCGTCTTGGCGATCATCTCAGGCTGAACGTCGACTTCGCATCCGGTCTCCTCGAGAGCCTCGCGCTTGCATGCGACTGAGTCGTTGGGATCGTCTGGCTCGATGCCGCCTCCGGGGAGCTTGTAGAAGTTGCCCCCTTCGACGTGGATGATGCAGATATTGGAACCTCTCGTGAGGATGCAGCGAACTGCGGCGCGGTGTTCGTACTCGACGTTGTCTTGTGGCTCGCCGATGGTGAGGACCTCGATATCACTGTTGGAGGCCATCTTTGCAGTGATGGTGATCGGTGGCTAGCTCTGGACTGATTAGTGCTTCTTGAGATGGTGCTTGGTCTTGATGCCTGATCCAAGACTGAGACACAGAGCGTGACAAATTGAGCTGCTTCATTGTTTTGTCGTCTCCACTTTGGACGAAGTTTCAGTCCAGCTTTTCACATTTCAAGTCAGCGCCGATGATGAGTGCGAGGACAAATGAACGATACGCCCTTGACTCGTCGCTATGTTAAGCTCAGAATTGTGAGCTGCGTGTGCAATAAGGGTCACAGCGCGGCAGAATGGTAGCAAACACACAATTTGTCATTGGATTGTGGTTCTACCAATCCGCCATGTAGCCAGCATGTGAGGGCTGAGGAAAGAGAACATGAGTCAATTCTTGTTCAGGTCTGAGCTCAACATGCTTTCTGTATGTTCCTAGACGTGTGCACCTTTGCCACAAGTCATCTCATCATTGAGGTCCTACCATTAGCAACATGCTGCTCTGGACTTTACTCTTTTAAAACCTCTTGGATATTCGCTGAATCCCAGAGCTGCGTCTCCATGCCAAGGTCGGCATACCTAATGTCAGTCAGTGGAGTGAACGAATACACATCTTGCAGCTCCTGCATTGATCTGCGGTCTTCTTCCTCGACTCATCACTGGCGCTGTAATCTGGGGAGGTCCAGCCTCATCCAGTATACGGTTCAGCAGTATTTCTCACAGAATGTCCGCGACTTCATCCCCTGTGCGGCTGTGCCGCTCGAGGTGTGTTGTGATTGACGTCCTGACTTCACCGGGTCTTTCTCACAGGGCCAGCGGCCTGTGATGCTGCAACTTAGCTACTCGATGTACGTGATGTTGTTCGGGGTATGGTATCTAGAGGAAGTGTGAAAGCCTGGCATGAGGTGGTGCCTTGGGAGGAGCGAGCGGTCCGAGGTCCGAGGTCCGCAACGACTTCCTCCAGAAAAATGACAGAACTTCACAACATCTTTCTCGACATGCAATACGACTGATAGCACTGTTCGTACAATCCCAGCACCAAACTCGTGCCACTGCTATCAAGTTTTGCCTCGTCTACAACATCGAAGCATCGTCATCTCGTCCACGAGGTTGCAAAAGAAGCATGGTCCGCAGAGCACGAACGAGGAACGAATTCGATGATGGAGCAGTCCTGAGACCCGCGGACTATCTTATCAATCCTGGTTCCAACTGTGAAAGCGTACAATATCACCGAGCTGAGTCCTCGCAATGCTGCTGTTGGGCATTCTACGCCAAATTGGAGTGTGTTCTGCAAGCGGATGTTGGAGTTCAACGAGACATCCATGCAACCTAGTCGATTCGATGTTATCCCCAAGATTACCCGCCTCAGATAACGCAACTCTCGTGGTTGCGCCGGGAATCATCTAGCGAATCGCATTCGATAAGTACCTTGAAAGACGCAGCCCAGATCTAATCTACAAGGTTGTTTCCCATCTCCTGTCCAGCGGAGACACAGATATGACTTGGCAGAAACCACTCTTCCTCCGACTTTCCCGTAGCATAGCTCTACTCTGTTCACTCATTTGTTAGCTAAATACGGGAATGTACGACGGTCTCTAGCATGACTAGCGGTGTCAGTGGCCGTGCGGCACCAGCAGCAATATACGCCGTCATCTTCACATCAGCATTCCTGGCAATCCTGGCCGTCGCGTTGCGGCTCTATACTCGACTCAGGCTTGTGAAGAAACCAGACTGGGACGATCTACTATCCGCTCTGGCTCTTGTCTTCGCATGCATCTTCACCATCTTCGTTGGATTTCAAAGTACGTCTCTCACTTGCGATGACCATATGCGAGCACGCTCTGACATCAGTCTCGTACAGCACATTATGGACTAGGTCGGCGACTCCATACACTCACAATAGAACAGCAGACTACCTCTCTTCTCTGCCTGTTCGTTGCTGTCCTCGCCTACCAGATAAGTCTTGGACTGGCAAAATGCTCGATTGTACGGCCTATACACAGCTCGTAACATATAGGCATACTGTTATCGCTTGCTTACCACCCACACAGGTCGCGCAATGCCTTCGAGTCTTTGGGCTCATTCCAAAATTCCAAGTCACATCCTGGGTTCTCATGGCCTTCATTGTCATCTGCATGATTTATACTTGCCTCATTACCGTCTTCCTCTGCCACCCTGTCTCCTTCTTTTGGCAAATCGACAATCCTGATGGCACATGCCTACCCAGAATACCACTGTGGTAAGCTCTTCTCAGATCTAATTATCTCCAATCCTTCCACTAACACCGCTTTCCAGGTTTCTCAACTCCGCCCTGGGTATAACTACAGACATAGCAGTCGCAGTCTTGCCTATCCCCGTGATCAAAACCCTGCACCTACCCCGGCGGCAGAAGAACATGCTCACTATCATCTTTCTCCTCGGCGGCGCCGTCTGTATAATCTCCGTTGTACGCTTCTACAGTCTCTACGCAGTCGCGAGCTCGGATGACTACACCTACGACGATGCTCAGGCAGCAATTTATTCCAGCATCGAAGTATGCTTCACCATCATCTTCGGCTGCATACCGAGCTACAACGCATTTGTTTCGAAGTATTTCCCAGAGTTCTATTATGGATATGCTGGGGCGAGGGAAGATGGTGGAATGCCAGAACTGAACGAGGTGAGCAACGGCACCATTACGTCGAGTGAGGATACGGATGGGACTCGGAGTGATTCTGCTAAGGTCATGTTGCCTAAGATGGGAGTTCGGGAGGTTGTGGCATGACGAGGAGCACGGCTTTCGAGACTTCGATTTATTAGACGTAGTTCAAAGGCTTGCATTCTTGACTTTGCAACGTTGTCGCAGAAGCTGCTGTGCTTGACCAGACACTCCAAAGCGTGTATCTGCTTAATTCAATAAGGCAGGCCGCGCTCCCAACTGTCAGCGTCATCAGGATCTCCTTGCCCTATGTACTTCGCAAGCTATGGATGCGGGCAGATTGGTCTCTGTCTCGTCACGACCTCTTCGGTTGTGAAGTCCTTCCAGGTGGTGCCGAGGATGTGTTCCGGAGCAGCCCCATTCTCAACCCAGTTCATCAGCGCCAGGAGATCGTCATGTTTGGGATGCTGGTGTCCAGGAACCGGGCACTGGCCATTGTTTGTCATGCTGATGCCGGCGATGAAGTAAGGAGCATTAACATAATCGGCAGTGTCGGTGCAGTGTCGGTGCAGTGTCTGTTCCCAGTCAGTACAAGTAGATCCGCAGGGATGGGACTGGTACACTCATATCCAGCAGCGAAGCCGGCATTCACAACTGTTCTATGAAGATTGTCATCAGTGTTTGGCCTATTGATCTCCTCATCATACTGATAGAAACCTCTCGTGCCAGGCCGTTGGCAGGAAGATTCTGAACCCATGTATCCCGTTCTCAGCGCTCGTCCTCGTGGCCGCAACAGCACACAGTGCAGGCAATTTAATCGGGCTGACCGACCATCCAGTATCAGCCAAAGAGACTGAACATGCCGTTCTCTGAGATTGGAGTTGCAAACGAAAGGTCGACGCCCGCAGGCATGATTTGTTGCACTGCATCGAAGTCACAATCATCCCTGGCGGAGACGCCAACAGCGAGCAACGCGAGATGCGTGCTTAGGCGTCATCTCTGACAAGGACGGATAATGAATCGAGCCTGAACGCTAAGACAGCTATATACTTATCATGCGAGGTAGCACTCAGCCATGGAGGCGAATGTGCCTTTTTCTTACCGAGCCTGCACCAACCAATTGGCCTACCTCTGCGGCCCGCGTCTGAAGCACGCAAGTTCGCTCTAACATTGGAGCGATATTAGATCTGTACTTCGTGATATGGATCGCGTGGGTTACTAACGGAGCAAGCAGTCGTGGTAGCGTCCCATGGGGCGACTTGATATACGCTGTAGAGCTCGGCCGAAGCATCAGATACGCAGAACCAAAGGGCCGCACTCCGACCAGAGACCACCGCAGACGAGGTGGAAGAGATATCTCTCAAGCCAGGAAGAATAGGGCCTGGAGGAGTCGCGACCCCGCGACATGTCGCCAAAGTGAAACGGACTGCTCCTAAGCCGACTCTCTTGGGACGACCAGTCTAACCAGCGTCTTCACATGAGCCAGGTTCCTACTGCAGCAGCCATTGACTCGATAGTTTCTGTCATCGCACAGCTCTTCTTCCAACGCAAGAGTCCTGCTTGTGCCAGAGCAAGTGCATCGTGATGTCGAAGAGAGCAGGGAAACTTGCAAGAAGTAGTCGGATGGACGATGTATAGGACTCGTGTTGATACCCTGGACACGACCAGATGGGACGGAGACCTCTTGCAGATGCGAGCGTGGTTGGCAGCTTTGAGTAGAAGGTTTGGAGGACTCAGAATGCAGGCATTGCTATCTTGGGTGAAGCAGAGGCGTGCTACAGAGTACCGGCGGGCAGCATCGCATGAGAAGCGTTCACTCCCGGCATGCAGGTACGTTCGACGAGAGTTCTTGCTTTGAGTCGCATATGAACGCCCTCCGGAGCTACCCATGCGGTGAGCAAGCGAGGGCTCGAGCAGCGGTGCCAACGTTACAGAGGGCACAAAGTGTGCGGATGGTGAGGGAGAGGGTCCCGTTGGTCCCCTGTCCCCTAGCAGCATGTCAGCAGTTCACACTATCGTCTTACGAGTCAACATATTGATTCTGCTGGTGTTGTGGAGAACTGTTCTGCGGAGCTGTCGAAGTTCGTGGTCATCGCAGATGGTCGCTAAGAACGGAACGATCGTGATGAGAATATTGAGGCTCAACCAGTAGAGTTCAGAGCAGGTCATTGCGATCGAGACAACCAAGTCACGTGTAGGGCTTGGCCAGAGCTGGCGATGTGTTTCAGCATCTTTCCAAGTGTTTCAGCTTGTTGCAGTTGCATTTCTCACGCTTCTGCAAAGAAACACGCCATCAGTATCTGCACATCTCTTCGGCACTCAGATCATGTTCGTGTTCTGACAAACGCGTTCTGAACATCAAACGAATCTGCAGCGGCAAGAGACCGCTCTGGACAACCACACTATGTTTCAGCTGCCAACTGCTGTGCGGTGCCTAATGCCTATTATCACGACTCTCATCAGGGCCACTTGCGTATGAGATCCGCGTGTGATGTCGCTTGGCAGAGAACCACCAGCCATCCTCCACTGAGCTCGTTTCCCCACCCCACCAAGCATCTCGACGTCAGCTGTGGAGTAGCGTGAACTGCTGCATGCCATTGAGTTTGGTCGTCCGACTTCATGCTTTTCCATCAACTGTCACTCCAACTGATATGGTGTAGATACGTCCCATAATGGACCCTATTAATTGCTCGCCGACGATGTTCGACTGAGACATATAGACGTATCTCATCAGGACGCCTTTCGGAATCTTCACAAGCCCAAGTCTGGTTTGGGTTCAATCCCGAATCCTCTGCTTGACCACGACTCATGGGCATGCATGTCGATTGCTCTAAGTGAGCTTGAGGCAGAGTGTATCAGAGGTTTCACCACCCATCAGGCTGAAGTGTGGCTGCAGGTCCAGAGCCGACTGCTGCATAAAATACGCGTGCTGTGCATCCAGATGCAGGTACGATTCATGGTCGTGCTCAAGACTCTCTCTCGAGCAGAGCTATCTACGCAGGGTATCTCCTCTTTGAGAGCGCTCATGAGTCGCGGACCAGCCACAGGGCCTAAAGATAACGGGATGATGGTATCCCGCATGCCACGCGAGTCAAACAACCTGGCTGTTCGGACGCTCATCACGCACGGCTTGGGCAGCTGTTGGGTCATGGTGGGCATCGACTCGTGCTGAGTGGGCATCCCAGCCCACTGCCGTAGCTGGACTCGCGATGACGATGAGTAGAGGTATGATGATGGAGGGCGTTGAATCGTCAGCTTGAGTTATATCAGGCCTTCCCGCAGGCACGATCACGATTGACCAATTTAGCTCCCAATTCTGATGTCTCCTTTTTGTCAGCGAGACATTTTGCACCTGAATGAGGAATATCAAGTTTAAGAACCAAGCCCTACCACTTAGCATGGGCTTTTTTGACCGCGTCGCCGGTGGACAAAAGAACAACATGAACAACAACAGCAACAGCAACAGATCTGCTGGTACGGGTCTGAGTGTCATCGAAGAGAGGCACGAGAACAACAACAATCGCAATTTGAATTCGAAAGGAAGCAATGGAGTATTGAGATCCAACAGCCGCAGTGCGAGCCGGCCTCGCCCTTCTGGTAAAACAGGCCTCAACTCCAATGGCATTTCATTTGTTGACGACAAGCAAGAATCCTCCGATGACGGAATCGATAGCCGTTCCCCGCAGACAGTCAAGGTCGTTTCCTTTAAGGACGACAATTCCTCAATAAACACTCGATCCTCCTCTGACGAATCCCACGGTTCTGGCTGGTCCAACAAGGGTGGGTACAGTGGCTCGGACAGCGAATACAGCACGACCAGCACTATCCATCAACGCAACGACTCTAAGATGGACGATAAGGTGAGCATAGTACTGTCTTGCCTACCCAAGCCATCCGATGCTGACATGAACTTAGTCCAACGACAATAACTCAAGCAACAACAACTCGAACCCGAACAATAATTCGAGCAACAACAATTCTTCAAGCATGAGTTCCAGCAACAACAATTCATCGAGCTTTGGCTCCTCAAACAATCCGAGCAACAACAGCGGCAGCAATAACAACAGCTCCTCGCTGAATGCATCCAACGCCAATGCCAGCAGCGGTTCAAGCGGCGTCAACTCCTCCAGCTTGGGATCGTCAACCAACAACAGCTCTAACAACAGCTCCTCGAACAACAACTCATCAAGCCTTGGCTCCAGCAACAACAATACATCCTCGAGCATGGGATCATCTAGCCTGAATTCCTCGACCAATAATAATTCGAACAGCAACACATCATCCTATGGATCGTCGAACAACAATACTCCGTCAACTTTGAACACGTCAAGCAACAACAACACCAGCCCGGCGAGCAGCACGAACACTTCCTCTTACAGTTCAACTGGCAGTGGCGCCAGCAATCAGTCCTCGTATGGATCATCCAACAACAACACGAGTAGCAACAACGCCTCGTCGAACAATAATTCCAGCTCGCTTGGAGACAACACTGGCGGCAATGCCACGAACAAGAACTTGAGCAATGTCGACAGCGGCAGCCAGCGCACAAGATCCTTCACAAGAGACACTGGTGTGGGGACTGATGGTCCTATCGGCGGACGAAGTACACCTCAAGGTGGTCGCAGCACGCCACGCAACAACCACCAGAATGGCAGCTCTCGCCAGGGGTCTCAGAGTAACACCAACTACGGTTCTTCGAACAATCATTCTGGATATGGTAGCAACAACAGTTCTGGATCCGGAAGCAACAATGGTCGCGGCCATCAGTCCAACAACTCTTGGAACGGTAGCTCGAACAATGGTGGAGGCTATGGAGGTAACCAGAACCGCCAGAATAGCCCACCACGTAAGCGTAGCTCCAACCGCGACTCCCGAGGTGACTTCGAGGGCGAGGAACGTAATGCTTATGACGAAGGTCACCGCATTGCTACCCGAGAGCTTGAGAACATGTCTTTGAATGAAGTGCGCAACCACTCTCCTCGCAACTCTGGTCACTACAGTGGCGGCTACGGAGGTTACAACAATGACAACAACTGGAACCGACGAGAAAGCCCACAGCGCAACAACTATGGCGGCGGGTACAATAACAATAACCGAGGATACGAGAGTGACCGTGGATACGGAGGCAACTCTTACAACAATGATCGAGGTTACGGTGGTGGCTACAACAGCGATCGAGGCTATGGTAACAACCGAGGCGGCTACGATGATGACCGTGGTTACAACAATAACAACAACTACAACCGCCGCAATAGCCCCCCATCACCGAAGCAAGGCTCAAGCTTCACTGCTGATCGCAAGATGGATGTCGCCTACGAGGCTGGATATAAGGATGCCATGGAGAAGATCAAGGCAGACATGATGAGGCAGTTCGGTGGAGGTAACAACAATCGGCGCTATCGCTGGTAGATGACATCCGACCAACAGGACCGAGAACGGGACAGAATGTTAATGTGTTTCTGGACTTGGCATTTGTACATGCATGATACCAACTGACCACAATTGTACTACTAGTCTCCTTTGTCGAACAGCGATGGTGTTGGGTTATATATGTAATGGAGTTTACATAGTGGAACGGAAAAAGAAATTATTGATCAAGCTCTCTCATGGCCATCGTCTCTATCTCTCTACCTGCACTCACTGTCATTTCTTCTATATGCACAATCACCACTCATCTGCAGACGGTCTCATCCCGCAATCACACTGTCCCGAGGCGATCTTGGCTGCACCAAGATCTTGATGTGCTCATCCTTGTTGTTGATTAGTTCCTTGAATCCCTTCTCAACGATATCATCAAGCGCAATTCGTCCAGTAATCATCTTCTCGTAGCCCTTCAACTTCCCATTCACCATCATCTCCATAACTTCCTCCATGTCATCATCACCAAAGATCAAAGTGCCCTTCATCGTGATATGCTTATGCAAGAACTTCCAGCACGGGATTGTGATCTGCCAGCATTAGTTAAGAGCTCTGGTCACCGGAATGTCGAGAGAAAAATTGTTGCTCGCTTCTTACCGGTTTCTCCCAAACAGCAACCATAACATAAAGCCCCTCGAACCTCAACGCATCCATCGCGCTCTCCAACGCAGGCAAAACACCCGCACAATCAAAAACAACCTCCGCACCCCTCCCCTCCGTCAAAGCCTTCACTTGTTCCGCAACATCCTCTTCAAAAGGATTTATAACTTCCTCACAAAACTCTCTAACCTGCCTCCTCCTCGTCTCCGTAGGTTCAGAAACAAAGACTTTCTTAGCACCCACAGCCCTCAAAACCAAAAGCAGCGCAAAACCAATCGGTCCACCACCTAACACCAAAATTTCCTTTTCCTTCCATTCCTCCTTCGGAATACCTGAGACTTTGATGGCATGGTTGACAATCACAAGTGGTTCGATTACCGCCGCATCTTCAAGTCTAATCTCTGGAGGTAACTTATGTAGTGACTTCTCACTGACGACGACTTTCTCACCAAAACCTCCGAAACCTGTGTTTCCGCCGACATAACCTAGATGGTAGCATGATGCTGAGGATCCGGATTTACAGGGTGCACAGTTGTGGCAGAGGACTCTGGGATCGATCATTACTGAGTCGCCTTCAGAGAATTTTGAGCCAGGAGGAGGGTTCCGGACGCGACCGCAGAGTTCGTGGCCTAGTGTGACGGGGATATGGATGCCGTTTGGTCCTGGGTTGGATTTGGTTGGGATTGTTATTGGGCCTATTAGGTATTCGTGGAGGTCGGAGCTGACGTTGACGATAGGTGAGTATGTGGTGAGGGTCTGATTGGGATTCATGGATCTTACCCGCAAATACCTGAAAGGGACATGTTAGACTCAGTGGACGTGTGATTCAAGTCTTGTTACTTACCACACCATTCTACGTCTACAGTCACTTGTCCTTCGTCTGGAATTGGTTCTGGGACATCTTCGACTCGGATGTCGTGCTTGTCGTAGAATTGTGCTGCTTTCATCTTGCCAATCTCGTGTATTCTTCAGATTATAAGGAGAAGCTCTGCTCTTCCTATCCTCTGAGTACTGCTGCTCTTGTCAGTATCAAAGCTGCGTCTGCATTTTCACATATCAATGTCAAGATGAGATCCATCCCCGCTTCAGCTACCCTACCTCGGCCAACCTTCAAGGATGAGGAGTCTTCGGCAGACGAGAGGAAGCCATTAGGCACTGAGCAGATGCTGATGAGAGACCTCATTGACATGAAAAGTGCTATGAAGGTGCTGCGATGTGCGACATCATGCATGCGGAGCATTGGGTCCATGCGTTGGCTTAGTCTCGCCTTGGCAGCTACCTGAATGGACGCAAGGCCCATGCGCATCGCAGCTAGCTGAAAGTCGCTCAAGCATAGAGCTCTTCAAATGGATCAAGAGCTTTGAACTGATCGTGTTGTATCTCCGTTATGCAACGCCAGAGCCCTTTTTTAATACCAATGTGTCCTAACGATCTTCACAACCTTAGGCTCTTCTTCATGGCCTCCGAAAACGGCTTCGTCTCTTCTATGGACACCCACTGGGCATCATTCCTATCAGCCAGCTCAGTCCAAGTATGCACACTGAACTCGCACACAGGCACCCAAAGCTTTGCTTCAGTCAAGTCTAGAAGAGAGCCCGACTTTGCCAGACCTGTTCTCAAAGATGACAGCGCAATCCTTGCATCGTATACCGTCCAGAATGCTCCGTCGCCATAGCAGAAGCGCACGTCTCGCAGCGATCGTCGTTGGGCGATTGTGAGAGAGTCGAGCCACCGGCAGCCCAGGTTTGGGAAGCCCCAAGGTATGACGAAGATGCTCTTCTCATAATGAATTGGTGTCGCTTCTTCTCGAATCTGCTTGCATGTTTGCAGTATGGCAGGCCTTCCTAGCACAGGCTGCGGCTGCTCATCAGAGCGCGACTTGACTGATGCACGCCGAGCTTTGGGATGTATCTCTATGGGCTTGTTGGAGATGAGTACCAGCTCGTATATTGGCCTCCGAAGGCTGAGTGGGAGAAGCTCTAGAAAGCGAGACTTTACTGTCGGTTCCAGCTGTGGCACAACCCAAGATGTGTTCGCTTGCGTCATTGTAGGCTGCTGGAGTCAAGCATAGGCTGATGGTGTCTCTCCTTGGCGCCAATTTCCGGTTCCTGCCTAAGATAGTACCTCTTTTTGCGCAGGCTACAATGTGGAAAGGAAGTCGTGTGTACTCTTTGGCAAGTAGAACGTAGGACCTGGAAGCTGCCTGTAATTAGTGCTACCTTAGCTCCTGCGGGCAATGTCGGTAGGAGAGATACTACGATCCATGCTCAAGCTGTTGTATGACCTTCGCATTCTGGACGACTCGCCTCATCTGTCATAGATGGTGGTCATCATAAGATTGCAAAGGCTGCATGTACACATGGACATCCGGGAGCATGGTCCAATAGCGACCTATCGTTCAAGGAATCGCAGCATGGCCGTCCGACACAAGCTCGTGAAGCTCATCAGGAGGAGATGGATGTCTCCTCGCATTGGGGTGTCTTGACTTGGCTCGTCCAGTTGTCCGACGGATCCCCTGGTCGGAGGAGGAGGTACTTGCGTGATGTCGACAAGATCCCCGCGATGAGGGTTGGAAGGAGAGCAGTCCAAGATCATCGGCAACGAAAAGAGAACGGGTCAGGATATGATGGCAAGGAGTTCCTATTGGTCAGATAGTGGCTGCCACGAGAATGCCTTGACGACCTCACGCGTCGGCACCTTGGTGGGCGTGTTGACTTGTCGCGTCAGCTAAACACCTCCTCACGTCTCTTGCATCGTCTTCGAAGCTCAATTCTGGCCGTTTTTGAGCCGCAGCAATGATTATGAAGAGATTGAGTCTAGAGGAGGAGAGTGAAAATGGTGCAAGCGTCGGGATCTTGGCTGGCCGACGATCAGCCTCAAATGATTCGCGACACAATGCCCGGCATGACCTGATTTGCGAGCACTATCACACTATGGTTGCTCTTTCTGCGCCAATTCGTGGAAGAGGTAGGCACAAGCAATTAGGAGCATTATCACGAATTACTTCTTGCTCAATAATACTGCATCGATTCATTCACATCGCTTTGTCTTGTGACAGCGACCCATCAATATTGATTCATAGTTCACGGCGGATCGCGACTCATATCCGGACTGCGACCGCTCAACATATTCACACAAGATGTCGCGACGAGACGCAGATCTACACAACTCGATCTCCCTAAGACCACATCCAGTCCATCTACATTCGGAACGCATATCGCGAGACCATACGCCCGAGCCTGGTCACAGCCGCCATCACCCACATCAGCATGAGCGACCGGGCACCAGCTCGGCAGTCGACAAAGACACCCCAAAGGTTATAGAACCAGTCTCTCGACCAGCCTACCACCGCAACAGTAGTGACAGCGAACGTGATGACGTTGAGCGCCAGGGCAGCCTACCAGAATACCACGCCGAACACGATCCCTACAGCCTACGCAGCGGCTTAAAAGACATAGACGACGAGAAAGCAAAAGCGAAGGCCAATACGAAGGCCAAGCGTGCATGTAATCCCGTCGGCAAAGGCAAGGACAAAATAAGATCCCACAAAGTCATAAAATTCTACGAAGACCAGAACGAGAACATTGAGCGTCTACTCAAACCAGTCGCCGACCATGTTCAGCAAGCAAAAGATGAGCAAGGTGCAGATGCTTTGCAATTCAAGATCGCTGTGCAGGGAAGTTTCATTGCCAATATCTTGCTGGCAATACTGCAGGTCTATGGTGCCGTGTCTTCGGGCAGTTTATCGCTGTTCACGACCATGGCGGACAGTATCTTCGACCCTATGAGTAATCTCACACTCATCCTATGTAACCGAGCTGTCAACAAGGTCGATCCGCGAAAATTCCCGTCTGGCAAGCAGCGATTGGAGACTGCTGGAAACATTGCTTTCTGCTTTCTGATGACTGCGGTGTCGTTGATTCTTATCGTCGAGTCAATCCGGCAACTCGCCGAGAAGCAAGACGATGCCAAATTTCACGTACCCTCTGTGGTCGCAGTCGGAGTTGCATTTGCGACGAAAGTAGGCCTCTTCCTCTACTGCTGGGCGTTGAGGAACAAATACAGCCAGATTCGCATTCTCTGGGAAGATCATCGCAATGACCTCTTCATCAATGGGTTTGGTCTTATGACGAGCGTTCTTGGAAGCAAGATCAAGTGAGCACCGATGACCCATCTGCATTGCTTTGACAGCTCTAACGTCTCCTCTAGGTGGTTCATTGATCCTATCGGAGCCATCGTCCTGTCTCTCCTCATCTCCTTCCTCTGGTTACGGACTGCATACCAGGAGTTCCAGTTACTGATCGGTGTCTCTGCCGACACCTCTTTCCTGAACCACGTCACGTATGTGTCTATGACACACGACCCGCGTGTAATTCAACTCGACACTGTCCGGGCATGGCACTCTGGACCGCGCATAATAGTCGAGGTTGACATCGTCATGGATCCGGACCTCAGCCTTCGTGAGACGCACGATGTCGCCGAGGATCTTCAGATGAAGCTTGAAAGTCTACCAGATGTCGAGCGTGCATATGTGCATGTCGATTTCGAAACCACACATTCGCCGGAGCATTTCTTGAAGAAGGAGTTGTAAGCTTTCTTTTGCAGAATGCAGCCACTGCACTTAGAACGTGCAAATGAGCACACTACCACTACAGCAGCAGCCACTCGTCTTGGAGACATGATGTTGACCATGCTGCATAGTTCCATGAGGACGCTTCGAGGACAGTCCGAGACATGGGAGCCACGCCGGAATTGGCGATGGTGGCTCGGTGGTCAGCACGAGATGATAGCAGGATGGAGGCAGGGCTGGCGAAGATGGCGAGCGGTGCAAGACCCAAACGTGCCGTGACACGCCCTCCTAGCTTTAGGCTTGCGAGCTTTGCCGGATCTTCCAGGTAGCCTTGCGCTGCAGTAGATATTCTTAAACGCTTGCACCTCTTAATGAGAATTGTGTGAGCCTTCGCATTCAGCACGACTTCTTATTTCTTCAGAGTGGCGCTTCAACGCTTCCTAAGACATTCTCGATCGCGTCTTCAATCGTGACGTTTTGCATGAGATCTCTGATTGCTCTTGGGTCGCTACCCCACAGCAGACTCCTTTCTGTCTTCTCCGTCGCAAGCACGAGTCGATGGGGATAGATCTTGCGGGCAGCCAAAGCGACCAACGAAGGTGGCACGTAGTTTAGGCCATGGAGTGGAGCAAGAGCCATGCTAAGGATCCGAAGCTGCCTCGTTGCTGTCGCTGTCACGCCGCCCTTAATAAGACGGCTATTCCGCATGAAAACTACGATATTGTGAAGGTACTGCGCGATCTCATGCGTCAAATTGACGTCCTTGGCCAATTCTCGCAGTTGAGTGATATCTTCCGTGTTGATTGTCGGCACCTCTGTGGTATTCAGCTGACCGTCGAGATGAGTGAAACCATCCTCGTCGCCATGGTAATGGGACATGCAGAAGAGGTCGTTCAGATGGCGGGTCAGACGAGCCTCTGGCGAGGATAAAATGACGATAAACAGTAGGTCCTTCGGTGCCACATGCATAGCTGATCTCGTGAACATGCGTCGTGATCGAAGCAACTCAAAGGCCTGCACCTGGACTGCTTCTATCGCAGAATCTAAACCGACTGCAATGACCACATCTGCCACCTGCCTTTCGTCCAGATTTGCCAGACTTCCCAAACGACCAGGACTTGGCTCTCGAGCTGGATGGAATTTCACTTCGAGAGTCGGTCGTGCGGCATTGTACTTGTGGTCAAGAGAGTCATCGAAGCTTTCTTCATTTTCAACTAGCAATGCTTCGCTGAACTCGTCCACAGTCGTCTCGGGAGAGCAGTCTATGACAACAGGCTGGCGGAGGAACCGATTCATGCATGTCAGGTTCAGTTCTGCTCGCAAGTTCTGAACACTTCCGCTAGATGTAAAGAATATGCAGTGCTCGCCAGCAACCACGGCCACGAGTAGGGCGAGTTCCAGATCTCCTAGATCTTGAATGCGGGATTGCAGATGGTCCATTGTGCCGGTTGGGATTTGACCAAAAGTTCCAAGGAGGATCGATCATCGGCTAGTGTCCATGTTGAGTGCTGAACTGCCTTGTCCGCTGTATTGTCGCAGCGAAATGAGCGTTTCGTGGTGTTGATATTGGTGGGTGGGATACGAAACCAATCCGAGATGGGAAGTCGAAGTCAAGCTCTCCATATGCACGGACTCCTCGCACACCTCGAGGCAGCGATGTCATCTGCAATAAACTGACCACAATGCCAACGATGATATTCACGAAATGAGGCGCAAACAAGACTAAGATGTCGGGGCCACGAACAAATTGGAGGCGCATCGGCGACAAGTTTTACCGCAAAGTCGAGCTGTATACCAATGTTTTCGAGGTCGAGCTCGAGCTTGAGAACTACACCGTGACCGGCGCTCCGTACAGTGGTGCTGTAGGTAAGCGCATGAAGCGATGATGGGTGAATACAACTAATACGAGCAGCCTTACGACGTGATGAAAGCAAAGTATACTCCTTCCGCAGCCCTCAATCCGCCAAATCTACCATCGACATTCACAGCTGCGCCGGCAAGCTGATACAGCAAATCCAATGGGACCGAGGCAAGATCAAAAGCGTAGGATGGTCGGAAGATGAGAAACTGTTGGTTGTCACAGATGATGGCAGCGTCCGCATTTATCCAGACCTGCAAGGCGACTTCACTCCCTTCACGCTAGGTCATGGCGCAGATGAGCATGGGATAGTAGCCTGCAAGTTCTGGTCGACTGGATTTGTCGCGCTGCTGGGAAACAACAGCGTTGTCGCCGTGACGCGATATGACGAGCCGCGACCGCAGCTTTTAGCATCTGCGCCCTCAGGCGAAGTGATATCGTGGACTGTGATCCCTCCAGAATACACCTCATCGCGCTCAGTGGAGGTTCTGCTCGCGATTAACGAAACAGTCTACGTACTGGATGCGGTGGAGTGTGAGGATAGAGGACTTCAAGCTGGACCGTTTCGACACATCGCAGTATCGCCGAACGGCAAGTTCATTGCCCTATACACCGACGATAGCAAAGTCTGGGTGATCAGCAGCGACTTTCAAGAACGCTTCAGCGAATACGAATCGAAAGTAAAGACTACGCCGCGAGATCTGCAGTGGTGTGGCAACAATGCAGTCGTACTTGCCTGGGAAGACGAAATCCACTTGATTGGACCAAATGGAGCAGCATCAACATGGGAGTACAATTCGATTGTTCACCTTCTGCCAGATATCGACGGCATTCGCGTGCTGACCAATGACGTATGTGAATTTGTGCAAAAAGTTCCCGATGCCACAGAGGAAGTCTTCAAGCCTGGTTCGGCCTCACCTCCTGCTGTGCTGCTCGACGCCATCACCCAGCTAGAGAACAAATCGCCCAAAGCAGATGACAACATCCAATTGATTAGGGCAAACCTCGATGAAGCCGTCGACACCTGCGTGCGTGCGGCAGGTCAGGAGTACAGCATACATTGGCAAAAGCAACTCCTTAAGGCTGCATCGTTCGGCAAATCTGTGCTCGACCTTTACAATAGCGACGACTTCGTCGACATGACAGAAGCATTACGGGTGTTGAACGCTGTGCGATCCTTCGAGATTGGCCTTCCTGTATCTTACGACCAATACATACGGTTGACACCAGAACGTCTTGTACAGAGACTTGTCAACCGACGGGAGTTCCTACTGGCACTCAAGGTATCGCAATATCTGCATCTGCCAGTCGACAGGATATATGTGTCCTGGGCGCGTCAAAAAGTGCGCAGTTCAAGCACTGACGAGGATAAAATCTGCGAAGAAATCGTGCAGAAGCTCAACGGCAAGCGCGGAATATCGTTCGAGGAAGTGGCACGTGCTGCCTACGACGAAGGACGAGGAAAGCTGGCTACTGAGCTGCTTGAGCACGAGCCTAGAGCTGGTAAGCAAGTTCCCTTGCTGCTGGACGTTGGCGAGGAGTCTATTGCGCTCGACAAAGCGATAGAAAGTGGCGATACCGATCTGGTCTTCTACGTCCTTCTGAATCTCAAAAAGAAGATACCGCTGTCCAGCTTTTTCCGGACCATCAATAGTCGACCCGTTGCCACTGCGATTGTGGAAGCATCGGCGATTGACCAAGATCAAGAGATGCTCAAGGACCTCTACTACCAGGACGACCGTAGACTCGATGGTGCCAATTTGCTTGTGACGGAGGCGCTTACCGCCAGCGATGTTGGACCCGCGTCTGACAAGCTCAAAATGGCGACCAAACTGCTCCGTGACAGCAAGGAGTTTGCGCTGCAAGCAACTGCACTTGACGAAGCCCAAAAGCTTCTCCGTCTCCAAGAGATGTTCGAGAAGGACCTTGTCAACGAGCGCTACGTTGGTTTGTCTGTCAACGAGACGCTTTCGAAGCTTACCAAGACTGGGAACATCAAACGTTCCCAAAAGGTCCAAAGCGAGTTCAAAGTGAGCGACAAGACATACTGGTGGATACGGCTTCGAGCTCTCGTGAGCCGCCGAGATTGGAGGGAGCTGGAAGAAGTGTCAAAGCAGCGCAAGAGCCCAATTGGCTGGGAAGTAAGTCTTTCCCAGAATGTCCAGGTCCTCTCTTTCATGCCCATACTGACGTCCCACAGCCCTTCTTCAACGAAATACTTGGCGCAGGACAGCCGAAAGTTGCAGCAGCCTTCATTCCCAAATGCACATCACTTTCGCCCGCTGAAAGGATTGAGATGTGGGTGAAGTGCGGCATGATCAAACAAGCAGGCGAGGAGGCACTGAAAGCCAAAGATCGCGCTGCACTTGAAGAACTCAGGACGAAAGCCACAAGCCAACAAATGCTCGACATCGACCGCATGATTGCCCAGCTTACCAAAGGCCGCTAACAATGGTCAGAGTGGAGAAATTTCCGCCGGGTCTTCTCTTCAGGCAAAAAGTCGGCAGCTCATACTTCCCCGCACTCGACGCCGACAACATCACCGGTGATCAATTGTAGTGCACAGAAACAACCATATTCTGACTTGCAGAAGGGTCGGGATTCTTGGGAAGATTCGACTACCTATTCGATAGAATTACAATAAATACACTTTTTTATATATTGCGCGGGCTCTACTTAGTATAAATTTCTAAAACATTCTAAACTTATAGAACTAAGTACGGGCTATCGTTTACTATAGATATTACGTTCTATCGATAGGAGGTCGTTACGTAAATACCTAGTTTTTAAGAATTAAAAATCGATTTTGCGAAACTTCGAAAGTTTCTACCTTATAGCCTAAATTTATGCCTTAATGCCTTAATTTTAAAAAGTATCGACTTTCTATATTTTTATTATAGCAATCGATAGAGCGAAGAAAGCGCATTTTAAAACTGCTTTTGTTTTTAAAATTTAAGTAGTAGAATCTTTCGAAAATCGAGATTTTCGAAATGCGAAATTTTAGGAATTTTGAAGGGAGGGTAGGTGGTTGCTTCCCCCGGATCCCGACCCTTTTGCAAGTAAGAATAGAGCGCAGAGCTTCTGCATTAGCGGCTGTCTGCAAGGTACCGAGATTCATATCCGGGGTGGCACTGGACCTAGGGCACATTCGGCTGACGGCTACAAGCAGAAGCCCATCGCACACTTGCATATAAGATAATATCCAAGACCATGATGGCACTGACCTACAAACCCTCGCTCCTGGCGGTCACACACTTCATCATGCGCCTCTCCGTGCTTTTTTCGACCATTCTCTCCCTCGCTGCAGCCGGCTCAGCGCAGACAGTGCTCGCGCCAGCTGATGATCCAAAGCCACCTGCCCTTGAGTTCTTGTACACTGCCTACGTCGACTGTTTGAACACGATATACGAATCTCAAGGGCCGCGAGGTATCCGAAAAGCTATTCCAATCGTTGGAGGCAATTTTACCGGTCCTAGAATGAAGGGCAAGATCCTGGATTTGGGAGCAGATTGGGGTCTTACAGATCCTCAGACTGGTCTCTTCAGTGCCGATACTCGATACAACCTTCAAACAGATGATGGAGCAAACATCTTTCTGCAAACTTCTGGCCCTTCTGTGCCAGCTGGCGGATTACACTTGAGGGTGCTGATCGAGACGGGTGATGCGAAGTATTACTGGTTGAACAACGTTGTTGCTGTGGGTGTTCTGGGACGGGTTGAGACTAGAGACGATGGCTTTACTTTGAGGATTGATGTTTGGAATGTGAGTACTTGCTGATAATAGAAGCTGATGTGATTCAGAGACTGACATTATGTTAGATGGCTGGAGAGTACTCGAATACGACCTTCGTTAACGGCACGACGATCGCATGACGCGAGAAAAGGATAAGGCAGAGAGGTGAGCTGTAGTCAAGCTATACACGAGGCGAATGCCAAGTATTGGGCTCTCGAAACGCTCCATACCACTTCCACCATTCAGCAGCATCAATACACCTGGGCACCAATGCCATCAGGGAGCTTCATGCTAATCCGAACGAAACCTGTACAAGCATGTCAGTCTGGCTTCAAGTTTCGAAATGTCTTGAGTGAATCTTCGGTGTCGTCGCATTCAGTGGCAAAATAGATCTAATCCTTCAATGTCGCTTTTGTAATGACTCAAGATTAGGGGATTGTGCTTCATCATGTCGCCTTAATCGAGGCTACCGCAGTGGGAAGGGGGATCGCCATACCTTCTGCCGACTTGAGACAACTTTGCAAGGTCACGCCATGAAAACTGCACAGAAGCAAATTCCTGCATCGCAGACACATATACAGAAAGCAAGTCTGAAATCTCAAATCCTCCATTGGGCTTCTATATATCCACCTCCCGCGCTGACATCACACACACCAAGCTCTTCACGACCAGGCCGGTCCTTCTACGGTTCGCGAACTTCTGCCACGGAGCAACTTCCAGCCTCAGCCAACACCCGGTGTGCCCGGACAAGTATTCTCATGCGTCATATAAAGCACATTCTCATAACAATCCGCAGTAAACATCCTCGGACAAGCATAATCGCAATGAAAGCCCACGCCTTGAATATAGCACACATTGGCAATGTAGACGCCAGCTTGTGCATATGTTCCTCCATCTCTGGCTGGTTCGTTCTGCACGATGCAGTTACATTGGGCTAACATTGCGTCTTGTGTTTGGAGCTGTGGATGATGTATTAGTATGGGATGTAGGGAGGAGGGCAGGACAGGCGGACCATGCAAGAACATGTGCCATCGGTATCACAGATTCCTGTTGCGTAGTTCGTTCCGCAGGATTCGGTGACGGATTTGAAGGGAGGTTCTGGTAGGTACGTGTCAGCGACCACATCAAGGTGATGAGAGAGGTAGAGAAGGGCATACTAGTGCAGAAACCAGAAGCCACACATTCTGTGTCTTGTTGGCAAGGCTGCGATTGCTAGGGCCAAGGGCTAGTTTGTAGTACTTGTTTCCTCTCACATTCCAGGTCGCTCACTGCACAACACAGTGCACTGGATCCTGCTATTGCCAGTGTGAATGCCAGTGTCAGGTGCATGATGTCTTCCTGCTATGGAAGCGAAGAGATGGTGATATGCTGCTTGTTATGTACATTTCGATGAGGAGGTCTGTGCCTGTTAATCAAAAGCTTCATGGGGCTAAGCATTTACTGTGCCAAAGAGCTGGAAATTAGAGTGAGGAGCCTCATGTCGATTTTGAAAATTAGTACTGCTTTGGTACGTTGCGAAGAACGGGAAAGCTGCATCGCGAAGGTGTTTGACATGCGTGGGACATGCGTGGTATCGAGCCCTAAGCCAAGTAGCCTGCTGTTTGCGCGACATACATTATTGAACGATGAACAGGTTGAGGTTGCGTCTATATTGCCACGATGAAGATTCAGATCTTTGTTCTTGCTTGATGATGCTCGTATGTGCTCCAGAAGTATCGTCATGCGGATCGTCGCCGCCATCGTAGCTCATTATGAGGAGTCGCGGCTATTTGGCGCTTCGCAGCATAGATTTCCTGCCATGAGAGTGCGCCATTCTTATGCAACATCCTATTTTGGTGGCAGAACTGTAGGTACCGGCGGCCGACTCGTCGTTCTCGGAAGGTCTGGCACCGTCTTGGTTGGCACGCAGGCGCACGCACTGCTGACTGCTGAGACCACATTCTCTCCAGCACATCCAGTCCTGGCGTAATCCGGAATGAGATTCTCCTCTTCTCTCTTCCTGAGCAGGAAGCTGTGACAAAATTCCTGGCTTTCTTCGATGCGACCTTCAATACTGCTGGCGCGCAGCGAAGATAAGCAAGGGTTCGATTCGCAGACTGCTGGCTTTGGACATTCTTTGCTCGTCATCTTCACGACGAAAGAGCCGCGCTCGATGGTATGGACGAAAATGAAGCCCGATTTGAATTCGGCGTAGGAATGCCAAGAGCCTAAAAAGGCGACTGTGCCACTCCCTTCGTTCTCGTCATCTTCCGGGTAGATATCAAAGTATCCTGCCTCACAAATGCTGCTTCCACTCGGGTCGCTAGTGATTGACCTCGCATCCCAGACATTGAGACCGTTACCGTAATTCGATTGATAGAGATAGCCGTCGACCATGTACTGGTTGTGGTCGATAGACCGAGTCTTTCCGACGAAGTTGCCGCTGTAGAACGGATTTTCAAGATCGCGGATGTCGAAGATATGAGTTGTTGGTAGTCCTTGGGTCATGGGACCTGCGTCGGCGTCTCGCTCATCAAACTCATCGTCCAGGAAAATGTACTCTTGCCAAGTCTTGTTGTTGACTGTGCCTTGGTGCACATACTCTGCGCCAGGGTATGACGTTATTGATATGATATTGGTCACATTGCCAACCTTGTCTGTAACATCATAGATAGCGAGGGTGTCCTCGTTGTAGCCATAACAGATATCACGACCATAGTATCGTTCATCAGGACCGCGATAGACCAGGCACTCGGCATCGTGAACGTAGCCGTCACCAGCTGCGCAGCCTGGAGAGGTGACATTCGTAGGATCGCTCAGGTCGAGGAAGATCAGACCGCCGCGACAAGGGAGGTCGTTTGGTCTGACTCGAATGGTCTCGTTGCCACCAACAGAACCGCAAGCAATCGCATAATTGAGTTCCTGGTTGACAACGATATTATGAGTCCTGCCGACTGGCAGCTCATCCCAATGCGAGCTTAGGTCGTCCTGGGTGAAGTTCTTTGGGTTTGCTGGATCGAGGTCGAGCAGCTTCTTCATGTCAAAGAATTGTACTCCATGCTTGATGGCCTCAGATCCGATTACAGCCAGGTCACGAACAATTCGAATCTCACGCCAATTCGAACCAATAGAGTCGTACTGAGGCAATCTTCCCAGATACGAGATTTTCCCTTCATTGGTAATCTCGGCAAATGCAGTGCCGTCATACTGCCCAATGGCAACGAATTCTCTTCCATCCTCAGAAGTCCAGCCCCACATCGAAGAGCCTCTGGAAGCATTGCTGCCTAGCGCCGAATGTGACAGGAAGTGATAGAGATCGATGTTGTTGCATCGGAAGGTATTATTCGTATCTCCAGGTATCGCAGCGGCAAATCCATCTACGCACGGCGTGTAGCCAAGCTCAGGGTACTGCGAGCTGTTCATCTGTCCGGACTGCAGCTCTGCTTCCCATTGTGCCTACATTCATGTCAGCGCGGCTGAGAGCTCTACGGATTCTCATCTTACCATCTTGATGCCCATGATATGCGCATGAGCTTCTCCGGAGACATATTCTTCTTTGCTGAATCTTGCCGCATTGCTCGTGCCAAGCACGGCGCATATCACCGTAAGACAAACATCTGACCTGACCATGATGGCAAAGCTTACGAAGACTCCTCGCAACAAAGCAGGATGAGACAAGAGGCACCGACCATTGATATAGTTACCGCTTGCTACCCGACCTTCGTAGGCAGCTCTCCGCTCTTGCATTCATAGCAGGAACTAGAGGCTCTGCATGGTGGAACAACAGCCTTGGTATATGGCACCCAAGACCTGAAGTCGCTTAGTCGTCTTTTGGAGAAGCGCGCCGAGAGATCCAAACCACGTGCCACTGCTCTTGGCTACATGAAGTGTGACGGCCCTATACCCCTTATAGGCAGGTATGCGCTTTGCCCAGCGTCTAGTCATTGACCCATCGGATATCGCTGGCTTACGACACATATACCGCCGATAAGGTCATCGATCGCTGCGAGTGATTTTAGGTACGTGATTGTAATCCTGCGGTTCTTCGCAAGGCAATATTCCGGGCTCAAACGTGATCACAAGCGCGCAAGTGCGAGCATTTTGCGCTCGTCTTCATGCCCAGCCGCACGAGAAAGCCGTGCACACTTCAGACTGCAGAGGTAAGATGCCAGCAAACAGCAGGTCCGGCGCCAGTTGTGGTTCTGCGTTCATACGCCTCTCAGGACGTTCACATGGCATATGACCATGGAGTGAATGCTGTACTTCAATACTGTATCTCATCTCTTGCATCCGAAAGCACTGTGATCCACCCTTTTACTGTTCATAGGCAATGTCGCACCTTGCGGCGAAGGTCAATGGAGGGTAGGAATGCTAGTAGAGCTCCAATGGGGCTTGGCGGTTCGGTTCTGCGTCCAGGAAACGCGGATTCGCTTGGCGGCGGGGAAGAAGTCTGCGCAACAGTTGGTCGGATGCACTCTGAGGTGACTGTATACAATGTATATTCAGGTTGCTTCGAGTTCGAAAGTAGGGAGCAAGGGAGAGCGAATGAAGACGCGATGGGGCTTTTCGGCTGGTTCCCGAACTCTATTGCATGAGCGCGCTCGGGCCAGCTTGACATGCACCGACAACGTGGTGATGGAATTTGTGTTTAGCTGACACTATCATGGCTGTCACTTGATCTGATCTATGTACATTTCACTGGTCGTCTGCATTACTTCGTATCATTTCCGTCGATCTCGATATCTCATCTAAATGTCCTCCATCGTGGCATTGACCACAGTCCAAGCACCAGTGGCAGTATTGTTGGTGATGTTAGTCTGATGAATCTGACCACCCTTCAAACTACCACTCTCTGCGATGCCGAAAGGTCGCTGCAACTTGTTGGCACCGCTCTTGACAGTGAAGTTGGCAATAGAAATCTCGAGTGGGTTGCGAGTAACTATGGTCGGCAGACCAAAGTACGAAGCGTTGACCTCCTCGTAGGTAAGCTGAAGCTCAAAGTAACCTCTGTAGTAGAGGTCATTCCATTGAAGTTCTGGGTTGGCCCCAACCAACCAGTCGCTGTAGTTGTTTGCGCTCTTCAGAGTGATGTTCTGGCCGTATGGGCACGGCGAAGAGACCGCAGAGCCTGCGAACTCAACACCAAGACCGCCATCTCCACTGGAGACAGAGTAGTTGGCGTGGTCGAGCCAGACTAGGTCAGACACCCAAGAAGCATGGCTGTCTCCTGAAATAACGATGTTGTTTCCGATTTTGTTTTCCGTGAGGAAGTTCAACGTCCGGTTGCGATTCGCTTGGTATCCATCCCATGCATCGTAGTCCAAGGGGTTCGTGTTGCCATACGCAACAGACTCGTTGACCTTTGAGAAGACCGTCTGCGAACCGATAACTCGCCATCTCGCACCACGGTTAGCAGATTCACCGAGTTGGTTGTAGAACCAGTTCTCCTGCCGGCTGCCCATCATCGATCGCCCGGCATCATTAGAGATGGCATGAATGTAGTCGGTATTCCAGTAAAGATCAGTGATGGAGCGATCATACTGACGAGTGTCCAGCATGACCAAATCGAGTAGAGACCCAATTTTGAAGCTACGCCAGATGCGGAGGTTGTCGTCCATTTCAACCTGACGAATTGGCATCCATTCGAAGTATGCTCGTACGGCATTCATCTTGCGTTGATCGACAGAAACGCCTCCGTCCATAACGAAAGAAGCCTCAGTATTGTTCAGCTCAGAAGCGCCATCTCGATAGGTGTTGTCTGAGACCTCGTGATCGTCCCAGACCGGAATCCATGGGTAAGTCTGATGTGATAATAGAAGATCCAAGTCAGTGCGGTAAGTAGCATGTCTCTTTCGATAGTCATCAAGGGTGTAGATGATTTTCTCAGGAGACGAAATACGGCCGATGCTATACCCATACCCATAGTCGCCATCGCCCGCATACTACAGTCGAGCAAGTCAGTATCATGCAACTAAGACTAGTTCTTAATCAAGCTGACCTCGTAAATGTAGTCGCCCAGGTGAAGGACGAAATCGACACTGTCCTTCCTGGCAGGATTTCCGTAGGCATTGAAGAAGCCAAATGGAAAATTGCTGCAAGAGTACACAGCAAGGCCGACCTTTGAAACATAGTCGTTCTCGTCGGGCGTTGTCTTGGTGCGGCCAAGAGGACTCTTCTTGTCGCTATCGCAGATGTTGAATTGATAGTAGTATCTTGTCCACGCCGTCAAATTTGAAGCCTCCACTTTAACAGTGTAGTCGATGTCGCTTGATGTGTATGCTTTTCCACTGCTTTCGACGTCTGCGAGGTCTGAAGTTCTGGCTACCTTGAACTCAACGCATACCGGGGCGGTCGACACTGTCTGGTTGGGGCCGTGGTTGTAGAGAGGCACGTATCCGCTCACTGTCTTGTTGCTAGCAACATCCGCGACCATCGGCGCTACGCGAGTCCACAATATGACGCTATCAGGATATGGATCGCCTAGAGATCAAGACCAAGTCGATCAGCAAGTGCCATATGCATTAAGTCGAGCTCAAATGTGTAACGCGTACCAGAAGCTACACCGTGTGTGAAATTCAGTTGGTCTGCAGTGAATGCCTTGTCGGGCCTGCCTTTCAAGTCAGCCAAAGACACAACGTTGCGATTTTGGTGATAGCTTACGTGTTTCTCTTGTTGATCTTGTGCAAAGAGAGCCCAAGACCTGGATGGTTGTGAGATGGAGACCCGTAGTTGATGTTTCTCCTCCAGCTCGCTTCCACGAGCATAGAGAAACCAAGCACTGAGATAGTCGAGAGCTTCATCTTGACCAGACTCTCGTGCGTAGCAAGTGAATGAACGTCGCCTACCTCTCCCGCTCTCACATCATGGGCGGTCAGCTAGATCTTATGAATGGGCATTCGCTGAGGCAGGACCCTGCCGCAAGCAAGATTGCATTGCAGCAGAGGTGCCGGTCGTGCCTGAATGAGCTTGCCAGCTCCGTGAGCTCTACCAGGATGCCGTCAATGGCTCAGAGCACGGCCGATCGCGTAGAGGTCGAGCACGCGAGACGATTGAAAGCACCAATCATCAGCGCTCTATTTCACATGTTTTGCTGAGCTTAACGACTCTTTCGTTGATTTGGCTTCCTTGGCAGCATAAGCCTTGCATAGCTAGGCGCGTTGTGCATCTGGCTGGTGGGCTGGAAGTGTGAAAGAAGAAGTGTGAAAGCGGAGGTGTCAGACGCTGAGGAGAAGAAGTCCTCGACACGTGGGCCCGATATCTGCTGCTGGTTGGCTTCGGGTGAGCGACCTGGCTCGACATCAGCACGCCGCATCTGCGAACTGCGAAAACGTGGTCGCCCTGCTTGTTGCCCGGCATGTGCAAAGCACGCGGCCGGCCAGCAGGCGTAGGTAATGCTATGGCGCTGATCGCCTCCAAGCGATGGGATATGCTCCTTCTTGTTTGAGACGACCGGCGGCGAAAAGTCTCTGAAGGGAAATGTCAAATACACCCAGCCCACCTCCGACCGCCGCCACTATGCGCACATCCCGATAACGAGGAAAGAGTTAGAAAGATATGGTGCGGCCAATGGTCAATATGGTCGATAGAAAGCATGGCTACAGAGGACAGCCTGCATTTCAGGAGATCACTGAAGGACATCTATGGGATGTTCTTCCCCTAGTACATTGAGTCCCGCCAGCCACTCCAAGACGCCTCGGACTGAGGTCAAAATGACGGCGCGTGAAAGATGCTTTGCTCCTTGACTTCGAATTTGAACTCGTGAGGATACTCTTCGCAGAATAAGACAAGAACTGGCGGCCTTCACATGACTTGGGCGCCCCGGATGGCACTGCCTGTCCCATATCTTGACGGAACTTCCGCGGAACGCGGCCTTCCTCTTCTCGAGATAGGTCATCATAATAATTTGTCCTCCGGATAAGAGCTTTCCGCAGCCTCGCAGAGGCGAACATCACAGCATCCTTTTCCGCGTGTTTTATGGTGCAAGAGCGCGGCAGTGAAAGTTCACATGTCACGATTTGAGGGCGTCCTGGAAAATGAAGCTCTATCTGGTTTGAAAGGTTTGAACTTGATATACTAGAATTGCTTATGCCGACAGCGAATGCATTCATGCAGCTTGGAAAAGCTTCGAGGATTGCTGGTGTCGATCAATTGGCATGATGACCGTTTCGTTGACGCTGAGAGGACAGAAGCACTCGTCTTGAACTTTGTTTTGCACACATTCCGCGGCAGGTCCGTCACTAACAACCACACTCGTTTGATATAAGACATTCTCTGGATCATGTACGCCTTTGGGCGCGCGTCACTCGTTTTGCTGGTGGCCGGAAGCATCGAGGTGGCCGCTTTTGGATATCTGGCTGATGGTGGCGGTTCTGGGCACAAGCATATGTTCCATCACCAACTACAGCATCACGCAAAGCGAGCAGCAGAGAACAACGAAAAGCCTGATCTGGAACACCTGCTTAAACGAACCCCGGAAGACGAAGAGATTGCAAGAGAGTACAAGCGACAGCTCCCTGATCTTTTAGGCGGCGTACTTGGTCCTGTGTCAGGTAAATATCGATCGTTCAATCGTCTATGGTGCATTGGAAAGTATTGCAGTCGTCGAAGGCTGACTATCAGCAGGTGGAGATGCGGATCCAGGACTTGTCTCCAGCATTGGCTTGCTAACAAGTGGCGGCGGTGGCGCCGGAACATATATCGACGTCACGGGTGAGCACCAGTTCGTTCCTCCGGGCATTGGACCTGATGGCTTGCCTGACCAGCGAGGGCCATGTCCTGGCTTGAATTCACTTGCGAACCACAACTTCCTCAGCCATACTGGTATCGTCAGTTTTGGTGAAGTCATCGCCATGACAAATAAAGTCTTTGGCATGGGCACCGACGTTGCTTTGTTGATTGCTGTCATGGGCACCTACTTCGCAGGAAACCCAGTGCAGCAGATGTTCTCAATCGGTGGACCCGATCCGAGAATCCAGCCACCCCTTGGACAATCCGGCGATGGCGGCCTGCTGGGACAACCTCAAGGCATAGACTACAGTCACAACTTGATTGAGGCAGACGCTTCTGCAACGAGACACGATCTATATGAGACCGGAGATGCCTGGACAGTGGACATTGAGCTTTTCAAGCAGATGTACTACTCTGTGCCAGAAGGTCAACTAATCACCGCCCATGACTTGGCACGATACAAGGTCCTACGGTTCAAGCAGAGCATTGCAACCAACAAATTCTTCTACCACGGACCGTACACAGGCGGTATTGCAAGTAACGCCGGTTACTTGTTTGCAGCACGACTGTTCGCAAACCACTCCGGAGCGACGGCAGAGGGAGAGTTGACACACGAGATCGTGAAGTCCATCTTCGGTGTTGTGGATTATCCTTATCCTTTCACCTACAATTTCGGATGGGAAAGGATTCCATACAACTGGTATCGTAAGTCTGGAGACTACAGCTTGATAGAGCTCAATCTGGATCTCGTTCAGTTCCTCCTCTGGTACCCGGAGACTCACAGCATCGGCGGAAACACAGGAGAGGTGAACTCTTTCGCCGGCATCGACTTCAGCGATCCCGTGTCGGGCATACTCAATCTTCCAAATTTCCTACTTGGAAACAACCTGATCTGCTTCGCTTTGGAGATCGTGAAGCTCGTCTCCCCCAACTACTTGAACAACATCTATGCAACCCTCTTCGGCACACTAGGCAACATCGGCTCCGGCCTTGGATGCCCAGTGATACCAGATCTGACTCACGGTGGTGTGCCGATCGGACAGTACATGCAGCAGACATACCCAGGTGCGAAGCAAGCTTGGCTATGAGGAGGAAAGATGGAAAGGCGCCAGCATTTCTCGATTCACTGAGCATGCATTGCGAAGCGTTTCATACCTGGGGCAATTGTGATGGAGCATGAAGAGTGCCACTACTGGCACCGAACACCGAAAGACAGATACCCGCAGTTCATGTCACATATGCTACTAATTAATGTATTCAATTCTTTCCTCTGCTTCACGTTCCACACCGTCCTTTCCTCTTCGATCGACAGTGCAACAATCGCCTTCATCCCGTGAAGTCGCATTAAGATTTCTCGTCTCCAGCTTCGATGAAAAGTCGCCCAAAGCTCACATATCCGTCACGGCAACACGCGCCTCTTTTCCACGGGCATGAGAATTTGGGCAAGTCAAACCCGAACTCTCGCAGTTGGCCTAGAGTTCAGAATCCAAAAGAGCGTCAACAAGGTGAACTGCCGAGACTTCACCATAGCTCACTTCAATCCAATCATTGCATTCACCAGGCTATGCTGTATGAACAGTCTTCAAGAACCATATGTTCGTCAATGTTCTTCGATAGAGTCGCGCGTGATGGCAAACTAAGAGACATCTTGGCATGTGAGATGATGTCGTCACAGTGCCTGCAACCAAGATTCGCGTCGATTGACGATCTTCATTTCGCATCTCATCACGACATGAAGTTCGTGTATGACTGTATGCAGAAGCTGAAATGTCTGGACTAGCGAAAAAGCCGGTCATCTTCGCGGCGGTCGACGGCCTCTTCCTCCAGCCCACCGACCAGCGCCTGTCAATCTCAGACCAGAGCATCGGTGTCAAGATCGAATATGGCACAAACAAGATCACAACGGCGAGCAGAAAGGCAGATGAAGCCAGCAGTGGCCTAGAGAGTCATGGCATTGTTGGTGAATACTAACGCCAGCGAGGTCAAGCTTGGTGCTGTGACTGACCATAGGTAGGTCTACTCAATCTCGTCACTTCTTCTTACCTCATAGCGATCGTTCGACGCAAGGAAGTCGCGTCCATACGCGACAAACCAATCTTCCTGATTCGAGATGTGGCCTTGATCCCGCTGTCTTCAAGAGCAGAGGCGCAGAATGCGATCACGAAAGTGCAGGCGCTCCAGAAAAGCAAGGATGCAGAAAATGCAGCCGTGGCAGAACCTCCAACAGATATTGAGGATGTTGGGGACGAGACGGAGACTGGATCAGTCAATGAAGAGCCTGAAAATTCACAGCTACCACAAAAGAACAACCCAGAAGAGGAGGCAAGAGCGCTCGAGCCTCCGAACGATAGCAAGAACACGACAATTGTTAAGGATGTCGTCCAGAACAAGGGAAACTATGGCCGGTTTGTCAGCAGATGGATCAGCAAGAATGGTAGCCAGGCCAATGCGAAGCGGGAGCAAGGTTTAAGCGATGCAGAAGCTCGCGAAGATACGACAGAACAGAAGCAGGTGCAGCAAGAAGACCATGCTTCTCCAGAGAGTGCAACCCAGGATGATGGTGCGCAGCAAGCAATGCAGGAGGGAACCCAGCCAGACTTCCAGAAAGGTACATCGAGCACCATGGAGCACCTAGTCCCAAGGATTCTCAAAACCGCGAGGCTTTATTTTAGCTCGTCCGGCTTTTATTTTTCCTACGATCACGACTTGTCCACCTCGCTATCGCGGCAAAGCCAGGATACTGGCGATATGCCCATGTGGCAGCGCTTCGACCCTCTGTTCTTTTGGAATCGTCATTTGATGATGCCAATCATTGATGCAGGACAGGATGCGCTGGCTCTCCCCCTCATACAAGGCTTTGTTGGCCAACGTCCTTTCAGCATCGCTCAGACGGACGATCAGGAGAAAGACGTGGTCACAGAAGCTGAAGGCACAGAGCTTGCAGATCTTGGAAAGCCCCAACAAGAAGCAGCCAAGCACGATCTTCTCCTTACACTTATCAGCAGAAGATCTGTAAACCGGGCTGGTCTTCGATATCTCCGTCGCGGTATTGATGACGAAGGCAGTGTGGCCAACAGCGTTGAGACAGAGCAGATTCTCTCTAATCAGTCCTGGAATGAAAAAGACAAGACCTTCTCACTCGTACAGACACGAGGAAGCATGCCACTCTTCTTCTCGCAAAGCCCATACAGCTTCAAGCCGACTCCAGTCTTCTTCGGATCTGAGGATACGAATCAAGCTGCGATGAAACGACATTTCACACAGCTGACCGGTCGCTATGATAAGGTCTATGCTGCATCGCTTGTGGACAAGCACGGTACAGAGGTCTCCATTGGAGAGAAGTATGAAAAGGGCGTAAAGCAGCTAAACGAAGCTGGAGGCATAAATGGCAAGCCAGTCAACTTTGAGTGGTTCGACTTCCATGGAGCATGCAAAGGCATGCGTTTCGAGAACGTCTCAATCCTCTTGCAAACTCTGAGTGACTTCCTTACGTCTTCAGGGTGGACAGTTGAGCAGAATGGCGACAATGTATCCATGCAGAATGGAGTCCTGAGAACCAACTGCATGGATTGTCTTGACAGGACCAACGTGGTGCAGTCTGCTGTCGCAGGAGTCACCCTCGAGCATCAGCTTGCTGAACTAGGCTTGAACATCGATCTGAAGTCTGATCCGAAGACGCAATGGTTCAACACCCTGTGGGCTGATAACGGAGATGCAATCAGCAAGCAATATGCTGGAACCAGCGCGCTTAAGGGAGACTTCACCCGGACAAGGAAGAGAAATTGGACCGGCGCATTAACAGACTTCAGCCTCACCCTGAATCGATACTACAACAACATTTTTGGCGATGTAAGCACACGATTAGTCTGGATTCATCTCCAAGATTCTGCTAACTTTCGTCTTAGTACTTCCTGCAGACAAACATCGACTACTTTCTGGGAGCCGGACCACAGATTTTCGATGAGTTCGAGACTGACATGACCTCGCAAGACTATGCCCTAGACATGAGTCGCATGCGACAAAACGCTATCGACACGTGCGTCAAGGTAGTTCTGCAGCCAGGAGAACAACTCATCGGAGCCTGGACTCTGGCTTGTCCTGCGCAAGGAAACACTTTGAGAACTCTTCCATTCGAGGAGTGCGTACTGTTACTGACACAAGCCGCGCTTTACCATTGCCGCATCGACTGGAACACGGATAAAGTGGGAAGTTTCGAGAGGGTAGACCTTCTCGATATCAAAGAGATCTGGCAGGGCGCATATGTTACATCTGCGCTCGGCTCCTCGCATCTCTCGGAGACGAAGAATGTTGGTTTTGTCGTGAGATATGCTGATCGAGGACCGCAAATGCGCAGGACAAACACTCGAAGCATGAGCATAGCTGCAGGCGCCGAAACGCAGGAAGCCGATACCAAGGACGAGACGAAGCACGAAGAATCAGAAGCTAGTGAATCAAGAATACTGGCGTTCAAAGCTTTGCCTCCCAGATCACCACCAAAACAAAGCGGCAAACGCACTGTAGCCGACCTCAGCGAGCTAGAGGCAATCAAGCAAATCACATCCGAGTTGCAAAAGACCATAGCAAACGCCTTCCAGCGAGACTCAGATGGCGAAGCTGAAGCACCAAAGGTGCAGGAGCACGATGTAATTTCAGCTGCTGACGCCAAAAAGAGCACTGGTTACGTCGAAAGCATAGGATACAGCCTGAAGAAGTTGGTATGGTCGTGAAATGGGCAGATACCTCAAGCTCCTTCCGCATGAGGTCTCTCCTGGTTGTCCCTGGGCCAAGGTGCCCATGCATTCAGTGGTCGGGGCTCGTAGGATGCAAACCCTAATGTTGCTCAGCTACGAGCTTCGCAAGGAGCTCGCGTTCTCTTGCCGAGTTGGCTTGGTAATTGAGAGCTGAAGCTTTTGGATCGCAGCGTCACACAACACATATTCGACAGCAACAAGGACACAGCATCATCGCGCTCAAAGGCACTTGTTGATCTCCGGGAAAGATTTCGACGATGGCCACATCCAAAGGCGCCTTCCTAGTGCCAAGCGATTTGTTCAAGCAATTCGACGTCTACCCATTCATCGAGACGGCAAGATTTGCCGGTAAGCTGAAAGGCAAAACTGTCGTGGTTGTTGGCGCAAGTACTGGCATCGGCAAAGCTATAGCACTCGCCTTCGCAGCAGCAGGTGCCAGCCTAGCACTTGTAGCGCGCCGCAAGACTCTACTCGACGAGCTCGTCGCGGAGATCGAATGCAAGTACCAGTCACTAGCAACAGCCATACAAGCAGACATTCTCAGTGCAGACACTCCACAAAAGATCATCTCGGAAACAGAATCCAGTCTCGGAGGCCCAATCGATATTCTGATCAACAATGCAGCTCAACATCTCTTTGGGCGATTCCACGACCTGGACTTCTCAACCTGGTGGTCAAGGATGGAAACCTCATTCAAGGCCCCACTGGCTATTACGCACACAGTCCTACGCGAGGTCATGATTCCGAGAAAATCTGGGATCATAATCAATGTATCATCAACATCCGGTGCACATGACATTCCTTTCCAAACAGCATATTCCATTCCAAAAACAGCTATGCTCAAACTTCACCAAAATCTCTCTTGGGAACTCGAGCCCTACAACATCCTCAACTTTTCCGTCCATCCTGGAAACGTCATGACGGAAATGGTACAAAGTACTGGGAAACAGAGTCAGGAATACTTTTCTGGACTCCAACAGGAAGCAATGACGGAGAAAGTTATGGGAATGTTTGGAGCTTACCAGGGGATTGAGTGGCAGAAACCTGAGCTCGCGGCCAACACTATTGTAATACTGTGTTCGGAGGATAGATGTAAGATTTTGAATGGAAGGTATGTAGATTCGGAACAGGATTTGGAGAAAGTGCTTGAGGCGGTGGAGAGTGGGAGGGTGGAGAGGGAGAGGTTGTATTGGTTGAAGGTTGATCAGGTCTAGCACGAGAAGATGCAGCTCAAACCCGACCACTAGATGATGTGGTTAAAGGCTCTACCTCTTTTTGACTCGGGAAGGACGAGCTGAGCTGTCCGCCATCACATGCATTCCTTCGGTAGTGTAAAAAAGCCACATTCCTGTTTCGTCGATGTCCTGCGTCTAATCCACAGACTCGGCATGCTGCTCAGAGCACAGGAAAATGCCAGAAGTAGTGAAAGTAATGGTACATGGGTTTTAATGCAGCTGCTCTCATGTGCTGCTTTCCTGGATCAGTCAACAACAATGTTCGAAGACATCACCTCTCAACTTTCGCAAATCGACCCCAAATCTCGTCAGACGACTGAAAGAGACATCTACCTAATCGCCCTCATTCTCCGCCAGCTCCTCTGTCCCGACCTCGTCCGCCCGATCATCGAACTCAGCAAACTCTACAACCATCAAATCTTCACAGTCGATCAATACACCGCAATTCGGATCACAAACTCTCCACATACATGCCTATCCAGTGATCCCATAATCAGTTCTTCCAACTCCTGTTTTCCAGTCAGAAGCATAAAATTCGAAATCACATCTAAAGACCAAGGTTTCGTTGCTTATCCCGGAGGAAACGATGGTTGGACTTGGTTTACAGCGGGAATTGTAAAGCACAACTCAAGTTCGAATGAAGTGATTTTCGAACGGGAAATCCTGCGGAATGTGACTAGAGATAGTAGTTTTGGGTTCTCTCAGTATACTGTTACCTGGAGCGTGGGATCTGAGAATGCTGAGGAGGCTAGATGGGTGAAAAATTTGAAGCATGGTGATAGGATTGTTGTTAAAGGTTATGCGAAGTATAGAGGTTGGGTGAATTTTGTGAATTTTGTACGGGTTACTGTTTCGAAAGCTGTGATTGTTCGATAGCATGAGTGGGTTGCCAAGGTTTATGAATCGAATATGGGTACATATATCGGTACCCTTCTTGCTTGCATCTCGTACGAGACCAGCTCCGTGACCTTGACAGTACTGACACAGAGGATGGCCTCTGCTTTGATTTCCTGTCATCTTTGTTAGCAGGTGGTCGGATGTCTCGAAAGCAGAGGTTGGCAGCTCCGGAAGGACTGGCTGAGACCAGCCTTCTGTGTTTGAGATGGCGACCCCAGGTGCTATTGCTCTGCTGAGTCACGCCGTGCACGTTCCATTGTACTCACCTTGTAGGCAGCATACATCAGCGCCGGCATATTAGGCCGACCAGTCTCCTTGGTGTCGATAATGATAGCATCTGGGTCTGCTCTCAGAATAGTCTCCATGATCTCGGTGCCATATGTGACTTCCGGAGACCTCGCAGACCAGACAATTCGTACTGGCCAGTCGGGATGTGTCTGCAGGAATGCCAGACAAGGCGCGATACCGGACCCAGTAGCAACAACCACCAACGGTGAGAATAGCATTGGCATCTCAATGACTCCAAGAAACAGTCTTCCTCTTACCCAGATACTGTTACCTCGATTCTCAGAATTGATGATTTTCTTTGTCCAATCTCCAGCATTTGAGATGATGACTGAAAAGCCTTTGCTGCCATCGGCTCTTGGAATTGTCTGGAATCCATGATTCTCAACGAGAGGTGACTGAGCAAGACGAATACAGTGCCCTGTACGAGATCTTCGATAATCGAACTCCAGTCTCAGCGCATGTGTTGACAGTTGATTGGCAACAAAAGTGCGCTTGCGCATCATGGCCCAAGGATAAATCAGTAGGCAAGTTACGATCACTACCATCCAGAGAAGCGGTGATCGCACAAGAGCTTGTGGAAGAGGGACTTCCGCCAATGCGGAAAGGATGACGACCTGAACCCAGATCAGTGCTGTGATGGTCCATCCCAGATATCGATGTGAGAGTTCCCAGATGTTGTGATAACGGCCTCTGAACCAAGGATACGACAGGCCTACCATGGCCAGCAGACATAGCAGCAGAAGTGCGGTAACCATGAAATTGCCGATGCGAAGGCTTCGACTGTGATCCGTTGACTGCAAACCGAGGAGAATTGTAAAGTAGATGTACCAAACAGCTGCACTAGCGCCACATCCAGAATGAATACCAGCGTGACAGTATACCTTCGCAAGGCGTGTGCGTATCGCGATCGGCCAACTGAGGCGAGCTACGCGGACGATGCTCACAACAGCGTTGACGAGCAGCTCATGTCTTGCGAGGACAGCGGCCAGGATGTTACTGCCTGGAGGGATGAGAAGTATGTCAGTATGTCTCTCAGATTGCAGAAAAGCTGTATCGATGTTCACTGACCAACGCCAATTGCGGCTTGTTTGTAGCTTGTTCTCATCCCTCGACTGGTCAATATGATGAGGGCGATCATGTTGGCCGTAAATACGATAGTGAATAGTCGACGGTACACTGTAAACCACCCATATCGAAATCTACTCAACCATAATGGACCTTGGATATCAGGCATGGGGTTCTGCGTGATGTATTGACCCAAGAAGTCCGCAGAAGCGATCTTTTCCGCATACTTGAGTGGCGAAATGCTGACTGTGACAGCTGTAGTCCCGTCTTTCTTTTCCGAATCTGCTTTGCCTTCCTCGACTGTGACGATGTAGGTGCCTGGAGCTTGAGCATCTAGTATGTTCTGTATGGGTGTAGGGGGGCGCTCCTCGTCTAAGATTGTGATGCCGCTCTCGGCTGAAGAGCCAAGCGACGTATCGCTCCTCTGAGCTGCTTGGATCGAATATACTGATTGTTTTCGATCTTCGGCGTATGCTTGACCTGTAGAGACCCGTTGTGACCACTGGCTTGGGCGTCTGGCCTCGACCGACTGTGCAGCATTTGCGATCGAACTCCGTCGATTTTCCCCAATGGACACGATTGATGTCCTCCGTACCTTCTCGACGTCGGTCCCTTGAATATGCACGATCTCGGAGTTCACTGCGCTGTTGTCGAGCTCAATGGCTTGGGCTTTCCCAATGGCAGACACGTTGACTGACTGCGCCATTGTTTCAATATGGTGATGTGGGACTGATTTCTCCATGTCCTTGAGATTAAAGGATGACTTCGATAGAACTCGTAGCCGGGTAGCAGATAACGTGCAGGCTCGCGCTCTCTGCCAGTACAGAAAATTCAGCTGGCCCTTGCTCCTCTGGATAATTTCGTCCTCGGTATGAACGATAGTTCACTACTGGTTGTTAGACCGCATATGAGACCTGCGCTGACTTTGTTTCTACCTTCCTGGTTTGGTCGTGTCCGTGTATCACAGGCGGCTGCAATCCCGCAGATACTTCGGTATAGCAGAGGCCACGGACACTGTCCACTACTCCTGACTCGATATGCACTTGAGAAAGCGGTCAGTCCGAGCTCTCATCCCTGGAAAGTGTTGATAGCATTGCGCGTGGAACGGGAAGCGTTGGGCTGCTCCAAAGGTAGCCAGATCATTCTCGCAAAGCTTCGTGCACATGCTTTGCTGTTCTATGGTGAAAGGTTCGCCATAGGCGAGCATAAGAGAGTCAAAAAACGAGAGAATGGTCTGTCAGCTGGCACTAGTCTTCAAAAGAGGACTGTAGCGAAGCCTTACCACAGCTCAGCCAGCCTCATGAAAGTGAATACTATGCTGCAGCCAATCCTGCGTGGGAGTGCTTTACAGCTCTGCCGTCTCCGTTAGATCTTGCACAATCCTTTAGGACCAGGCCTACGGGCCTATGGCGCGTGCGTCGCATGCCGTACACGGCGCAGGATTTCTTAGATGTACGCCACATCACAGACTACCGAAAAAGCGCCTGAGTGTCTCACATGGTATCTTCGGTAGTCGGCTTCTCCAACTGCCTTCCCAATGCGGTCGAGCTTACCATTGTGTGGACGCCTCAAACGCCAGGAGGGGTCAATGCAGCGTAGATCCGCGTGACCTCGAGCTGTCCGTGCAATCCGACTCGTATCTTTATGCGCGTGCGGTCGGTAACTTTCAGAGATCGTGGCATGATCTAGAGGAGGAGCCCTCAGCAGTAATTCTGTTCTGGTGAAGAACAAGCTTCGCAACAGCGGCTGAAGAATGCAAGATGCCTTCGCAAGCTTCAGGACTTCCCGCACCGTACCCGTGGTCTAGTAACAGTCAATTATGATGGCCTACGCCCTCTGACCGCGGCATGAACTTCGCTGTTTCACGATTCAATCGCTGTTATGCTGCATGCAGGTGCTGATGTCGGCAACCACTGCGAGGCGTAACGCAAAGCATTTCGTCCATTGCCTTGATCTGGGCTAGCGGTGACCTGCAAGCGGTAGCCAGTCATGCTCCAGGTACGATATGCTATGCTTGTGCTACAAAATTGTAAGTTGCCGAAACGGGATCAATCGAGACGAAGTAATAAAGCGCGAGAGGCCGAGCTGTAGGCTTGCATTCTTGACGGTGTCAATAAGTCGCCAGATCTTGATTCCTCTTTGACCACTCAATTGCCAGAAGATGGAGGCAGCAAGAATGGAGGCAGTCTCGTTGCCAATGACCGACATCAAACAAGCAGTGACTGCCGTTGTCACGGAGATTCCGCAGGAACTAGACCATGAGGCAGTCGTCGAGGTTGCACAAACAGAGGCAGATTCTGTGGAGACCGCAAGGTAAAGTCGCCTCCTTAACTCAAGTTCTTGTGGCTGATCAAGATACAGCGTCCGACCGGCCCGATTTCCAGGACGCCTTGATATGGAAGCATACAGGGAAATGTACAATCGTTCTATTCAAGCTGGCGACGAGTTCTGGGCCGAGCAAGCACGCTCGTACATTGATTGGGACCAGGACTTCAAAACTGTCCACGAGGGAAGTTTTGCAGACGGCGACAATGCGTGGTTCACCGAAGGCCGACTCAATGCTTCATTCAACTGTGTCGATCGACATGCACAGAGTAAGCCCAACGATCCAGCCATCATCTTCGAGCCGGATGAGCCCAATGGTGAAGGACGAACACTCTCTTGGAAAGAGCTCCAACGAGAGGTCTCACGTTTGAGCTGGGTGCTTAGACGAGATTTCGGAGTCAAGAAGGGAGACACTGTTGCAGTGTACATGCCCATGGTGCCGGAAGCCTTCGTCGCAGTACTGGCGTGTACTCGCATCGGCGCCATTCACTCGGTCGTCTTTGGTGGCTTCTCCGCCAATGCGCTTCGCGATCGCATCTTGGACGCAAATGCCAAAGTCGTGCTTACTGCGGACGAGAGCGTGCGTGGTGGCAAGACCATCCCGCTGAAGCAAATCGTCGACGAAGCTCTGAAGCAATGCAATGTGGATCGCTGTCTTGTGTATCGCAGAACAGGAAATGCTATCAACATGCAGGCCGGAAGAGATTTGTGGTGGCAAGAAGAGACCAGGAAGTGGCCAGCAGTATTTGCTCCAGAGTCGATGAGTGCTGAAGATCCGCTTTTTCTGCTTTATACCTCTGGTTCCACGGGTAAGTCAGGTCTCTCTTCACATGAGCAGCTTATACTTACATTTCAGGCAAACCAAAGGGACTTATGCACACGACTGCTGGCTACCTTCTCGGCGCAGCCATGAGCACCCAATACGTGTTTGACATACGCCCAGAACAGAATGATGTCTTCTTCTGCGGTGCCGACATTGGTTGGATCACCGGCCATTCTTACTCGCTCTACGGCCCACTCATGCTGGGATGCACTGTCGTGGTGTTCGAAGGCACGCCGACATATCCAAATCCCTCGCGCTATTGGGAGATCATCGCCAAGCACCGAGTTACGCAGCTGTACTCAGCTCCAACCGTCCTGCGACTCTTAAAGAGGGCTGGGGACGAGTATGTCAAGAGCGAGCAGATCCTCTCTCATCTCAGGGTCATCGGATCCGTAGGAGAGCCTTTGGCAGCAAATGTCTGGCAATGGGTCCATGATATTGTTGGCAAAGGAGAATTGCAAGTCGTGGACACTTTCTTCCAAACCGAAACGGGATCTTACTTGATCGCTCCACTAGCAGGTACCACACCTCTTAAGCCTGGATGCTGTAGTCTTCCATTCTTTGGCGTCGAACCTGCTCTGCTGGATGCAGTATCTGGAGTAGAGATCAAAGACCATGCTAAAGAAGGCGTTTTAACCCTGAAAAGACCAATACCGAGCATGTCGAGAACCGTCTGGAAAGACCACAATCGCTTCATGGCCGTGTACTACGACCCGTATCCAGGCTACTACTTCACCGGTGATGGCGCCATTCGGGACGAAGACGGGTATTACTGGATACAAGGGCGCGTGGATGATGTGATTAACGTGGCTGCCCATCGAATGTCGACAGCCGAGATCGAAGCAGCGCTGCTGGAGCATGCAGTCATGGCAGAAGTTGCAGTTGTTGGCGTACCGGATGATTTGACCGGGCAGGCTGTCGCGGCGTTCATTTCTCTCAAAACCAGCCTGCCGGAAGCAGAAGCGATCCAAATTGCTAAAGCTCAAGTCTCGAAGAGCATTGGCAAGTTCGCTGCGCCCAAGCATGTCATCGTAGTCGAAGATCTGCCTAAGAACCGGGCGGGAAAGATCATGAGGAGATTGCTGCGTAAAATTTGGTGTGGTGAGGAGGACCAACTAGGCGACACCACCACCTTGGTCAATCCGCAGTCCATCGAGGCGATCATTTGGGCGGTTCAGGTAGGCAAAATGATGCCTTCGCGGCCGGCAGAACGCAGTGGCTCCATATGTGGTGCCTCAGTATGATTGGGAGTCAGAGTAGACTAGTCGTTCATCTGGTGTTGACAGCATCGTACTTGCACCATACGCTCAGGTGCTGGTGCCGCCTCCCTCCTAGAGTTCCCATATCTGAGCAGCACTTTCTCCTCTTCCTCGTCACCTTGACATAATTCAGGTGCCACGTCTCCTGATCAACAAGGTGACAGCGTGTCGAGGTATGGCTACAACAGTGCCAAGAGAAGTTCGCATGAGTCCTTGCGCGAGATGGACAGAATTTTGTCCAACTCGCGCAAGACCAAGACCTTTGTCTCATGTGACAAAAGTCGGCGTCAAGCGAGCGGCAGCCAGCGAATAATCAATCAAGGACGATTCAGACGCGTATGGAAGTAGCGGAGAACGGGATGGTGAAGAGGGATACTGTTTTAAGGCTGAAAGGAGATCATCTTGAGATGCTGGGAGAAGTAGTGCTTCCGGAGAGGCGATACAGTGAGAGAAAGCTCCAGAAGTACTACTCATTCCATGCACGTGGGTCTCGACTGTCTTGGGAGGAGAGATGAGTTGATTGTATCTTTCTTTGCACTGCTGTGCATCGCGGTGGCGATACCACCCCCGAATGATGATGAAGATACTCTTGCTCTACGCGCCAATATCGCACATCCCACCGTCTATCCTTACTTCTCTTGATCCTCAATCTCCGTTGCTACTCTCATCGTCACCAACGAAGAGTGAGTCCTTCTTCCTAGTCGAATACTTGGAGCATTCGTCAGCAGCTTCACGAATCGGGCCCTCCAGAAGATCTTTCGCCTGAATGATCGCCTTCTGCAGCTTCTCCCGAAGCTCTTCCTCAAGCAGCTTCTCTTCTGCGTCCTTGACTTCCGTATCATCGCACAAGACATTGAACTTGTTGTGGATACTATTTATGATCTCATTCATGCCGTTCTCCACGATTTGCAACTGCTGCGTGAGCAGCACTCCGAACGCTTTGGCGATGTTGTCATGAATGCACATCCAGATGCCGCTCATGGATGCTACTCTTTTCTCGAAGAGCTCCATACGCTTCGCTGGTGCCCCGCGACCCTTCACTTGGATGACTTCCTTGTATATTGGATCCATAGCTCGTACAAGATAGGACGTTGCTGAAGCCGTAGTGGCATCCACGTTGATGCTGTGAAGACCAGCGCGGATATCGCGGTAGGCTTTCTCCATGAGATGCTGTATGGTGATCTTCTCCATGTTGAAAGCGTCGAGGAATTTACCGAGCGCCATGACATTGAATTGCGGATCGGACTTGATCGATCGGCGAGCGTCGAGAAGGAGGTCCATCAGCTTATGCTTCAGCTCAGCTAGGATGGGAAGGAGTTCGTCCTGAAGGTTCCCGAAGCAGGTGTCCATAGTCTCCTTGATCTTCTCATTCGAGAGCAGATCTTTGTTCCAGTTGACTTCAGGCTTTTTCTTGGTGCCCTTCCGGAAGCCGTTGTTTTTCATCAGAGTCAGATGCGTATTCAGGAATCTCTCCGGTCTCGCCCATCTCTGACAAAGCTTGCGAGCTTCTGAGACCCAGTGCGTCTCGATTAGATGCATGGGCTTGAGGAGATATTGCGACATAGCATCCTCCACTTTCTGCTCGCTTCCTTCGATCTGAGTAGGTATCTTCCCACACGGTTCCAAGATTAGAGCTTCAATCTCGCTCTTCCGGGCAAAATGAGTCTTGCCACAATAGAGCTCAATGAGATTGATCATGTTGGGAATCTGGGATTTGGCCATGTGGAGAGCGTCATTGAGCTTACCTTCCGCAGGAAGAACGTAGAGTCGCGCTCTAAGTGCCGGGATCCCCGTCTCTTCGACGGAGAGCACAGGTCGTTCGTTCGTATCATGGCCTGCTTGATACTTCTTGTATGCATCGTTGCCGACCACAAATGCAGAAAGTGGTTTTGCATCGCCAGTCATGTCGCGGTATTGGTCCGAGACGGCTTTCACAACGCTACTATTGCGCATACCAACGCACAGCGCCTGGAATGCTCGATCTTTAGCCTTTATGCTTTCGCCAACGCTTTCGATCTCGTCCATCAGGTCGAGACCCTCTTCGCGACTGGCTTTTCTCTTCTGGGCCATGAGCTTCTTCCGAGAGTCTCTAAGTCCTTTCAAGTCTTGTCGCAACTGCTGCTCCTTACGTTTTTCGGCGATGGTGCCCGTTACTTCGGTATCGTCGTCAATGCTGTCTCCTCGCGTCAGGACAAGTATGGTGCCCCCACCGCCCCTGCGAGCGTATCCTTCGGCCAGGTTGTCGCGCAGAGACTTGTCGTCCTTAGCGCGGCTAATGTCGGCCACCGTGATCTTATGCGTGCACTGGCGATGGTGGGCCATGGCATTTCTTGCTCGGGCACTGTTTGAGTCCGACAGTCCAGGGGTGTCAACCAGAACAATGTTCTCGTTGAGCAACGCATTGTCGAAGCCAAAATCGACAACGTTCACCAGGGGCCACGGAGCCACCTGGCCCGTACCCTCTTCTCCGAGGAGTCTGTGAGTGTACGGCTGAAGTCTGAACAGCAGGTCGTCTGTCGTGGCTGCTTCAACGACGATAGCTTCTTGTCCTTCAAGGTGGTCATCAACGATTTCCCAAGCCTTGCGTGCAAGGTCGTCAATGATGTCCTCATCATCCTCCGAAGCAGCTTGGCGAAGATACTTGTGAACACCCTCATCTGTCATGAAGTCCTCGTCATCGCAGAATAGCGACAGGAAAGCATCCATGACAGTCTTGACCTCGCTGTAGTTCTCAGATGTGCTGTCGAGGGCTTCGATCTCAGCATCATCTTCTTCGTCGTCGCTGTTGTTTCTCGAAGCAGCATTGGTCGCGCGGAAGTACTTAGACAGCATCGATGCCATAATGCTGCGAATCTCATCTTTGCCAAAGAACGTGACTTTCGCCGCAAATGGAGAGTTCTGGTCTGGAAACTTTTTCATGAATCGCTGCACCACCCAGGTACAACTGCCGCCTCCTGCTCCCTAGTATGGGTCAGTATGCATTCACGTCGGTTGGGAGAGGAGACTTACTTTGCGAGCAATAGTGCCGATGCTGAGGATAGAGTTGATTACAGAGCTCTTCCCTGGTCCGAGTCAGCGTGTTGTGTGCGACCCAAATCTCTAGGGCTTACCTGCGGCCATGTCGCCAGAAATGGCGAACATGGTTTGCTCGTTTGCATCCTCTTTGCTGCGCTTCTTGAGCTCTTCTATAAGGCCACGTGTGACGCTGTTCTGGTAGGTTGAGTTCGCAAGCGTATCACGAAGAATGTATCCAACGCGGCGATTGTTGCTGGTGAGCTTCTCGAAGACCGGCTGGTAGACAACGCTATCGGGGCGCGGCTCATTGACTGAATCTGTGCAATCGTATGGCTCGACGTAGTCGAATTGAGGGTCAAAATCCATGGCGCTAGATTTGAGACTTGCGCGTGTGGCAGACGTTCGCTCCGAGAACGATCAGGTGTGGTGGTTGGTATAGTCAGTATATGTAACACAAGCTGGCTCGGTAGGCGAGACAATGTTGCGTGTCGTGGTTGTTGTATGTCTCTGAAAGTCAAAGAAGAACTAGCGGCTTTTTTATGCCTGTGATCAGTGGCGCAATCAGCACATGCAAGCCGGATGCCGCCCGGAGTGAAACACGCAGCCTGATCTGAACGCGAAAAGCCTTGAACTGAGGTTAAAATTGGTTAGAGCATGGATTACAGCATCGTACTTTGACACCGCAGGATGTGATAGAAAGTGAGTCCAGAAGCATGATTTCCATTTCCACGGAACTCACCAGGAAATCCAACCCACTACGGTGGGAATCATCAACAACATCCAGCTTTCTTCGCAGCATTCGGATCCTTCTTCCCCAGTGTCACCGCCCTCGCACCACCTCCCGCCCCGGGACCTTTAACACCACTTCTCCGATCATTCAAATCATATTTCCCCGCCTCAATATTCTGATATATCCTCTCGGCAACCTCTAAGAACGCCCTCTCGACATTCTCTCCGCTCTTCGCCGAGGTCTCGACATACTCCATGACCTTATTATCCTTACACCACTGTTCAGCCTCTTCTCTCGTTACTTGTCTCTTATTCGGTGCATTGCTGTCTCCAGAGACTGTGGAGGAGTTGGCCAGATCTGACTTATTTCCCACCAATACGACCACGATATCATCCTCCGCTATCTGTCGCAGGTCGTGTAGCCATGATGTGACCGAAGCAAATGTACTCCGTCTCGTGATATCGAAAACCAACAATGCGCCACTAGCGCCTCGAAAGTACGATCTCGTGATGGACTTGTACGTTTCCTGACCTGCAGTATCCCATAAACTAAGTTTCATATGCTTCTGTACGGGCTCCTTGGGTTGACCTTTTGACTTGGAGATACTGGCGGGAGGTGCCGTCGATGTGGCTGGATTATTGATCGTATATCCTCGTTCGAGGGAAGCAGGCGGTCCTACGGGTACAATTCTGGAACCGAACTCGACGCCAATTGTGACATCGTGGTGGCTTACAAAACGACCTTCGCACAGGCGGATCGTCAGCTAGGGACTGGATATCAGCTGGATTGGCTGAGAGGGAGACAAGTAGGGATATTCGCGTACACTTGATTTACCGCTGCCGCTGTCTCCCAAGCTCACGATCTTGGCGATGAAGTCGTAGGGTGACGCTTCCGCCATGGTGGCGGCAAAGATGTGGACGTTCTCTCCTACTGACTGTTGCTAGTATGAAGATTTGAGGTATTGGCCAGGATCGTGGTTCGTATGGGTATATATACTGCAACAAAGAGAGGTCGATGTCGGTTGATGTGCTGCCCATGACGAAGCAAGCTAGACCCATGTCACTGCTCGCGTGGCGTGGCGGTAGCTCGTTCTAGCCAAAAGGCAATTGATGACACTTCTAAACAATACATTGACCTGACTCCCTTACAACCAGGAATTGTCTCCGAAGATCAAGTACATCCAGTACATTGGCCGTATAACATTCAGCTCATCATTGTGGATACACGACATACCGCCAGCCATCGCGATGTCTTGGCCGGACCGAGCACAGTTCTGGCGGTCAGGTCAGCTGGACGAAAGTCCAATCGTAATCCGAGCGTCAATCACATGTGCGGGTCTCATTAGCTTCAGAAGAGTCATTCACATGCGCGCCTGCTGAATCCACATATATGCCGAGACTACCCTTTTGTAGGCGAGCATTGAGCATTACAACTTACCTCTCTCACTTTCAACTCAATCGCACACAGCACTCGAGACCAATAACCACAACCATGGCTTCACAGATTCACGAACCAAAACAAGACGATAACATGGCATTAAATGGCAATACAGGAAAGCGACCTGTCGTCTGCGTTTTGTAAGCGACAACGTATTCCATCTGGACCGATACCCAACTAACACCATTCGTCCAGCTGCGGCGCCTCCCCAGGCACATCACCCGCCCACCTCTCCGCCGCACGCTCTTTAGCCCAAGCCTTCCACACCCACGGAATCCACCTAGTCTACGGCGGCGGCACCGTAGGAATAATGGGCGAAGTCGCACGAACCCTGGTCTCCTTATCCGGTCCCCAAGCAGTCCACGGCGTAATCCCCGAAGCTTTGCTGAAATACGAGCGAAACGGACGCGACAAGAACGGAGAAGTAAAAGTAGAAATCGACGAGAATGTCTACGGACGTACAACTGTGGTCAAAGACATGCATACGCGAAAACAACTAATGGCGAAAGAAGTCATTGAATCGGGTCCGGGAGGGGGTTTCGTGGCGTTGAGTGGAGGATATGGAACGTTGGAGGAATTGATGGAAGTCATCACTTGTAAGAAAGCATTAGCCCTGTGCCTGAGAGAGACACTTGCTGACTTTCGTTTCAGGGAACCAATTAGGAATCCACGAACGCGGCATAGTCGTATTCAACATCGAAGGCTACTGGGACGGATTAATTTCATGGGTAAAGAAAAGTGTCGAAGAAGGATTTGTTTCAGCCAAGAACCAAAACATCATGGTAGAGGCGAAAACAGCGGAGGAAGTGGTGGAAAACTTGAAGAATTATACGAAAGCAGAGGGAAGGTTTGGGTTGGATTGGGAGAACAAATAGATCAGACGAAGACGGAGTCGAGGTTAGATGGGTGGACTTTTTGATCATCGAGTCCTCTTGATTGGGAGATAGGGTTGTTTGCAGCATAGCGAGGAGTTTCGGCCAACAATAGACATGACAATGCAGCCATGATTATGGAAGCTCTCATAGCAACCTACACAAATACATACATATATACACATTTCGTCCCCTTTCTCACCTCTCACTCAACAAGACACTTGTTCCTCTTGTGATTCTCCGTCCAAACCCTCCAAAGCTCCACCTGCTCCTTGTCACCGGAACTCTACTCCGGCCATCCAAAAACCTCCCAAACACTAATCACACTCCATCGAATCCCCACAATAGCAACCAAAGCACCGACGACCTCAACAAGCAACAATACAACAATACTCAACAACATTCTCGGCATGAAGACCCGATACAACATCAAATGTCTCCTCAACCAAGCAGCCTCAACAACCGTAGCGACCGCGATCGCCGCGTAGAACAGTATATGCGTAGCCATACTTCCCGCAACCCTGCCTAAAACACTAGGCGACTTGGGAGGAACCTTCCACAATGCGATGGTCGGGACAGCGATAGCGCATAAGATCTGCGGACCGAATGTGTTGAGCGTGACGAGGATGGGACTCCAAGGGTACTGCACAGTATTCAGAGGTATGAATGCAGATTCCCATTGGATGGTGACGAGAGCAGCTTGATGGCCAGTTTTGAAGAAGTGGAAGCTGCCGAGGAGGGCGAGCAAAATTGGTGCGAGTGGTGAGCGGCGAAGATTACATGCGTCGACGATTTCGAGGATGTTGAGGATTTGGAGGAAACAGAGGGCAAGGGCGCCTTGGCCCATGGGCTTTTGTAAGAGAAGGAGCGCTAGGATCCAAGCACATGGAAGAAGGAGGTAACGAGTGCCGTGAGTGTTACTGAAGCCGTAGATCATGAGTTTGGGCCTTGGTTTAGGAGCTCCGTTGACTGCTGTGAGGACTGCGGAGTTTTCGTGGCCTTCTGTGATGGGTTGGGAGTATAGGGCTGGTTGGGAATCTTGGCTCTCTTCTCGCTTGACCATGATAAGTGGGTAGGCGAAGATGTAAGTCCCGTAACCAAAGGCGAGGGCCACTGCTAGGACGCCCAGTGCAAGGTACGTGCGACCGGTCTTGAGAAGAGATTTTGAGATGTCGGGATACCAGTCGCCATCATCTGCAGCGTCCAGAGCCCAGAAGCTGGCAACGCCCACCAGTCCAAGTCGCAGGACCACTCCATTCCATATCACGGCAGATCCATGATAATTGGCCGATCGATGATAGTACTGTATTATGATGTATGGCAACGATATTGCCACAGCAAAGGGAATGAGAAGTTGCCATTTGGAGGACGTAGAAGATGTCGCTGAGGCATAGTACGACGACCTGCAGAACGGCATCTGCTCTTCTCGGCATAGTCGGGACAATGAGCTCAATCGTGTTGCAACCAGGAATGAAATGGCATTGAGTGCTCCCTGCTTCTGATCGGTCGGATGCGTCTGTCCAAGAGACGCTCCGAGCATAGCTACTCCAAAGGTAGAGAGCAGGAAAAGCAGCTGCTCATCTTCCCAAATCGTGAATGAGTTGGAAGCAAATCCTATGCAAAGCAAGAGGGTCGCCAATGTGCTTAGTATACCCCAGAACGTCGTAGGCACTGGTATCTTAAGCAATTCTCGGGCTGGCCAAAATCCGAGCAAGGTTGCGATTATGCCTCCAATCGCAGCTCCGAATGTGACTAGCTGTATCAAATTGAAGTTTGGCAGGTTACCCAGCGCTGCTCCTGCGATTGCACCAGCTGCAGTACCCATAAGACCCCAGCCGAGCATGGGCGGAGTAAGCGCGCCACGATCGCCTTTAATGCCCTGCGCGTACATGACCACAACTGCGAACGTGCCAACTAGAGCGACGATACCCATACTCATGCTGACAAGGTCGAATCGAGCCCAGAGTGATTTGCACACCCGCAAATTTTCCTTTTGGTAAGCTGTGAACGCCTCCCATGCCTTATGGGCAGTTGCTGTGCTCCATTCGGCATTGACTGCTTTCCATAGCTTTTCAGCTGCTGATAAAGTGTCTTCACTCATCTTACGCGCCTTTGCATATTCTGCTTGATATCGGTGTATCTGCGCCGCAGTCAAGCGACTGACTTCCGCCAGGTTGGCATAATCAGGCTTCGTTACACCTTTTGACCCATGGAAAGCTTCTTCGATGGGCTGCCCGAGGTTGTTGAAAGGAATTGGAAGGCCGAGCAGAAGTGAAAGTGTCGGCACTAGGTCGATCTGATTCACAGGTCGTGACTTGGCAGTCAAAGGCGGATGCTTTGATGCTTCGTCTTTGCGACCAAAGATACCTCGTTTGGAGTACATCCACAACGCGGCTTCGACTTCATCATCCGACTCGCCACCATGATCGCCCTTCGTGTCCATGCCATGATCTCCCATAACTACAAGCAGGGTTTCATCGTCCAGGTTATCAATCAGCCGTCGAAAGACGTCGTCCATTTGTTTCAGCTTTTCCGTCATTGCATGGTGGTCCGGGCCATATCGATGTCCAGCATGATCAACGCCCAAGTAATGTCCAAAGATGACATCCCATCGACCATTCATCGATGAGTCCAAAAGAGGGAACAAGTGCTCGTTGACGCCATTATCCACAGTATGCAAGTCCCAAACATTGAAAGAGTCATACGGCCTCGTCAGATTCGGTTCAAAGTATCCAGGAAAGAGTGAATGCCATGTATCGTCTCCAAGATGCACAACCTTCTTACCAGCTTTATATAGCTGCTCCACAATATTGTCCTCATCAATCGCTGTCCCAGCAAAGTTCGATCCTGCATCTATGAAAGTCGGTAATGTGCCAGTCGTAAGTCCCTTCAATCGCTGTAGCGTCGTGGTCGGAGGATCCGCAATGAAAGGTCGCAAGAAGGCATTTTGCGGCTCGTTGACAGATGTCTCGTATAGTATGGGAAATGCATTATGAAAGTGGTGTGGCTGATCGTCTCCAGGCTTGGGTTGAAAGGGAACAGTAAAGTCGTATCGCAACGCGTCCACAATGATTACTACGGCCTTCTCAAATGACTTTGGATGCCAACATCCTCGCTCTTGCGATCCTGGCGTAAAGTCTGTTCTGTGGTCTAGAGATATGGGAGGTACGGCGCATTCAGACCGGTCTTGAAGGACGAGGCGAGAGAGAAGGAAACCACTGCAGAAGAGGTAGATCGCGAGGGCGTGGAATGTGCTGGGGAATACTTTAGCAAGCCCATTTCTGATCGCACATATTCTGAGTCGGTCTTACAGTATCAGCAGGAAGAAGGCGACGACCAATGCATGCTGGGCCTTCCACTGCACCGACAGCGTCTTCTTGTCAGACTTGGAGTCCAGCGCTGTCACCGATCCATTCTCCATATGCAAAACAGTAAAAGAGAGGGGGGCTACTAAAGCATTACAAGAGTATTAGACATGAAAGAGTAAGGAGTCGTAAGAAGAAGCTTGATATGCCCAGTCGCGAATGTTTCGTGGTGGAAGCAACCGCGATCTTGTGAAAGACGTAGATGCAGGGACACCATGCAGCACGCCCCACGTAGCTGACTCGTGCCATTGGAATGCAGTGGAGTTCTAGACAACATCATGTCCTTCAGACGTACAGCTCGGAGATCTACAAAAACGACGATGTTGAAAAGGAAGTGTAGCGCATTGAGCATTTTATTCAGCCGAGAGGGCTGGACTTACTACCTGCTCGCGCAGCCAGACAGCTCAGTGTAGTATACACACTATGACTATACTAGTCTTAATTTGAGAGAGACATAAGAAGCAGAATCACCAAAACCTCTCGCTCCACGCTAAAAGCAAACTTGGGCCTCTTCCCACTGTCGTAATCGAATAGTAACAGAAAAAGGCAGGCAGAGGAGCGAGCTTCGAACTCTGCTCTGCTCTGCTCTGCCCACAATGACAACACATTAAGTGTATGTGAGTAAGATGCACGTAGGACTGCTGCCGTCCAGGCTTGTCATCGTGGTATCGCACGCGAGAGACGATAAAAGCAGTCCAGTCGTATCTGGTGTCGAAATATAAGGTAAAGTATGTTTGGCCGCTGTCTGGGAGGCCGCCGGAAAACAGGTACAAAGTCGCAGACTCTATGTTCATGCGCCGTCGTGGTTCTTTCGATAGTATGTGCGTTCTGAGCTGTGCAAAAAGATTTGGTCGTAGACGTCGTTAACAGCTGGGGTGTTTCTCTTCTCGTCCGTGTTGCCTAGATCTTCTCGAACTTGTCGTAGCTGGGTGCATTTCGCGCCTTCTCGACAAGTCCTCCAACGCGTTCCAGGTCGACAGATTCGAAACTCCTCCTATCCTGCTGCTGGTACGCGGGCAGATTCTCTACCGGCTCGAGACCGACGCCAGTATCTCCCACACGAACGACGACCACACGACCTGATACTCGCTTGCCAGCATCGTCATACTCCTCCGGGAATGTAATGTGAATTTGTGGAAGCGGGCTTGATGGCGGCGCGCTCGAGTTCTCGATGAGGTTCTGCTTTTCCTGGTAGACGTATATCGACTGTGAGGGTCGTGCAGATGCGCGGCGATGTGATGATGATGATGCTGCGTATGCTGTCGACATGCGCTTCTCATCGTAGATCGGTAGCTCAGAGTTGTTCCTCTGCGCTCTTCTTCGGTGTCGCATGTAGAGCAGGCCGGCGACGAGAAGTAGTGCGAGGATTAGCAAGACCAGAAGCACAACGAGTAGGCTGATCATCGTGGCTGGTGGTCCAGGTGGTGGTCCTTGTGCGTTCCTTCGAACGAGATTCGCAAGGTGGTTGAACATGATTGTGTAAAGGAGTGACAGTGTTTAATGGTAGTCGACTTCCGGTGCTATTGTCGTCCGACTCGAATACGGTTTATTCGCACGAGCTCGTGTCAGCGGTTTCCGGGTTGGGTCGTAAAGATTGTAAAGACTGCAGCATGTGAAATCAGCCATCATGTGCAGAACACATTGACACTCCATGTGTTTCTCCTCGCGACTGCGCAACCAATACGCGCCCGTTCCACCGTTTTGTTCCCAAGGTTGACATCCAGGGACATACCTGTAGTATGGCCGCGACCATGGGCTGCAGCGGGTGTAAAAGAATGGCGTGCGGCCGACAGCTGAAAGAGTGAAGCTGTCGTCGCGTGTGGTGGTCGTGAGAGTGCTTGTCGTTCGAGCACTACATTCACGCTCCCGTCAAAGTCGAAGAAGACTCTTTCCCAGGGGAGAAAGTTCGCTCGCTGGTGTTGTCGTTCGGATGGATTCCAATCTCATTTCCGCACAGACCACTTGAAGATCCGCCAACTCAATATAGGACCCATGCTCCAATCAAAACTTGCATCTGTTGTGCTACCGCTCGCCTTGGCCAAATGCCCGTTTCTTCCAAGGCCGCACACAAAATCATGCCGTGCTGTGCTGCTATTGGCAACAGTTTCTGACACTTGACGCGGTCGTCGTGCACCAAGTTCAGATCGCGGTGGAGTACAGCCTCCTCATCGCTGTACAACGACAGTGAATGCCACATCACGCATGCTTCGCGAGCATCAAGCATGCCAAATACGATCGTTCGAGACCAACAGCCATACCGAAAACCTGGGAAATACTTTAATCATCCAACATTGCAAGGCGCAACCGATTCTAGGAAATGCGCATGCGCGTCTATTTAGACTCAAGGTTCACACCGAGTAGCCCAGGAACCGTTCGGATCAGCGCCAGGAGTGATGCTTGTGGCTTTCCGGAGATGCTTGCTTCTACAGTACAGATTCGTCGTATCATGGCCAAAGATGAGTTTCACGATTCGGAAGGCGGCCAAAATACATCGGGAAAGCTGCATCAGAATTCGATGTGAAACACTACTGATGATGACCTCTCTCTGCCACATATGCGCTGCTCCATGATGAATACAACAAAAATACAATACACTGGGTCACTCAATCCATGAATGCCTGGGCTAAGATATTTCTGAGTCTCGCAGAGATCCATTCTCTCTCTCTGCAATGCGCCTTTTCCTGGGTTATCCAATCCCATGATGAAAGACATGACTCCGAAACGCTATGCTCAATCCTTATTACGTGGTCCGGGATAGTGATGAAATTTGGTGCCTCTGACATCCGACTGCGTCCGTCGCGTGCTGCTACTACTCTCGTTATTCCGCTGCTGCTGAGCAAATGCTGGAGGATGATTGCCACCAGCTGAACGTGTGCCACCATAGCCTAATGTGCGTGAGTCTGGAGTGGCTGGGGCGATTGCCGGCCCACCATAACGTGAGTTGGACGCAGCTGCCGGCGACTGCTGACCGAGTCCCGGTGGCGGAGGTGCTAGTCCATTCGATGGAGAGCCCGACCATCCTGGATGCGGAGGAGGAGGGCCATGCGGCAGACCATAAGCAGGACTAGACGGATGCGGTGGCCATGGCGGAGGTGGAACACCTCCAGGTCCTGGAAAGCTGTTCCGATGACCACCATAGTACTGGCCAGGGTCATAGCCATAGTATGATGGAGGCGGAGGTGGCAATCCTGGCGGGGCAAAAGGTTGATTCTGGTGGTCGTTGTAGGCAGGCAAAGGTGGGTAGGGTGTGAAGCCAGGATTAGTGCTGTGCGGTGTTCCAGTAGGAGGTCCACTCGTAAAGGCAGGAGTCTTGGTGGGTTCGCTGGTATTAAGCCGGAACCGAAGCATCTGGCCACCATCCAGAGAAGTAGTGTGGCTTGCGCCTTTCTTTCTCTCCTTGTGTTGCTTTCTGCTTAGGCCTTGACGATCAGCCTTGCTGGGCTTCAATCTGTCACGACCCTTTGAATTATCTCTTTGCGGCCGTCGAGCCCCAGCACTATCGACATTGCTTCCATCCTGGCTGCCACTGACGTCGGTCGCGGTAGACTGTCCAAGAGAAGAAGCTCTCGAACGGGACTTCTTAGTAGGTACTTCTAGACTCAGGTCTCTTTTGGGCTCCTCTGAAGCCTGTCCTTCGTCATGTGATCGTGAGTCTGCTGCGCCCTCCTTGCTTGGTGGTTCCCACTTCGGGAAAGTCTTTGAAGGATGAGGTGGCAGCGCAGGTGAGACTTCTCTCGCAGCTCCCCGTGTTTGGCGAGCCTCTTCTGCTGTACGCGCGGGTGTTGACTCTGCAGCAGTTGCAACAGCGGCGGGCAGCGGAGAACCTTGTAAAGCCCGCTCTAGAGCACGAAGCGGCGACACCTGCGATTCATCCTCAAATGGAGCCTGAGGCGCCGGAGGAGGCTGGTGGAGAGGCGGAGTCGACGCACGAGGTACCGGAGGCTCTTCAGGCTGAGTAGAGATGCGCGCAATGCTTAGCGGGCCTCCACGAGAGAAGTCATGAATGGTGCGATCCTGATGCGATGGAGTTCTCGAATCAGAGTCTGCCGTAAGTGGGCGTCGATACTTCTCCCAGGACGAATCTTCCCGACCAGACGCTCCGGGTAAGGACGGCTCTGATGGGTCGCGTGCAGGAAAGGACCGATCGAAAGAGTCGGTCGACCTGTGTCTCTGATGCTGTGGAGAAGTGGGCTGCGGGTGGTTACGAGTGTCAGAGCCAAACCCTTGCGGCAGAATAGGTTGCGCTGTGCTACCACGACCGGCGCGCGAAGGAGACGGCAATGGTGGCTCACTCGGCCGCGACTCAGCCAAGCTTTGTTGTCTGAGGGGTGACTGCAACAGAAATGGTAACCCGCCACGCTCTTTGACGAATCTCTCAGTCCTAGGCGACATTGTCGCCCTGATGGGACCTTCGTCTGCCTCGCGATCAAAGCTAATCGGCGGACGCAGAGGTGGTGGCGGTGGCATTTGAGCAGGAATTGGAGGCCCAGCGAGTGGTTGTCTCAACAGCTGAGGTCCAAATGGTGCAAGCGGTGGTGGAGGTGCGGTAGATCGTAACGAGGGTCGCGAAGCAAGATCTCCCAGCAGTTGCAGTCCCAGAGCTTGTTCGTTTGGAATGATCGGGATCTCTCGCTCGACAGAAGCAGCAGCTTCAGCAAGCATGGAGGTGTTGAGAAGATTCTGACGCCTAGCCAGAGCTGCCTCTCGAGCTGTACTGTCCATAACTGTGAAGCCTTCAGCAGCATCTGCCTTCTCGTCATCTTCCAGGTCCTTCAACATGTTGTGCATGTCAAGACGACGTTGCAAGTCGAGTATCGCATTTTCGGACTCCATTGCCAGTCGACTTCTTGAGTCGTACTCAGGTTCCAGTGCAGCCTTCCTCTTCCAGCGGTATGCCATGCCTTTCAATCTTGGTATGACATCTTCGTCTTCGTCTTCAGTCTCGTACGAAGCGTTGTCGCCGTCCAGTTGAGCTTGGCGTGAAATTAGAAGGAAATCGTGGTGTAACCTGTCGACATTACGCTGGCGAACATTCTCAATGTCGTTCTCGCACCTAGCCTTTCGGACTTGCCTCTCTCCATCCAAGGTCTTGCGCAGCTGTGCTTGACAGAAATTCCGCTGAGCTTCCAGCTGCGCCTTTCTGCTAGCCAGATACTGGTCAAGTAGTTGCTGCACGCCATCCTCTTCATTGCTGCCACAATACTCGGGAACCTCTTCGTGTAACGTCGGTTTAGTCTCCAGCTCCTCGACAGTCTTCTCAGCAATCTCCGCAAGAAGTGGCTTCAAGGCACGACTGATGTGACGATACGCTTGTTTGAGCTGCTGTTGGCGCCGCATTCGTGCTTCGACCTCGGGATTGGGATGTTCTGCTCGTCTTCGACCATATGGTCGCTTCTTACGTCCAATGTGAATTTGGCCGTCTTCATCTTCAACTTCAACGTCGTCTTCATCGAGGCCGTCATCGCCGTCTACGAGCTCATCGCCTGCGTCCACTTCCTCGCCTTCAAGCAATTGATCCGCATCGGCCATAACGATGTCAACATGCTTGGAAGGATACAGGGGTGTCGGGTGTGATTCATCGGAAACTGGAGAGACAGGTTCAGATCCAGCGGGTGTAGCTGCGGGAGTGATCTCAGTCGATTGTGTTGCTGCCAGATAGTCTTCCATTTCTTGCTCATCCGAGGAGTCGTCTTCTGATTCACGATCCGATAAGAGCTCCGTTGGAACGACAATGACACGATCCTCATCCTTGTCCAGGTAGGTATCCAGGTTCGTTTCCGCCATATTTGGGTAGGCATACTCAACGCCGTAAGGAATCTTTTCTGGCGTCGGCGTCGATCGCTTGCGCTTTCTTGTTGGTGAGGGCGATTCGTGCATCTCCGCTTGCTTTGTCGGCGATGAAATGGCCTTAGATCTTGTTTTGCCAAATTGAGCCTCTATAGATTGATGTGTTCCAAAAGATGTGTTGATGTCGGATGCGCCATTGGTGGACCCGCCAGAGATTCGTCTTCCAGGGTTGCCAAGACCCGACGAGGTTGTTGGACGACCATCGTCAAGTGAGCCTCGACGAGCATCATCGTCACCGACCGAGCCGTTTGTGGAAGGTGAAGTATTCGCATTGACTTTAGCTGCGGCACGCCGCGTTGTCATATGTAAAGGCTCTGACGGATTTAATCGTCCAATTGGCTTGCCTTCTGCCATACTTGATCTTCTCCTACTAGCTGTGCCAGCGGTGGATCTGGGACTCATCGCGAGCGAGTCTACATGCTGTTAGTACTTGCGCAGCTGCTGTGGTAGGCTGCAAAAATTGATTGTGCTGACGGAATATTGCAGATGAAAGCCAGGAAAGCCCGAGAAAAGGGCTTCCCTGTAAGGTCCGTTGCGACAGAAGCAGACGGCGATCGTTGTGAATGTCCTTTTTCCGTATAGCCAACAAGCCACTGACAACAGTACAGTTGATGATAGCATCAGTGCGCTTGCTGGGTGTGCTGAAGGCGACTCTGGGCGAGTTGCAGATGGGATGATGAGGCGGAGGTGCGGGAAATCATCAAAGGTAGCTTCAGACGCAGGAGCGACAATCGATGTCTGCCTCGAGCGTCTGGAAATGAAGATAAATACACAAAACGTACCTGATCAAGCGACAGCGCTGCGAGGCTGTCGCTGGTAGTCTCGCGACCTTGTGCGTTGTCCCAGGAAGAAGTTGGTTGTCGATTTGTCGAGCCCCGTAGCACGGCAAAGGGCTGATTGGAACAAGAAAACAATCAATGAAAAGGTCGCACCAGTCCAGTCATGCGACAATCAAGCCCACGACAAGACCAGCGACGTAAGTAGCATGAGCGCAGAGACTCTGTCGACCAGGAGTTGCAAAGAGAGTGTTGTGCTCACGTTCTGTCTCAAAGGTCAACGGACACCCTTCACAACGAACCAATCGCATGTCTGGATTTGGACTAGTGCCGGACGGGCTTTGCCTCTCAAAGGCAACCTTGAGTCTTGCATCAAGACAACAAAATCTCGAACGACGAAAATCAATTCATTTAATAATGCTTCAAGTGAAGCAAGTACGATGCATACCGTCCTCGAAACCTATCTCAAGTCTCACGAGGCCTCACAGATGGCAAAGATCGAGTCTCGCTCAACTCACGGCTCAGCAGGAATTGTGTGGCTTGGTCCTTGCGCACCTGGACGCATGCATGCTTGCTTCCTACGCGAAGCAGCCGACCTTGCGAGAGCTGAATCCAGGTGGACTCATGTATCGATTGATTGCTACCTCACATCAACAACTCCAAATTTTGCCTCATCCCGTGGCATTGACATCTTGATTGGCAACACCTGCCTCGACGCCTTGAATTGAGCGTCTCTTCATGTGAGCGACTCGGACCCGACGTGGACTGCCAAGTCCCTTCCAAAAACGACTTCACACTGGGGTATATGCTAATAACGCGCGTAGTGTCTGCATTCAAGGTGTGACGATACACCTACGGTCGTGGTCAGAATGTCATTCATGGCGCCAAGAGTTGGAGCGACGACCGCCAGTTTGAGTGAGCTATGCCTAGGATGTTCCGATCCTCTTGACGGCCGTGAAGGCTGTTCACGAATATGACATATTAGGAGTCTACGTTGGTTTGGCATAGTCATGGTAGCGTGTCATTGATGGTATCGTAGCCCGCTATTTACAAGCATGAGCGCAGAAAGCTCCTATGCTAGATATGCTCTTGAGGGGAGAGGAAACAAGCCTGGCTGATGCGGCTTGGTGCTACGCGAAATGTCCCTCCCAACCACTCCCGCAGTGCGCTTGCTTGCGATCACCACGCAGGAAATGGTCTCTCTAATGCGTGCTCTCCGGATATGATGACTTGATTGCGTTCGATCCTTCAAGCACCTGGAGCATCTCCTTCGTCATCAGGTTGGTCGAACAAGAAATTTGCGGCCAACTCCTCGTTCTTGTCACACGCGAAATAGGCCTGGATGACCAAGTCGCGCTCGAAGCCCAGGCGACAAAGCTGTTCTATATTAGCAGAAATTCAGCAAGCAAAATTTATTGATGTCCTTACTCGCTCAATAGCCTCACGCTCCTCCTCGGTGACCGATATTTGCTGAGCGCCTGGTGGAAGGGCAACGTCGTCTCCGGCATCCTCAGCAAGCAGTTGCATGAACTGCTCTGGGTTCTGCGTAATGATCTGAGCCAGTTGTGGGTTACCAGCTGCAACTTGCTGGAGAATGGGCTCAAGCATCTGCGGCTGCTGCTGAACGACCTGTCGAAGCTGCTGAAACTGTGGGTTGTTGCGAAGAAAGTCGAGTGAAGCACCACCTTCTGCAGCTGCAGTAGCACCGCCTTGAGCACCCGCTCCTGCTCCACGAGTGGCTCCACTTCGACCTCCACCTCCTGCCGCAGCTGCAGCCTGCTCGAACAGATTGACAGGCTCGTCTCCTCCAGCCTGAGGTGCCTCAGTCGCAGTCGCAGTCGTAGCGGCTGGCTGCTGGGCTTGTTGCGAAGCTGGCCGCGGTGATGCGGCAGATGGACGCTGCTCTTGTCTCGCGCTCTCTGGAATGCCGTTCAACAGGTACTCGACTGCGCGGTCTGGGTTGAAGAAGGCAGCGCGCATCGCGGCGTCAATCTGATCCCGAGGAAAGCCCATTGCTTCCATATTCGCAATCGCCGCAGCACGCTGCTCGCCCATAGCCAGCGCAGAAGGGTCGTTGAACGTTGCTGCATCGCCGGACGCTGTGGACGCTGGAGCTGGAGCTGGGGATGGGGTAGCTGGCGGTTGCGAGGTAGCTGAGGTTGCGGATTGTGCTGGAGCGGCGGGCGGAGCTGGAGTGCTTGCTACTGGCTTGGCTGGGGTCGCTGGCTCGGCTGGCTTGGAAGGTGGTGCTTTTGGCTGCGCGCATGTCAGTATGGCTCTCCAGATGACCATTTACATTTGTCTGATGCCTCACCTTCGATGTCATACAGACAATAAAGCCCTTCTCTTCGATTTTGTACGACTCGATGGTGTTGTCATCTTGCAAAATCTTTCCCGAGTAGATGAGCTTCTGAGTAGATGGCTCCCATCCCTTCTCCTGACTGATCTTCTCCTTGACAGAGCCGATGGTGTCGGTCGGCTCGGCCTCGATTTGGAACTTGGCCTGCTTGAGGTCCTTGAAGGTGAGCTTCATGGTGTTGGCCGATCAGCGGTGATTTTGCGCGCGGTTGTCGCAACTCGGTATTGTGGTATGTGTTGCGAATCTGGAAGCTGCAGACGTGGATAGCTGGACGGAAGAATTTCTGGTGTGGGAGAAAATGTTGTATTTGACAAGTGCAAGGCAGGTGAAGGTGTCGCAGTCAAGAAGAGTGGCGGAAGAGGTCACTGTGGGGCTGGAAGTTAGAGCCTCGCCAGGGTCCAAACTCAGTTCACTTCTGCTTGTGCTTGTGTTTAACTTTATCTCCTTGACAACAACCAGACAACCACATGCAACCTCACACCCACCGCTGATGCCTCGCATTAGGCCACAAGAATTCCTCAAAGCCAAGGCATTCAACAAGGCTTTGCTGTCGTTGCTTCCTGTTTGCCGTGATCTCAACTCCGCCCGCAATGAATTCCGGTGGATGAAAGAGCATGCCATCAATGTCTCACACCAGCTCGGCTATAATGATCACGCGATACTTCTCCGAAGTCTGGTGAATCGACGTGCGCAAGGCGAACCGCTGCAATACATTCTCGAGAGCGAGTATTTCGGCGATCTCGAAATCAAATGCCGGCCAGGAGTCCTCATACCGAGGTGAATTCATGCCTGCTTGTCTGAAATTTCTGCACTCATTGATGCCATAACATAGACAGGAAACAGCGTCCTCAGTGACCTTTCTTGCACAGCTAGTTTCCAGAGGTTCAAGCCAAGCAGACGGCAGGGGCAAGCGCCTTCGGATTTTAGACATCTGTACGTGAAGTGAACCGCACACATCCTCACCTAGTGCATAAAGCGCTCTGCTCCACGAAGGTCGCTGCACCACTTGAGTTGCAGACAGCAGTGTCGTATCGGGCTTTTCGTTCGGAGCGGCCTGTGATTTGTGACGCTTACTAGTTGGTTTAGGCACTGGAAGCGGATGCATACCTCTGCTATTCCACCATGAATACTATCGTAAGGGACGTACCGTGAATGACGAGTTGCAGCTTGTTGGGGTCGATATATCACCGGATGCACTGAGTCTGTCCAGACAAAACTTGGTCCACCAGATAGCAATTCAACGCCAGAGCAATGGAAACGTCAAGCGAACAAGGTCTTTGAACAGCATCGGTTTTGTCCAAGCAGATGTGCTTCGAACCGACCAAGATATTGTACCGGAAGCCATTCAAAACAAACGTCATCCTCCACCACTGCTCGAAGCTCTCCACCGCCTGAATAGTAACGATAATCCTCCGAGGTTCGACATACTGATTTCAAATCCACCTTACATATCTTCCAAGTCCTTCAACAGCACAACATCTCGATCTGTGCGGAAATTCGAACCAAGATTGGCTCTCGTTCCAGATCCTCCAGATGAAACAGGCGACTTATTTTATCCTCATCTACTTCGCACTGCATCTCAAGTCAGTGCGAAAGTGGTGCTTTTCGAGGTGGCAGACTTAGATCAAGCGAAAAGAGTTGCTGAAATGGCGGCGAAAGACTGGGAGACCGTCGAAATTTGGAGAGATGATCCGACTGCTAGACCTGATGGAGCAGGCACAGTTGATATGAATGGAAAATCGATTGTTGTTCGGGGCAGAGGTCATGGTCGCTCTGTATTTGCGTGTTCGTCAGAGGCATTAGAGTCGCTCTTGTCGCTCCAAGTCGCGGCAGACACAGCGATACCAGATGCAGACTGGCCGGATGTCACGCCAGATAGATAATGGATTTTCTGATCAGCTTCTGGGCGAAGTGAGCACTGCATAGTTCACTTCTAAGAGACTTTCTCTCTCGGACATTCGTTGACATCTCCCTTTGCTCGATTACGAAGGCCATAGACCTTCCATTGCAGCAGAGCGGCTTTGGCTAATGAGATTGCACCGCTTCAGCTAACCAGACTGGGCGGCTTTGGCTAATCACACCGAACGGCTTCAACTAACGACACTGTATGGCTCCCGCTAACGATATCGTATAGCTCTGGCTAGTGGAACTGCACAGCTCGGGCTATCAAAAGGACACGGTCACCGGCATGGAAGAGATATAGCGTCCGCTACTGAAACGATACAGGCACTGTTATCGAACGCGCACGGCTATTACCATTGAGTGGACACGGCCATTCCTATCAGAAATGTACGACTCTGGCTACGGGAAGAACACGGCCTCTGCTACTGAACAGGTATGGCTTTCGCTGTCAAAACGACACGATCCCAGCCACCAAAACTGCACGGTCAGCGCCACTGAAAGCACACGGTCGGCGACATTAAGAGCCACGGCTCTTACTTTCGAAACAATGCGACCATTGCTACTGAGAGTGTATGACCACCGCCATCAAAGGTACATCGCTATCGCTACCAGAAGTGAACAGCCAAGTGCAAGGACGCCGCAATGGAAAGTGTATGGCCACCGCTATTTCAAGTGCATACTGACCGCTGTCCAAGTACATGGCCTAGTACAAGGCCATCGCCATCGGAACCTCATGGCGACCGCTATGAATTCCGCATAGTCAGAGCTGTTGAGCCTGTACGTTCCTGGATACCCAATGACGCCGCATGTGTGCAATCGAAAGTCGGTTGAATTGAGTATCTTGTGTCGTAACGCTGTGAATGTCAAGGGCCGTAGCTGCTCTCTTGAAAGCAAACCACTGTCGTTTCGTGGTCAATGGTTTCGCTGTGATGCCCGTCAACATCACTGGGTGAATCTGCTCCACTATCATCGAATCCTGTCCTGTTGCTTAGCAGCACCACTTCCGTCACTCCAGTTCAAACATTGGCTCTGAGCATTGGAACGAACGCGCGGTATCACAGACAAAGGAAACGCTTTCGAGATCTACGGTTACAAAGCACTCTCTACTACGATCTTGCTCTCCCTGGCGCTTGTATTCTGTTCTGTACAAGTTCGAGCGCTAGAGAACACGACCGCTCATCTCTCCTCGCATCCCCGAGGCTTCTATGATGACTTCTCGAGATCTGCAAGAATCTTCTTACCCTTCTCCTGTGCCTCCTCGAAGTTGCCAACCATGTAGAAAGCACCCTCAGGAAGGTCGTCACCCTCACCATCCATAATTCTCTTGAATGATGCAATGGTGTCCTTGAGCTCGACAAGCTTGCCCTCAATACCAGTGAAAACTTGAGCGACAGTGAAAGGCTGGCTCAAGAAACGCTGGATCTTACGGGCACGCTCGACGGTAAGCTTGTCCTGTTCCGAAAGTTCGTCCATACCAAGAATGGCAATGATATCCTGGAGCGACTTGTACTCCTGGAGCATCTGCTGGACACGGGTGGCGGTGTTGTAGTGGTCCTGTCCGATGATACGGGCGTCAAGCATACGGGAGGCGGAATCGAGAGGGTCGACAGCTGGGTAGATACCCAACTCAGAGATACCACGGGACAACACAGTGGTGGCGTCCAAATGGGCGAAGGTGGTGGCCGGGGCAGGATCAGTCAAATCGTCAGCGGGCACGTAGACGGCCTGCACGGAAGTGATGGATCCCTTCTTGGTGGTGGTGATACGTTCTTGCATACCACCCATGTCAATGGCGAGAGTTGGCTGGTATCCGACGGCAGATGGAATACGACCGAGAAGAGCAGACACCTCGGCACCGGCCTGGGTGAAGCGGAAGATGTTGTCAATGAAGAGAAGCACGTCCTGACCTTCTTCGTCGCGGAAATACTCAGCTAAAAAGGAAAACAACTCTGTTAGCACACGTCGACAAGGTGCACGCGACTAAGATCAGTGGCGTGGAGTCCACCGAGTTGCGGAAGCAAGTCGGAAGAGGCAGCATGGTACATACCAATGGTCAAACCAGTAAGAGCGACACGAGCACGGGCTCCCGGAGGCTCGTTCATCTGACCGAACACCAGGGCGACCTTGGACTCGCCATCGAGCTGAATGACACCAGTCTCTTGCATTTCGTGGTACAAGTCGTTACCCTCACGGGTACGCTCACCGACACCAGTGAAGACAGAGTAACCACCGTGGGCCTTGGCGATGTTGTTCTGGGTACGCGTTAGTGGTTGCATATGAGGGGAGTAGGTGTTAGACCCACGATAAGTTCCTGAATGAACACAGTCTTGCCGACACCGGCACCTCCGAAGAGACCAATCTTACCACCACGGGCGTATGGTGCGAGCAGATCGACGACCTTGATACCAGTGACGAGCACCTCAGCGCTGGTGGACTGGTCCACGAACTCTGGAGCTTCCTGGTGAATTGGGAGCTTCTTCTCGTGCTTGATGGGGCCACGCTCATCAATTGGGTCACCAGTGACGTTGATGATACGACCAAGAGTACCTGGGCCGACTGGAATCATGATGGGAGATCCAGAGTCGGTAGCGGTTTGTCCACGGACAAGACCCTCGGTTCCGTCCATAGCAATGCATCGCACGACGTTCTCACCCAAATGTTGCTGCCACCGCGTTAGCGCCTGCCGCGGGTCCCGCAGGTATGTCTGTATCTCATCTTTCACGTACTGCAACCTCCAAAACGAGCTTCTGACCGCCATTTGTCGTCTCGAGGGCGTTGAGAATGGGTGGAAGCTGTTCACTGCCGAATTTGACTGGGTGTTGTTAGCGATGGCGTTCTCGGTGGTTAGCTCGGCAGAGCTTTTCCTGGGCGTGCAGAGGGTGTAGGGGGCGCATACCGTCGACGACGGCACCAATGACCTGGTGAACCTTGCCGTCCTTGGCCGAGTCGGTGCTGGCGAAGCGCTGGGAGATGGCGGGCGCAAAGGCCTTTGGTTGCCATGCTCTCGATACTGGCTTGCCGAATGGACGGGCGCTGCGAGCAAACCTGGCGACGCCGCTGCGGAGGGTCAGTGTCGGGGTCCAATGGCTGGCGAAATGCATTTGCCACGATGGAACTCACTTCTTCAGCATCTTGGCGGATGATCGGAGTGTTGATGGGAGGGGAGATGGTGTCTGATGGACAGTGAAGGCCTGCTGTTGAAGCTCTCCGAGTGCTCCTTCCAAGAAGCAAAAGCTTCGAGACGGAAGCTTCCGCGTCGGCTGAGATCGGGAGAGACCTCCTCGATTTCGTTTCTCACGCTTCCTCACTTCCTCACTTCACAACATTCGTATTCGCAGTCCAAATCGTGTGTTTGTGACTGATGGAAAGCCACTGGGATGCATTGGCTGCTCTTGCAGATGACGGCCTCAATGAATGCATACGCACACTTTAGGCACAAATATAGACTTTCCCTGGACGAACGACATGGCACGACCACAACAACTACGAGAGATCCTTGGCGCCTGTTTGCTTGTGAATCGATCTGAGTAGACTTCGGAGTGCGCGATATTGTCATTCGCGTAAGTGCGAAGTTGTTACTGCGCTTCATTGCAGTCAAAAATACACACTGTTTAGTCGTACTTTGGTGTACAGATTGATACGGTGACATATCTTTTGTAGGCTTCGCCGTCTAGGCAAGGTATATTCACAACTGTGACAATCTTGAGGCAACAGATTGACTGATCAGAAGAAGTCCAGCTTCTTAACAGATCAAGCAGCTATGTCTCTAGTAGTTTCCGGAAGCATCTTGCGATTCCCCTCCTGTCACAGAAATGCCCTTGACGATGACTTGATCACCATCTATGCTCTCAACCTTCACGGCGACAGTGTCACTTCCCGTGCCTGAGCTCAGTTCGAAGAAGTTGTAGTCTTGACGAGTCAAGCCACTTGTCCAGGTAGAGCCGCCATCAGAGCTGACTTGCAGGTCTGCGGTGCGCTGAAACGTGTCAGCATCGCCATCATTTGGTAGTGAAGTATGCTTTCTTACCTTGTTGCCATTGACGACTTGCGCAGAGAACCAATTAGCGGAAACTCCCTCTTTCATGTGGACCTCGAGGGCACTGGAGATTGGACAGTCGACATAATCCCAGGTCACGTCAATGACGCCTTTGCTTGCGTCCGCCAGCTCAGTGAAACCATCCTCGAACAAATCTAGGTGGTTTGTGCCACAGCCTGGACATTGGTCCACAATCTATCGGATGTCAGGCTTACCCACCGATACCTCTAAATTGAGCGACTCACCATGGCAGTAATGCTGTTGCCATTTGGGCCAGTGACTTTGACGCACCCTCCACAAGCTTCGCTGTCATCCCAGTTGCTGTCGCTTAGGGCAGTGCCATAAATTCCGGACGGAATCGTGTAGGTCGAGAAAGAGCACATTCCACCTTGTGTGTTGCCGCCATAGAAAGTTGCCTCGCCGGAGAGGGCCGCAGCGGAGGCGACCAAAGTCGACAGAAGTGTGAATGAGAGCATCTTGCCAGAAGATTGTGTGCTAGAAAGAATGGTGTAGATGAAGGAGTGACTTTTCGTTGTAAATGGTAAAGCGAGCGTCAAGCTGCGTGCGATTCAAGACTGGAAATGCTGAAGGAATGACTGATCTTGTATTAAAGAGAAGAAAGCATACACGGCACTGTTTCTACCTATTTGCTGCAGCAGTAATGAAGCCGTCACCACCACTACTAAGAGGTGTTCATGTAGATGCAGACCAGAATGTGGTCTGTCGAAGGAAAAGAGTCTTCCATGTGGGCTTGGCAAGGATGCAAGGTGTTAGCCTCTATACAGGCGACGGTACTCAACGCCATCTGTAGCGGGAGCATTGGCGATGTTTCATGTTGACTCTAGTGGGTCGTGCATACCAGATCGCCAGCGGCTCGACCGGTTTTACTGACGTGGACGGAGCCATCTGAACCTCGAAGTCAAGCAGTGAGATTGCAAGAACTCACACGAGCATCACGGAGATCTTTGATTCTGGAAGGGAAGAGGTGTTCGTACGAGCGTATCGGAAAGCGGTGCGAGTTGCGCGAGCCCTTGCAACAGAGCAGAGAGCGTTTCCGTCAAGGTTTGTTCTCCCAGTATGCAGTATGGTCTCGAGTCCATCAATTTGTGAGAAGATGAGGTCGCATCAGCTCGCATGCGCATGTCAAAGATGACTTTGGCTCTGGAAGGAACAGGTGGTCGTGCGAGCGTATGGTTCAGCGGTGCATGTGGTACAAGCGCTGCTGAGGGGGCTTCTCTTAAACATTGTTTTCGTTGTGAGGTCTGCTGCCGTCAACGCATAGAAGTGATACTGTCGTGCAGAATGTTGGAAGGCTGTTGTGTTCGAAGAGAAGTCCAAAGTCCACGTTGTTGTTGCTGATCGTGCTGTCCCGAAGTCAAAGTGGCTGGTGAGTTGAGTTTGTGGCTGCAGAGCTGATCCCTGATCGCTCGCTCGCTTGTCACTTCGATGTGAGAGCTCACATGCGCGTGGATAGCGGACAGTGTACATACAGCGCATTAACATGATTTACTAGAGAGTTCGGGAGCAAAATGCTCCGGTATGAACAACTCGAAAGAAAATTCACACCAGCATGGACGAAGTCGAGAATCCAGATCTGCCAGCAGCCGGCGAGTCGAGTCCAACACTCAGACCAATAGTCGACGAAGATGATGGCGGTAACGACGGTGCAGCCGAGAGTGTACAGCCACCAGTAGACACAGCAGAGGCTGAGGTATTGATCGCGACTGGTGAGACGGACGTGAAGCCCGCTTTGCCAGCATCGAGAGCAGCAGTTCCAGTCCGACCTCAACTGAAGCGAGAGCCCTCCGCTCCTCCTCCTTCACAGCCCCCGCCAGCACCGCCAGGACAGCCCACAGATCCACCCGACTTCTCAGAGCAAGCGCCAGACAGCTTGACCCTGGCAGATCTCAAGCGAATACGAAACAGCTTTCCCAATGCTCAGATCCCGCAAAAGCAGCAGTTGCTCGAAGATGAGAAAGTGTATGACTTCGACTACCAGGATTCCCAGTCCTTTCCGGTGGAGCTTGAGGAGTGGTTCAGCTACAGCGAGCAAGAAGAGTTCAACTTGCGCATATGCAAGACGAAATTCAACGATGAATGGAGTGCGACTGAAGAGGGAAAGTCAGACTGGCTTGATGTAACTGAAGATGCACGAAGGGCTTTCACAAAGAAATGGATTGAGGTACTACAGAGTCCACAAGAAGTTGAGCCAACAGACATCACGTTGGCGCTCATGATCTTGACATACATTGGCTTGGGCGTTTGGGAAGAAACGGCAGGGCGACAAGAGGGCTGCGCATTGGAAGACCTGTTTCCAAACAGTTCACTGGGAGGATCGCGTTTGGACGAGTACGGCTCTTCTAGCTTGCAAGTGCAATGGATCGTTGCCATGGTCGACACGCTCCACTCATGCGATGGACTGAAAACGATTTACGACACCTTGAGGAATATATGCGAAAGTGACTTTCAGAGCGTCCCACCGGAATCGTTATCCCGTAACGAGAACCAACCGCGGAGAGGTGACGAGAGCTTGGAGTTGTGGTGCTGCCTAACCCTTATGTACCTCTTCGTGGAAATCTCCAGGACAGCAGGAAACAGCCAGGCGTTGAGGCAAGACGTCCTCGCACTAGAGCCGAATTTCCTCAACTACCTCACACAAATCGTGGCTCGGCTTCGTTGGGATGAGAGCGCGCCCATTCCTCTTACGAAGATGCTGCTCTTGTCGTGGAAGACAATACTAGTATCGTTTGGCGGGCTCAAGGACCTTGAACATGTTAAGTCATCCCTGCGAGACACGAAGGAGGAGGAGCAACAAGACGCTCGGGGTCAGCCTATCATCACTGCATCACCTTTGGACTACCATCTCTTTCGCCAGGAAATCAGTTCTAAATATCCTGCCTACCAGCCACCACCTCCACTGTTCCCCCTCGAACCCGAGAACAACACGATTCTGCCCCCTCTTAAGCATCGCAGGCCGAGTTATGCTGCTTCTGTCGACACAGCGCATACGGGAGCACCAGCAGTCGGGACTGGCTCGATTATGCATCAGCCAATTCATATTGCCACTCCTGCGCCGTCGCCACCGCCATCTCCTGCGGGTCCTGGTAAGGCCGGAAAGAAGCAGAACTACCAGACAAACCAGATGTTTCCGTTCCTCTACCCGCCTCTCGATGCCAGTAGCAACGACCTCGGAGGGAAAGGCAGCACGGAAGTGCAGGATGCCTTGGTGGGTCGAAAATGGGAAGGCGTAGACATTCCGACTAGCATCCTGGAAGCTGCAGAATTGTTCGCCAAACGTATGAGGGCAACCAGAGCTATGAAACAACTGTGGGAAGCCCGCGTCGATTTCATGAAGCAAGAGCGTGGATGGAAGAATCCCGATGACAGCATCCCCGATGCTGATGTGGACGATTTCGAGCTTATACCGGAACCCGCGCCGCAGGAAACAGCTGAGCAGGGACAGCCAGAAGCCCAGACCGACGAACAGAAACGACTGTCCAAGGTCAACAATTACTACCGAGATTCATTGCCGCATTTGCAGAGCGTAGTAATAGTATTACTGAAAGCTGTCTTGCAGAACGTGACTGATCTCGTTACTAAGAATAACGGGCAGAATGGACTTCAAGCCGGCATACAATTCAACGACACCAATGGTATTAATGGTACCAAGCCGCTTGAAAATGGCATCAACGGTCATAGTGATGGCATCGAGAATACCATGGAAGAGCTTGACAAGCAGCGGTCGCAAGAAATTGCTGCCAAAGCTTTGAGCGCCATACTGCTTCTTCTTCTGAAGTGGTTCAAAGTATCCCACATCCTCCAATACGAGTACATGACACAGTTGCTACTGGACTCTAACTACGTCCCTCTAATACTGAAGTTGTGGCAAACTCAGGAGATTGGACGAGCATGTCACTTCAGACTTGAACGAGAAGATAAGAATTTCTTCTACTTCTGTCAAGCCAACTCTCGCAAAGGTCCTCCCAACGCCTCGAAGCTAGACATGAATGGCGCAGTGGACGATTCAGAAGACGAAGCAGCACCTCCTCCAATCAAGCTCAAACGTGATTCAGCAGAACAAGTGCTCTCTCCTACCATGGATTCACTCGACTTCACACATCCACCAGAAATAGACGAGCTTGGCTACCCACAAACACCACTCCCCCTCAGCCCTCTAAAGAACTACTCCTACCGCAACGTCTTCAGCGCAATCAACTACCTCCGAGTCCTCCAGAAAGTCACTCGCCGGAAGACTCACCGCGCATTGCTTCTCGTCAGCTACAAATCCTCGAACCATCTGAAGAAAACTCTCAAGATCCCAATCCAAATTTTACGGTACTACACCCTCAAACTCTTCAAATCTCAAGTCCCCTTCTGCGGCCGAAAATGGCGCCAAGGCAACATGAAAATCATCACAGCAGTCTGGCTCTCCGTCCCCGCCGAGTTACGAGACGACTGGCTTTCAGGTGGAGGTGGAGGGATGGGAGGCGCTTGTGTTGGGGATGTTGATGGGACGGTCGAAGACGCATTACCTCTAGAACAAAGTCTGAGAGCGTTGACGCATTGGTGGAATTTAAGGAATTTCCCGGACGTCATGGGTGTGGAAGATCAAACTAAGTTTTTCGAAGAGGAAATGGATTTCTTTGCAAGAGAGCTTGAGAAGATGGAAATTGGAAGGGAACAGGAGGAGATGAGTGAGGAGGCGGGCTTGGAGGAGGGGTGGCAGGGGGCTATTGAAGGCTATTAGTGAGGTTTTGGAACAGCAATAGTAGATGTATGGAATGGATAAGTTCAGGAACGAAATAGACAGCTCTTGCCTGCATCAATTGGTGTGCGTGGGGCTGAACTGCGAGGTTAGGGAGACGTGGAGATATATTGATGCTATTTTACCTGCACGCCGCGAGCCAACGAAAAGATATCTGCATACTAGCCTCCCTGCACGCCGCGAGCTAACAAAAATATATCTGAGTACTAGGCTGCCTGCATGCCATAAGCTAATGAAAAGATATCTGGATACTAAGCTGCCTGTACGTTCAGACCAACGAGCACATATCCAGGCTACTAGCTTTGTTGGACGTAGACCGATATTGCCAGTTTATATTAATAATAGCTTTCTCGTACGCGCAACGCTATCTGAAAGACACTTAGATGTCAATCTGAAGTTGGCCAGGAACTATTCTGAAGTTATTAAATAGGTAATTGAACTTGCTGCGTTAAGGGGGAGAGCGAGGGCGAAGAGCCGGCGTGCGCACACTGTACTAAATGTTTATGAAGTAAAGAGCACACTTTTCTGATTTCCCGAGAGTCAAGTATATCTACGAAATGTTAGTACGGAAGCTCTACAACGTCTTTACTGTTCCCTTAGTTAGTCGTGGTTGTTTCCTGCCAAGTCCTCCACGTGGAGAAGAGCCGCAACTTTCATGTGAACGCAACTTCGCACCCCGATGCAACTCGTGAACTTTTACACCGCGTCGAACATCTCCCGGTCGCGATGGCTACCCAGCAGCCGCCAGCTCCCAGAGCTCTGGGTGACTGGGAGGATGCCTTTCAGTACCCTCTGCCTGTGGTACGGAAACTCGAGCAGCAACTCCGCAAGAACATCGAAGAGAATCGCCAGAAACTGCGATCTTTGGTCGGAACGAGCTACCGCGACTTGCTGGGAACTGCGGAGAGGATCATAGACATGGACAATCAGATTCAAGAGGTAGAGCATCATATGGCAGATATTGGGAGAAAGTGCAATGCTAGGACCGTAGAGAGGATTGGAGACAACCACAAGAGACTCAAGGCCGAAAGAGGACAGGAAGAACGATCGAGATATGCAACACTTGCGCAGACGAGGGTCCTGCAGAATGCGATTGCAGTGACGGGTAGACTGGTCAAGAAGAATGGAGATGCGCTGTTGGCTGCGAAACTGCTCATACTTGCGAGATTGCTACACAAGAGCTTGAGCGAGCACACCACCTGTCCACCGGTTCTGGAAGATCTGAGACGAAAGCTGGCACAATCAAGAAAAAGATTGCTAGCCTACATCTCGAGATCACTGGTGAAGGCCAATGTCGAGAAGGAGACGACCGTGAACACATTATGCGCATACTCGCTCATATCTACTGCGTCGCCGAAGGATGTACTGCGATATTTCTTACAGACTCGATTCCAGCAATTGGAATTGCATGCTGACACGCCCGCCGAAGGTAGTCTCATGGAAATGCTGGACCTGTACAGTCGCACGCTGCTCGACTCACGGGAATTGTTCCCCCGACGACTTGCAGACTCGCTGTCCCAGGTCGCGAAGGGCACGCTAGTAAGAGATCAGGACGTTCGCGCTGTACACGAACTGAGTCTCGACGTCTACGAAATGTGGATCACCGAGGATGTTCGAAACTTCCACCCTTGGGTCAGACATGATCAGCTCTCGACATCGGATGTGGCAGAGGCATTGGCATCCTGGACTAAGCAAGCACAATCTTGTCTCCTTGAGGCTCTCAGGTCGGCTTTGGACAACCAAAATGATGCTCATGCTGTTTTAGCCCTACGCCAAAACGTACTCTCGAAGTACTTGTCTCTCAATGCCAAGCTTCGAAGCGAAGTGCACTCCAGAGCGATCAATGATCTACGCACCGCATTCCTTGATCGACTTGAGAGCCTTGCGGAGCAAGCAGCCACAATCATGGATTTCGCACCCAACGAACAAGCATCTGAGTCACTACCTCCATCGACAAGCATGTGGGATCTCGCCACAGAGCCGACAGATCTTAGTGGTGGAGCGATTCCGTTTCGTCATGCAGTTCTGCAAAGACAGCATGGCCGCACAGACATCATTTCGCACTTCACTGGTGCTCTAGATGATTGGCTTGGTAGGCTGCATAAGTATAATGAAGCCATTGCTTCGATGCGAAGCAGCAAGTGGGATTTAGATCTAGACCTTGACCTCGACGATCTTGAAGATGACGATCCACTGCAAGTCGTCTTGAGCAAACAAGATCCACAACAACTTGAGAAGACACTTTCAAAAGCGACAGCCACGTCCCTGCAGAAAGCCTACAGTGCCACCGAGAAGACTTCTGAGTCAGGACTTGATCCGGCACTTCTGATCCGCATCGTAAGAGAGATCGACTTGCGGAGGCGTGGATTGGGAGAAGGGACTGTGGAGGTCAAATCGATCAAGCCCAGCGAGGCATTCATCGTGACTCTGCAAAAGGACATAGCACTTCGAGTCTCGCAAGAACCTCTCAACGCATATCTCAAGAAGATTCTCCAACCAGCACATACGCCAATTACGCTATGGGATGGATCACCACCATTGCCGGTACAACCATCACCAGCAGTCTTCAGGTTCCTGAAATCTCTGCAAGGGCAAATGTCTGCACTTGGCAATGATCTCTGGAGTCCGGCAGCAGTAGCAGCTTTGAAGACTCATAATGCCGACAAGTTGGGAGTGGGAATCATCTTGGAAGAGATCGACCAGAGTAGTGGTGTGCCTCTGACTAATGGTCATACCGAAACTCAGAACGCCGCGGAAGGTGAGGCGCAAACGCAGAAAATCTCCGGTGCTGCGTTGAGAAATCGACTCATTGAATTGCTGTTCGATATTCTGTATTTGCGGCGGATCTTGCTGGTGAAAGGGTCGAAGAGCTCGCTTGTTGTCCTTGTTGACAAGCTTAAGAAGCGCTTGGAGCTCGATGCCACTTCCGCCGAGCGCCTTGAGAAGAGCGTTAATGAGTACTGGAAGAGAACGTATCTTTTCTTCGGCCTACTCGCCACCTGAGTCGCAGATAGTCGCGAATTCCATGTGGCGTCTCGCCGTTCCAACGTTGGGCATAAAGTTGTGACAAGGCTGCTTCTGTGAACAAAGTGAGTCCTCGTAGCCTATATACTAAGCGCGGAGCAGCACATGGCAGCCATACGTGGAAAGTACCAACAAAAAGGGGCAATGTTTCAGATTCCCGTGCCTACGCTTCTTCACCACATGCATCATCACCAGCGCTTCCACATCTACAAGCAGACACCACAGAATTCTGGGTTCTGTGTGCCACGGCTGCGGTAGCTCGAGACGTGCAGAGGCGCTTGAGCTTATTTGCGCCAGCCACATCCCGATTAGGACGAGGCCTGCAATTTTCGTCACAGGGTCGGGTCGGTTGGCGTTGGCAATACTCTGAGATGTACTCGGAATAAATTCCTGCAGATAGCAACAGCAACAAACATCTCCAACAGAATTGATGAAGCGGATGCACGTTCGCGTCGCGTCATGGCGATGAGGCAGCCAGCGTTTCGAACGTTTGGGAAAGGATCGATGGTGAGCGGAGACCTCGAGTGTCGCAAAGGCCTGGAGAGGCAAGAGGTGATTGGGTGGGAGTAGCCTCCTGGAGAGTATTGTTTCAGAAATGCGGACACGCTATTGGCTTGTGCAGGCGATATCCCAAGCACCAAGCACGAATAATGAAAGTTTGGGGCTGATCGCTGCTGGGCTGGTTGTGACGCGCTTTTTCGTGTTCGCAATGCTTTTTGACGCTGTGGTGTGTGGATGAAGGTGGTGAAATCGATAGTTCTGTGCATGCATGTGTGAGTGTGGGGAGTGTGATCATCAGCCTTTCATCAGCTGCGGCGTGCGTTCTGCAACACGAGATGCTGTCGAGACAGACCCTTGCCGTCCATTCGTTTGACAAGCATCAAAGAGGTTAGCAGTGGCAAGGATCCTCTAACGTATCCGTAACCCTGCGAGCGGCCGTTGTCGTCCAGTGTATTAGTCTGTCTCACCATAAACGGTGCCGCCGTCTGCGCTCGCGCGACGCTGCAGTGCTGTTGCAGTCGCTGCTGCTGCTGCTGCTGCTGCTGCTGCCATCTGGTCTTTCGTTCATCGACGTCGTACTCGACTCCGGCGACATACACCTGCACCGATAGCCAGTGTTTGTATAGTGTTCTGCTCTGTGAACCTCCCCAGTGGTCCAGACAGACAGACGCCCGCTAGCGACCCTCCTCGGCCTCTGGATCCAGTAGCCCGCTGCAGGGCGGAGATCGCTGCACTTCGTTGCAGTTCGAACCACAAGCCAGAGCCGGACAGCTCTCAACCCGCCGATACACACGACTCGCTGCGCCAGCGCCAGCCAGCACCTCCTCTGCTGCTTCCGCCTGCGCGCGACACCTCTTCGCCATGTCCACCGCCGTGGCAACAGCGCCGTCCACGACGCTTCCGCCCTCTGTTGAGCGTGTGTCACCGCGCCAGTTCACAGCCATTGCACCTTCCTCTGCCTCAACACCTACCTCGGCATCAATCCACGAGCCTGCCGCGAAACGGGCACGAAGCAATGGGTCGCCAAGTGACGAGAGCAGACCGAGAGTAGAGCGCTCCAATTCGAATGGCAAGAGCTCGCCTACTTCGTGCGTTGCACCTTCTTCAGAGTTTTGTGACACATGTAGACTAACGCAGAACAGACGACCAAACGGTATACCACCCATGATCAAGGTGAAGAAGGAGCCTGGCTCACCAGCTCTGTCTTCAGCGCGACCACGACCGAAGAGGCTCGATTTGTCCTCGAGCATGTCCACCGGCCGTGGACCACAAACCGCACAGCCCTCCGCCCCACTCAGGTCTCGGGATTCTGCTGGTTTGCATATCCAAGATGTCCGCCTCGCCTGCTTATCGCCAGGCTTCCAGACTAATGACCCAAGTATGCGGGAACAACTTCAGCGGAGTATGGATGTTCGAGACCAGCAGAGGATGATTATAGAGGCGAGGCAGAAGGGTGGGAAATCGAGTGGGAACGACACTGCGGACGGACCACGAACACAAGATAATACTTTGTTTGGCGTATCGACCGGCATGCGAACACCCAGCACTTCGAAACGAAAGGGACCCCCACCTGGACTGTCAATTGCCGCACCTAATGCTTCACAATTCGCTCACGATCGAGTGATACAGTCGGCACCCTTACATCAAACATTTACTGGACTTCGACCTGGAGAATATCCATCCTCACGGCATGCCCAGCATGGACCTAGTGGCTTGAGCCAAACGAGTCATATACACCACGTTCCTGCGACACAAACAAATAACAGACTACCTCCAATCTCGGATGTCTTCGCTAATGACAGACTCGACGCACCACGGTATGCCAACAACAATTCACCAGGACATTCATCACACTCAAATGCTCCACCACCTGTACCGTCGCCTGGCTTCGCGCCAACGTTACAGCATCCTCCACTCAGTGCCCGGGAAAGGTTCAGGTCTGCAGAAGAAGCAGTTCAAGGTCTGTCTGGAGGTCGGGATGACTTGATGCCAAAGGTGGTTCATTATGGGGGAGTACAGCCGCCGACACCACCCTCCCCAATGCCAGGATCTGGACATCAGCAATCAGCAGCTGGTGCTCAGCAGACTTCACAGCATCACCACGACTCCCGACCAGACATTCTTGCTCGAACACAATCCATGAATGGCCGAAGACGAGGTCGAGATGAATACGAGCGTGACAATGGCAGTCCGCCAGCCGCCTACAACAGGTCAGAACCGAAGCGGGCGACGTTTGCTGTACGCGGGTCCGATGATGAAGAGGACTGGAGAGCGAACATGTCCAATGCCGAGAAGAGAGCCGAATTCCTACGCCTTTGTGAACGGGCGTGGGACCTCTTCCACTCCTGATCGAATATGCGAAGCGATTTTCTGTGCATGTCAGCGACCTTTTCTTGCCCAACAACTATCCGGCATATTCTTAGCACACGATTGAATGTTTACACATGCGACGTCACCAAATTTTTCATCTTGGAAAGCAACCAACGCCAATTTATATTTCGGGCTGGATGGTATTTTGCTTGCGCCTTTTTTCTTGCATTTCTAGCGGGCCTAGGTTCATCTACAGTTCCAGCTTCTACTACAGGAAAGATGGGAAAAAGAGAAAGCCCATTTTAGTGTTGGTTTATTTCACGGTACAGGGCGTAATGGGAGAAAGAAGGTCCTAATGTGATCTCCGGCGATAAGCGAAGGGAGCTGAATTGATGAAGTCGGTATGAGATTCGACGGAATCCAAGGCACAGTGAGGTGGTAGTGAGGAAGTCTCTAGAAGATGCGAAATGCGAACGAAAGTCACAAGGGAGACCTTCAGATCAAACTATCGTTCTAATGCCATTCTTTCCGCGCCGTAGAGTACTTCCAAACTGCCAACTGGACATCTTCCTATCTGGCATTGAGACACTCAAGGCGGGAAGTACATCCGACCCAAATGCCTTCTCGCCGAAAGTCACAATGCAACCAGCTTCAACTCAATCTATTGCTTGTTTCTAAAATTATTGCCGAGATTCGCGAGATTTGACATGTTTGCGTCAGAATATGTTGTTTCAATTAGAGTCGTCACAGCCAGGTTTGCGACATCACCTCAATGTGATGAAGGATGTGGACTAATATCGCAACGATGCTGTTTTAACGAGATGGAGATCGAAGATCATTGATGGAAGGGACATGGCAGCCACAAGGATATACGTATTCTGCTTGATGAGACTTGAGGTATGATGCTGCTTACTGCGAGAGACTCTTGCGAACAGCTCCGCGTGCGACTCTACGTCTACGCTCGCAAACTCGCAGACCGATGCTATCGAGTGCTAGATCTGCGCGGAGCGTCTTGAACGAAGCATACTTCGCAGCTCTACTGCTATTATCCATGGCGAGCAGCCTGGTGATTAGATCGTAGAATCGCAAGCAATGGCACACTCGTGAAGTGACGAAACAATGTCGTGGTGATTATGCTGTACAATTTCTCCCTCCTCTACTCTACAGAAAAAGCCTCTCGAGGTCATGAAACGCCGCTTGCGCCTGGCTTATGCAAATCATACATTCGTCGCAGGCCACGAAAATGTGGCATCGATACGCTCGGTTCGGCGCTATGCCATAACGTACTCGAGACTCAAAAATGCTCCAGTTGTCTTCGACGCCCGGTCTCTATGCTGCGTTCACTTTCTCGTCGCCCTCGTCTGGTTTGCCGTGCAGTTGATCGTCGTGGTTGCTCTTGACCTTCTTGGCCTTTCCGTTCTTCTTATCCATCTGTTCACGCTTCTTGACTGCCTCCTCTCGCTCCTTCATGCGCTGTTCCTCGGCAGCGACCATGTCCATCCACTGGTCCTCGCCCTGGTATCGCTCGTGGTGGATCTTCTTTTCGATGATGTTCTTGTGGGTTGGGTCGTTTGGATCGAGGTACTTGACGGTCTCCCATCGTCCAGTGCCCTTCATGCGGTCGGTACCTTCAAAAGCCAGAGAAGCGATGACTGCCGCGAGAGTGAAACCCTGTGCATACACACGAGCCTGCACGATCTTTTGTTGAGTGGTGAGATACGGGTTGCGACCCACAATTCCCATTGCCGCAGAGATCGATACCACCCACGAGCCAACTACCAATCCGTATCGGTTCTCGGAGCACCATCTTGTGATCTTCTCTTTGGTTGATTTTTGTGAGTCGAGTTGGTCTTGCAGCTGTGCTTGTTCGTCTTGATAATTTCTGTCAGGTTGTCGTGAGGCCTCGAATCTCCTTGAGTATGAGTCGGCTGCGATAATTGCCGCAAAAGTTCCAGATGATGTTGTCAAGAATGCGCGAAATGGCAAACTGAGACTTCTGAAGGCCGGATATCTTGTTGAAGCTGCCCATACACCCAGAGCACCTGCCGCCGTACCACCGACAAGACCGCCTATACCACCTTTGAGTGTGGCACTGCCAAAACGTCAGTATTGCATGCCATTGAGATTGCTGGAGAATCGCCAAGGGCGGATCTCACTTGTAGTGCTCCTGCTCTTCTTCTTTTGTGAGGATCTTCATGGTGATTGTTGCGTAGGTATTAGATTGTGCTTTAGCGATTCTTTAGCGAGGTGTGCACGCAGAAAGGTCGAATGTGAGAGAAGAGAAGCAATAATAAGACTGCTCTGGCTGGCGAGCGGATCAATCGCGCGTCGATGACGGAAGAACTGTCAAGCTTTCATTTTTCGCCCGAGCTCGCTTCGCTTCAATGTTCGTCGCGTGTCGCATTCCTGACCTCATCCCGGATCTCAACCTTATTATTGGCGGCAGCACGACTCGAAGCAGTATAGCACCACCGAGAATCACTACACCCTTGATAGGGCTGGATCAGCGGCGAGCAGCTTTCAAAGATTTTGTGTCTTTGCTGTGTCATCTCTGTGCGAGCATGACAGCGCAGCGACTGCGTAACGTTCGGCCGCAGCCGGAAGATGTCTCAGACTATGGCGAGGAATCCGACATGGCCTCCACCGGTGAGGAGGACATGGAAATGGACGGTGTAGAAGATGGAAGTCAGAGCGATGCCGAGGAATCTGGTTCCGATGCTAGCGAGATACAGGCGGACTCGAAGCAGACACTGAGTGACGTTGTACAGAATAGTGGCCTCTCGTTTGATGCGCTTCAGACGGCTTTCAAGGATGCAGCAAATGCTCAGTCACGAAAACGCAAGCGAGGTTCATACACTTCACCAGACCAGGAAGATAAGCTTCAAGCACTGAGAGACAGACTCCGTCAAATCAAGGATCAGAAATCTGTGTCTGGTACCTCTCGAAAACCCTCGAGAGCAGATGCCAAGACGGCTCAAGATGAGCACGATGAGGCCTCAGATTCGGATTCAGATTCCGCACCGTCAGAAGAAGGTGCTCCTTCACGTACATCCAAGCATGCTCCAGCAGCGCAGTCCTCCAAATTCCAAGTGAGTCGCAAGCGTCAAGTGGTAGACGTGCCGAAGCGCGTGGTACGCGATCCTAGATTTGATGCTTTACACCAAAAGTCTGCACATCCTGGCAACAGCGAAAAAGCATATAGCTTCTTGAGCGACTATCAAAAGGACGAGATCAAAGAGCTGAAGGAAGCTGCCAAGCGCACGAAGAACGAAGAAGACAAGGAGAAGCTCAAGCGGAAAGTGGGAAGTATGGAGAACAGGCTGAAGGCCAAGGAAGCCAAGGACCGAGAACAGGAGATTCTGCGGCGGCATAGGAAAGAGGAGCGGGAACGAGTGGAGCAGGGCAAGAATCCGTACTATTTGAAGAAGAAGGATATCAAGGAGAAGGCACTGGTGGAGAAGTTCAACAAGATGAAGAGCAAAGACCGCGAGAAGCTGATCGAGCGGAAGAGGAAGAAGGAAGGGCAGAAGGAGAAGAGGCGGATGCCAAATGCGAGAAGAATTCCTGCCGGTTGATGAATGTCTATCATACCCTCTCGGAGTTTCCGCTCGAGTACAAGGTCGAGAGTACTTCTCGCTGTCCACAATGGCTCGCTACCAAATACATTCGGTCTCCTCACGACTGTCATAGCCATCACTCCCATTCCAAACCCTTCCCGTCTCCCTCACGGATGTTGCATTGTCCCACCCTGTGGACAAAGACCAAAGTCATGACCACTAAAATCATGATTTCTAAAATCAGGACCACGAAATTCAGGACCGCTAAAATCATCATAAGGAGTATCCGCACGTTCTGCATCCCTTCTCATCTGCTGTTCCTCCTCAGCCTGCACACGGTTTGCTTCTCTTCGAGCCCGATCTTCCTCCTCAACCTGAATATGCGCCCAAGCTCGACTCGCACAAGCAATATAAGTGTCCACCGCATGGCTCGCACAATTAGAATAAGGTCTCAGCCTTATGACTACATCATCGCAATGCTGATAAATGCAACTATAATGTCCCGGCGCGGCGGCTCGAAGTCTTTGCCACGTTCCTTCCGTCTTCGCAGACTATGCTTCTTTTACGAGATGGCAGAGATCAGGGCGGTAGAACATTCGTTTCGCTTCTTCGATCTATACCGACACTTAGCGCCAGTCGTAGCACAGGATTTATCTGTTCAACTCACCAACTCGATCTCTTGCGCCGCTCTCCCACTTCTCGAAGCTTGTCTCATGCGAAGTTGAAATTCGTAGTTGGGGATTACGATGTCGTCCATGTAGATATTAAAGTGCTGTTCCCAGTCCGGATGGTCCATGGGTATTATTGGGGCGATTAGTTCTATACCGCGACACCAGTGGATACCAAGGGCGTGCCAGGGCGTTTCGCAGCGTAGTGATGTGGGCGTGGGCATTTTGATGGAAGAATGGGATGAATGTGCTATCAATCTGGGAGCGAAATGAGGGAAAGGTTTATCATTTTGTGTTAGAACTGGGTTTGCTGCGTTCGAGATGGCAGTTACGCAAGGTCATTGCTTTGGCTAAAGCAGGCACGAGGGATAGGGAGGAAGGTGGTGGAAAATGACACCTGCGATAACCATATTGCCGTTGATGCACAATCGACATACGCATTCGTCGCCAAATACAAACAATGGGAAGGAAAACATCCAGAGAGATTCATGCGCAGAGTTCGAAGATCGGCACGAGCATCTCAAATTTTCTGGCGCTGGCGAAGAAGCATTATAGTGGGAAAGCAAGAACGACCCGACTACACATGACTGCGAGGAGGAACTCCACAAGTCCAGTTCGTCGACGAAGCTACCAATTTCTTTTCTCGAATCTCTTGAGTTCCTGAATGACCACCGCATTGGCCCGTCATCAAAGTGAAGTTCCGAATGCTCACATGGCAAGCTCTCTCAACTTTGGATCTTCTCACCTACCACCAGGAATGAAGCCATGAGCGTGGAAGAGTGCGTATAGAGGAGATAGCGCTGCTGGAGTGAACATACCGAGCTCACATCTGCGGGATTGCAAGGCTTTGTAGATTATCTCACTCAGTGATAAATCGAAGACTATGAGGCTGGTGTCAATTCTTGTTCGCTGGAGATAAGATCCAACAGGCGAGAGGACGCGAGGTAAGTCGATCAGACCTCACTTCTACCACATGCAAGGCAGTTGTCGCGCTATCGCGCCATAATCCTATCTCCGTTTCAGCCACTTCCTAATTGAACGCAAGCAGAGGCAGGTACAACACGCACCTTCCACTATCGGACCTTTAACTAATACTGTGCCTACTCTCTCTCCTTACGTTAGCAAGGGTCTAAGGACAAAAATCAGCTATTGCAAGTAGTACTCCTTATAGAATTAGAGTATATACATCTAACGCTATATAATATAATAGAATCGAGTACAACGTCCTATAGCACGGTATAAAGTATTTCTATCTATTAGAAAGAAAATTAAAGAGGTAGATTAGAAGATATTAATATAGTAAGATAGCCGTCTAGCGTATACTAGATTGCGCCCGGTTAGTACTATAGCTACTACTAGCTAGTAGTATATCTAGCCCTCCCTTTATAAAACGATACTTCTATAGCCTCTATCTAGAAAGCTAATACTTCGAGCTTCTAGAGCGACTAATTCTTAATAAGCTTATCTACTTTAGTCCTCTAGTTAGAACTATTATTATTATTAGATAGAAGCGATCCGGACGCTATTCGTATAGCGTTTCTTATAAAGTAGTATTTTCTAATTATTATTATAAGGACCTCGAGGAGGTAATGTCTCCTACTAAGGCTTAGCTTAGCGTACGTATAACGTACGTAACGCGTATACTTTTACGTAGCGCTATATATAGTTTCGAATAAGGCACTTATTAGTTCTACCTTCTATCGATCTATCGGTTAACGGGTATCCTATACGTTGCTACATACCCAGCCCCTTACAGTTCTAATAAGTCTACCTATCGTAGCGGCCTATAGGACCTCGTACGATAGACGTAGGCGAAGCGACCGCGTTAGGCGGTAAGACTAATAATAATAATACGCCTACGACCGACGAGGAACGCGTTTAATAGAATACTAAACGATAGGCTATACTTAACGAGCGATAGGCTACGCTAAACGAGCGTATCGTACGCGAAAAG
>JAASFE010005697.1:127412-164854 GCA_013365205.1 Pseudocercospora cruenta
ATTATCTATATATCTTTAGTTCTATCGAGATTAATATATAGAGAGTCTTATTAAGTATATTCGTCTATAGGTACATCCTTATATATACTAAGCCTATATTTAGGTAGTTATTATACTATTTAACCTATTTAGTATACGTATAAGGTTAGAATGTCCGCTTTGCGACATTTGTCCTTAGGCTCTTTATAGAAGACTTCTTCCAGCCGCTAAACTATAAAGAGAATAAAAGTGATAATAGCATTTAGTAGCAGAAGGTGCATTCATGCTAAGGAAGTCACTGTGAAGAGCCTGAGAAGGAGGTAGCCATAATCGCCTGCTCATTAGCGACATCTGAAAGTCAATAACCGCATACCACAGCTAATCAGTCATCAACGATGCTTTCAGAAGCTACCATCCAAATCTTGCGCACACAGCGCGTACACGCCTTAAAGACATCAGAGTTGAAACAAGCCCCCACCCAACAGGTCGGACCGCTTCAAGTGCCGGCTTGGACTGGCTTTCTCGTGCGGTACTATAAACCACGCCGAAGAAGTACATCAGGCTATTATCCGAGATGACCAACGACGAACGGTTCGTCCTCACTGAATTGCGACTCGCATATGAGATCGGGACGGGCTTCATGATGGAGCAGCGAAGACTCACCTTGGGACGAAACATTTAGCGTGGTGTGTAGTGAGACGTGAGCTTTTGATACCTCACTCAAGGTCATCTCGGATCCGGACACGGCTTCATGGGAGGCACAAATCGAACGTAGCTCCGTAATCTTCGATCATTCGTTGAGTGAGCTCGTGTGTGAAGCCCAGCAGATCCGCACGTGAAAGCTCGGAATGTTCACCTGGACAATCAAGGAGGTAGATCTTCGATTCAGAACCCATCTAGACCCAGCTCCTATGCTTCGCGGTAAGTGTCCTGGACTACTCAGCGTTCACGTCTTTCACTGGTTTGAGGTCGCATTCTGCGATCATCTTTGGAGTGAATGCTCAGACATTGGTTGGAAGTTGATGCCATGCCTGTAATAGCCAAGCTCGTTGGCTAAATGTTTCCTTGTCTGCTGATGAGTTGCCAGAGAACGATGCTTGTTACAATATTGCACACTCTGCTGAAACGATGATAGACTGTAAAAGTCGCACAATAATGTTCTTCGCATTTACTATTAGGGTATCTGTTTTATCCCGCATATCCTCCCATGGGCCGTCTTGCATCGCATCGCACCGTGAGGCATCATCTTCCCTGGCCCTCGAACATATCTCTAGCATGAACAGTAATCATACAAATCGTCCTCCCATCTTTATAAAAGAAAAAGCTTGCTGATCCTCCGTCCAGTCGTGGCAAGGTCATGACAAAAAAGTTTGGGCTAAAAGTACAATGTGGCGAATGATGCTTAAATACAGACAATAGCGTAGTTGTCGTGAGAATGGTATATCTTGTTCGGCCGTTTCAGTTGCTGGCGCCTGTCGGTGACGCATTAAGATGTTGATATTCGAAGCTTGATTGGAGCAAAGTGTCGCGCAATCGATAAAGTCATTGTTCTTCGTTCGTGGTCTAGTTGCTGTTATTGTGCGGCTCGAGGTTGCTCGGTTGGATCGGTAGGTGGTGCCGTGGTAGGAATTGAACGTGGTAGGCCAAGAGGGTCTTCACGATGTCGAGAAATTGCTGCCCTGGCAGGAGTATCAGGCTGCCCTCCCGATCGAGCATACGTCGAATCATACTCTTGCTGTCTTGAAGCGGAACCTCGTGTCACAGGTGACTCCTGCTCGGACTTGGTAGAACGTGCACGCCTTCGTTTGCCGGACGATGAGCTCGAATGGGAATTACTTGCACTTTGAGGCTCGCGTGCTGTCGGAGTTAGCATCGCAGCTATATCCATCGTCGTTGTCGCTGGAAGAGCAGGCTTTACTTCTTCTGTTGCTGTAGTTGCAAGGCCAGGACTGCTTTCCATTGGCTGCGAAGATGCTTGAGCCACCATTCTTGGTCCTGATGTTGGGCCTGGCGCGCCAGGCGTTTGACTGGTCACACCCGCGGTCTCGGCTTTCTTCAGCGCTTCTGCCTTTGTAGGACGACCTCGCTTACGCTTGATTAGGGGCTCCGATGATTGGGACTGATGGGCATATATCGTGGGTGCCGAAGATGGCTGTAGCTTGGGCATAATCGCACGGCCGCCACCGGGACCAGGTGCACCTGCCGAGTATGATACTCCTTCATATGGTAGCCCTCTTTTCAGTGTAGCCGGTCCTGTCGAAAGCGGTGTCGGTGTGTGCGGAGCTATAGGCGTTCCCATTTGCAAGGATACCCGCAAGGCATCAAAGGCGTGTCGGCTAGAATTAAGCGAGCGTCCTGGACGTCAACACATCAGCAGTCGATCAAGTAAGCGCAGGGCTCTATGCAGAACAATCACAACATGGACTGGTTGATGTTGCTGAATTCAGCGTAGATGACGATATGCTTACCAGGTGGTAGTGGGATTTCTTCCCAACGTGGTTGGATGTTGTAGCTTCGCAGGATGTCGAATAAGACCTGCGGATTCAGATTTGCATTTTTGATTATTTCGGCCAATAGGTAGTTCTGAATCCATGTCAGAATGTTCTCGTAGCCAGGGATAGTATTGTGTGACCCAGTATACCTTTTCGTGATTAGACCATGGCTGTTCAGGAGGTGTACCTGCCATGCCGAGAAGAGGACGGGAGGAAGGGAACACGAAGCGCACTCGTAGAAGACATGCGTCCCAATCGTACAGTATTTCAACAATTAGCAGTCGGCGCGTAAGGTATCGTCAAGTCGTAGCTTTTCTAACAAAGGAAACCAGCAGCGATAGTAAATGCTCCGAAATGCCACCAGCACCAGAGATCGTTCAAACGAGTGTAAGAAGAGGCGCGCCCAACAATTAGAGAAGTAGATGCATCACGACACCAGCATCTGACCAGGTAGTGAACGAAGATGTTTGGATCGTGAGGTGAGAGCAGTCCACAGGCGAAAGGAAAGGCTGGTATATGCAGCTAGTCGTCTCCTGCAGACTGCAAGATCCCCAATCCAGGTTTCAGACTGTTAGCTGCTTGAACTTGCATTAATGCCAGCGCGTCCGAAATGATCGCAATGCACGGCACAGGGTCATGCGTCTTTCGAAGCCATTGCCGCGCAGCATCGCCTACGACTGGATACTTTCCCAACAGCACACCGCTGCATCTGCCAAATGAATATTGAATGCGGCGCCTTCATGACTGTCAGCGGCAGCAAAGGTTCTGTGCCCGAACAGATGGAACGATGGAGTGCGATGGTCCAAAATAAAAAGAGGTCGCGTCATTCGTTCCTCCGATGCCGAGGCGGCCCGTGCCCTGGTTTCCAGTCTGAACCTTCCGCCGAGCTGGTAATAAGAAAAGTCGCCTCCATGTTCGTTCCTCATCTGCCGGCAAGGTATCGCAATGCCGCGAATGGTGTCGTCCAGTCGTTCTTGCGCAATACCTGATAGAGCTCTGACGGCCTATGGATGTTTGAAATGTCGACCCTTGCCGCTGAACATCTGCGACACAAGCTTGTGCATCTCCTCAGGCGGCGAAACGCCTTGGCCAGGATTGCTAAAACAGACCAGGCTTGACAACGGCGGTCGACTTTGAGCGAAGTTTGAAGCCCCTTCCCTTCTGGCTATGCTGGCTGCTATAGGCAGCCCTTTAGACTCAGGACGACGTGGCCAAGTGCAGGGACTCCAAACAGAGATTCAAATGCCGCTCCACGAGGGCATCTCATCATCAGATATCGAGATCGGTTCCTCCATCCGAGGCCCCGAACCAGCAAAAGTACAGCTGTACGAGCAGCGACTCTCATAAGACCCACTCGACATGCTGCCCGCCTTCGGTCTGCCGCCGCCTGCTGCAAGGCTATTACGATGACATTGGACGTTAAGCGCCGACGGCTTCAACGTGCAGATTCTGCATATAGTGAGGTTGCATGCTTCTCAAGGCCATCTGTCACGCACTTTCATGCAGCTACCTCCAGACTTGCGGACGAAGCTGAAATACTGTAGGCGACTGCATTTCTATTCCGCGGCATTTGCAACTCCATCGGGACCTGAAGCCGAAGAGTACCATAGAACGCGCTGCCGCATGAGACCTTTGACTTGGAGGAGGTCATGAAGGAGAGCAAAGCCCATGCGAGCTCTGGTCATTCTGCGCTTGGAAGAGTAGATGTCAGAAGGTGCTGATCAGGGAATTTGTTCATGAGGAATGGTTCACTACGAGCGCGGTTACTCCCGTATCATCGCCAACTTGAAAGCCACTTCCAATCCTTTGCTTCTGCGATTCTTCCCTCGTCACACTTTGCGCCACAACAACTAGTCTTTTACACGCTCTTTCATTGTCTCTAGCAATTGCATCAAATACATGAAGCGCACACCGAGTTTGCGCATATTGAACAAGAGCGAGCAGAAGCGGGTACGAAAATCATGTTCCACGGGCCATCTAGCACATAGCACGTACTTATCTTATACTCAATAGTCACTTGTCTCTCCCACTGCGCGTACAAGCCATTCGTCCGTCACCGAAGTTCGACCCGCGCCCATTCGAGTGCGCTGTTCTGTCCATCTGCGCAGCGACATCTAAGTCTGCGGCATCCCTCTGTGCCTGTGGCCGTCTGCTGGCCCTCTGCCCGTTGAGCTCGACCGAGGCACTGCTACGAGTCTGTTGAGCTGTGCGAGCGCTGTAAGGTGGAAAGACTGTTGGCATGTGCGGCACAGCGGTCGTCACGGTGAAATCTTGCTCGTGACGCAGGTCGTGGTCGTGGTGCCTGGTGCCTTCGCCTCTTACACCTCCGCTTGAAACTTTGCCGCTTCACCTGCTCAATCGCCGCCACCACCGCCCTTCACCATGGCCGAGGGCGAGGGCAAGCAAGAGAAGCTGGAGTCTGAGGTGCGCGACATGCACTTGAAGGAGGAAGAGACAGATGTAGACATGGACACTGTGCCGTTGGCAGACTCGAAGTCGCTTTCAGCCAAGAATGAGGCTTCCGCTGCTTCCAGTCGCACCGGCACTCCCGCCAGCTTCAAGCGCCAGTCAAAATCTCCAATCAAGCAGCAATCTGCTCCAGACTCGCCCGCTATGAAGTCTGAGCAGCAAGAAATCATCGGCGGCGATGTCACCCTCAAGATGGAGCCCGGTAAGCCTCCAAAGCTTGCTCGGACAACATCGCAGAAGGTCGAAAAGCGCCCACCGCCGCTCTTCCTAGACTACGAGGACAAGACTTCTGAGGCGAGAAGTGCGTTCGATGTTCTGCCCGAGTGCACGTATGCCAACAAATATCTGGGTAGCACTGAACATGCACTCGAGTGCGACTGCTCAGAGGAGTGGGGTAAGTATTCTCATCCAACGCGAAAGACACAAGTACCATCTTGATGAATGCTAACAGCGTACTGCAGATCCCGCAACAAAAACCAATCATGCCTGTGGCGAGGACTCTGACTGCATCAACCGCGCCACCAAGATGGAGTGCGTCGGGGACTGCAATTGCGGCATCGCATGCCAAAACCAACGCTTCCAACGAAAACAGTACGCAAACGTGTCTGTCATCCAGACGGAGAAGAAAGGCTACGGACTTCGCGCGAATACCAACCTGCGAGCTAACGACTTCATTTTTGAGTACATTGGCGAAGTCATTGGGGAAAATGTGTTTCGACGAAAAATGCAACAATACGACGAAGAAGGCATCAAGCACTTCTACTTCATGTCTCTCACCAAAGGCGAATTCGTGGACGCTACCAAGAAAGGCAACCTGGGACGATTCTGCAACCACTCTTGTAATCCGAACTGCTACGTCGACAAGTGGGTGGTCGGAGATAAGCTTCGCATGGGTATTTTTGCCGAACGCAAAATCAAGGCCGGCGAAGAACTCGTCTTCAACTACAACGTCGATCGATATGGCGCAGAACCTCAGCCTTGCTACTGTGGTGAACCGAATTGCACCGGCTTCATCGGTGGCAAGACACAGACCGAACGCGCAACGAAATTGTCCAATGCTGTCATCGAAGCACTTGGCATCGACGATGCCGATGCGTGGGATACTGCCGTTGCGAAGAAGCCTCGCAAGAAGAAGGCGGGAGAGGATGACGAAGAATACGTCAACAACGTCGAGCCTAGAGGTCTCGACGAAGAAGGCGTGAACAAAGTCATGTCTTCCCTCATGCAGTGCAAGGAGAAGTGGATTGCTGTCAAGCTGCTCACTCGAATACAGCGCGCAGACGACGAACGAGTCCGCAACCGGGTGGTCCGTTTCCATGGTTATCGCATCTTGAAGACTGCATTGTCGAACTTCATTGAAGACGTCAATGTCTGCCTACAGATTCTGGACATCCTGGACAAGATGCCTAGGCTCACGCGAAACAAGATCCAGGACTCTAACATCGAGGAGACTGTCTCTTTGCTGGTCGATAACGAGGATTCGAGAGTGTCTACACAAGCAAAGGAGCTTTTGGATGGTTGGTCAAAGCTCGAGGTCGCCTATCGGATACCTCGTGTCAAGCGAGATCCGAATGCAGCTGTACTGGACCGCAAGGCTCAGCGCATGGATAGGCGAGGAGATGGCGACCGGAGACGGAGCAAGTCGCGTTCACGCTCAAAGTCTCCCGAACGAATACAAGCGCCCACTGGACCACGGAATAGTGCACCACAGCGCGCACCGTTTGCTCGTCCCGGACCACGATTTCGACCTCCACCGCCAGTCGGCCCATTGCCTCCAGGATGGTTCGAAACGACCGCTGCCAATGGGTCCGTCTACTATTATACTCAATCTGGTACCACGACATGGCAGCGACCCACTATGCCTGCAACTGCTGCACCTCCTCCACCGCCGCCGAAGACCGTGTCTGATCAACAAATGCTTCAGGATCTCATCAAGAACATTGTAGCATCCAAGAAAGAGCCGGCGAAACAGCCATCAGCTACGGCAACGCCGGTAGAGACGCCGAAGAAAGAGAAGAAAGAGGAGAAATGGCGATCCTTGCCCGAGGAAAAGCAGAAGCGACTGTACGAAAGCGCGCTTCAACCACACATCATGCATGTTGTCGGAAAGTACAAGCACAAACTCGCAAAAGAGGATCTGAAACGCTGGGCTAAGGAGTTCGCGAAGCAAATGGTGGATTCGGACTTCAAGAAAAACCGCGTGGATGACCCGAATAAAGTCAGCGAAAAAAGGGCCAAGGACGTGAAGAAGCACGCACAAGCATTCTTTGAGAAGGCTCTCAAGAAGAAGGAGGCTGCTGATGCCAAGAAAGCGGAGCGGAAAGCTCGAAAAGAGAAGGAAGGCCGAGACCCAAACACATCGGCAGGCTCTCCTCAGCCTGCTCCCGGCAGTCCGATATTAGACGAGGACTTGACATTGTCCGATCACGACATGGACGATGCCGATGTGGATGGCACTCCTATGGACTCCGAGAGAAAGCGGCGACGCGAAGAATCAGCCTTCAATGACGAGGATCTGTCTGCTAAGAAGCAACGAACAGAGTCTGTGGAACCTGCAGCTCCGCCGCCACCGCCTCCTCCGCCCCCGGCAGAGGACAACTTCGACAGCGAGCAAGCCACACCACGCACGAATGAGGACGACTTTGCGAATGGCACCCCTAGCGCCGACATGGATCTTGGATTTTCCATCAAGGGTGCAGCCAAGGGGCACAGCCGGCCTGCTTCTCAGAATGGCAACCGCTCCCATTTGGCAACACCTCCGACAACAGGCTCACCGGATCACGATGAGGCCGAAAAAGCGATGAAGCGGGCGAATTTCGCAGGTATGAACCCGGATAGGATGCGGCAGCTTGGCCTCATGGATGGAGCCAGTCGGTAGCATTCGACATGCTGAGCATCTCCTGTGGCGTTTTGGGGTATCTTCATTCCACGGAACATAGCGATGTTTGTCCAGAGAAGCTCGGTTTAGGACGAGCTTGATTGTCTTATATCAAGTCTTCGTAGAGATGAAGCATGTAATGCTGTACAATAGTCGTATCTGCATCCTCTTTCTGGGTGAGCTCTCGAGCGAAAATTCATAATCACGCTCATTGCTTTCTCAATCAAACAGATCCTGTCCAAAATCTTTTTGTCCACATGCTGCCGCGCTCCAATGACTCCACCCTTTCACTCGCCATCCATCGTGACTACTATTCGTCCAACCTCCGATTGCCGCTATCAAAGCCGCGCGATCCTCCGCTGGAACTCGAATCCAGACATCTTGATTCTCTAGTTTCAAGACATCAATTGGAATCGCAGCACCATGTAAGCCTAGAAAAGAAGAGAGTGCGGCAGTGATGTGTAACTGAGCTGTCACGCCATCAAGCGCCTGTTTTGGTCGTCCTGATGGTGAGAGATGTTGAAGCCGGATGTAAGCCCAGTCTGGTTTTCTGATTGAGAATTCAGATAGGATTTGATTCTTGCTTGTCTTTTTTCTTAATGGAGTACTGGATCGTGTTGGTGGATGTGTGCTTTGCGGAGCGTCGGGTAGTTGCTCTGGATCCATGTTGTTGAAGAGTCGCAGACAGTTTTTGTATATTTGTGACTTTGTAATACTCGAAGATCAAGCAACTGTTCACATAAAATGAGAGCCCTTGTACTGAAGCTGGTCTCTCAGTAATGCTTTTGCTGATTGTATTGAGAAATGTATATGGTTGCTGCAAGGATTGGCAAGGAAAGTGGTCAAGAACTATCTCCTACTCAGACCAGTGACAAAGAGTTTTTGTGTTGCACGTGATTGAGACTCACGTGTTCCGCAACAGACTTTGCCAATCCCGCAACTAACTTCACAAACCCCGCCACCCATCAAATAAACTCCCGCACAGACCACACAACACTCTTTGTTACTGGTCTGATCCGTTTCTGTCGGAATTTGGTGCGCGTGCATTTAAAACAATAGGAGTAAGCAGATAGCAATAGATACTATACCACTACACGTCGGAAATCGCGAAATCCGCCACGGTACGTCGCTGCGCAATTGCGGAAACTGACTATATGCCAAATTTGACGTATCCTAACCTACTCGTCGATGCTGTAGCCCTACATTTGTGTGAAAATCGTACGTCGCTCTATGCATATAAGTCCAACGCGTAACACCTACCTCGACCGCAGTCCACCAAACCACGTCCGCAACGACCCAGATCAAGTCCGCAGCGGGGCAACACGATGCCGCAAACATCCGTAGAACATCCTCAGCCATCCTTTGCAACACCTCGCCCAGCTTTGGCCGTAATCCAGCCCAACATCCTCGGTGCACCAAGGCAGTTACGCGTTGGTAAGAGATGCCTACAAGATAGGATTATACTTGACACAACTCCGCTCCCGCGTCCAGGGAGAAGCGCCGCGGGTCAAGTTCGATCTGCAGGGAGGTTCGGTTCTTCAACTGCACAAAAGAAGCGGAGTCATCTTGCAAAGAGCCGGAGAATCCAGAACAGCTTTCAGCCTAGCAAGCTCACCAAGTCCGCTGCGCTTCAAAGCATTCCCGCAGAGGTCTCAGATGGCTCCGCCTGCACAGATACCAGTGACATTATCCGATTCATGATTGATCGGATTCATTTGTGTTCGCTCGATTCGATTCGTGCTATGGTCCACACGGTCGATCATCCCGATTTGGTCCATTTGCAGCTTGATGTAATCGAGGCTGGAATGAGATGGATGTTAAATAGGTTGCATACACCTTCCGATACGCGGGCTGAGAAAATCCCGCATCGGATCCAAGTCGTGGTGCTGCGGGCTTTGATTTACCAGCGACAGGATGTCCTATTGGTCGCGAAGACTGGTCTTGGGAAGAGTTTGATATTCCAAGCTTTCACTGTGCTCACTGGATGGACGGCGATTCAACTTGTGCCTTTGAGTCGGCTTGGAGAGGAGCAGCGTGCGGATTTGGCGAAGATCGTAGGGGAATTCGTCAAGCCCGTACTAGTTACAGCAGAGACAAAGCAGCGGGATCCAGACCTATTCTCCAAGATCAGGGCTGGCGAGTATGATCACATCATTATTGGCCCAGAGCAGGCTGTTTCTAACGACTTCAAGGATGTCTTGAAGGATCCAAATACCTCTTCCCGGATTGGGCTTGTGTCGTTTGATGAGATTCACCTCTTATCGAAGTGGGCGTCGTTCCGCGAGGAGTTCCTTGCAGTCGCGCAGCTAAGACAACTTCTCCGCAAGGATTGTATGTGGTTTGGTTGTACTGGAACACTGGATGCCCCAACGCAGGCTCATATTCTGACCAATGGTGGATTCAATGAAGTAGGGCCCGAACCATATCATACTGCTCTGTTGCGTACCAGCATCAACCGGCTCGATCACATGTATGTGTTCAAAGAGCTGGATGACAAGACCAAGACTGTCCATGGGCAGTTGTACTTCGTGATCGAAAAGGCAGTCACGCCAGTGTCACATGCGGAGACGTCTTCCTCCGCTGCGGAGCAACGTGCGACTCCTGCGGAGATACCCAAGACCATCATTTTCATCGACAGTCGTCCAGACGTAATCGCCCTGATGAATCGCATTCGGAACTGGCTGGTACTCCGGACCAAAGACCTTTCTCAAGACAACCAGTACCATTGGGGAAGTGGGACCAATCCTCGTCTTAATGTCCTCAAAATCGTACAGTTTTACACATCAGCTGTGCCTGCCTTCGATCAGAATCTCAGATACGATGAATTCAGTCCTGTAAACAGCATTACCCGCATCATGATTGCCACGACGGCGCTCAGCGTGGGTGTCAACATCCGCATGGTGCAGGTCGTAGTACAATGGGGTTTGATGTTGGAGTATGACCATTTGAACCTTCGCCAGCGGCTCGGTCGCGCTGGTCGGAACATGGAGCCTGTCGACCTTCGCAGTGAAGTCTTCGTGTTTTGGCCGTCCTGGATGAGAAACGGGAAAAAGACTCTGCGGACTCAACCAGCGGAGTCCAGCAAGGTCCGCAGCGGTCCTCGGGTGGCCCGCAAGGGCAAGTTCCAGGTCCAGCAGGAGGGATTGCATGCTGCTTTGGATGTCGAATTCTCGCTTGACAGCGATCGAGAGGAGGAGCATACCGATGCGGAGGACGGTGAATCCGCTACGGGAACCAAGCGTGTTCGCGGTGGCCACTGGTCCAATGCTGATGCCGAACGTCGCGCAGCAGTCCCGAAGGATCTACTCGAAATATGGAATGCAGTGTGTATCCGCAAAGTGTGGGACGACTATCTCGGCGAGGATCAATGTCTTGAAAAGACAGAAACTGTGCCACGCGAGTTTTGTTGCAATCGGTGTTGTGAAGAGATGCGGCATGAACTGCCTATGCCACCAGTAACTCTGAACACCCTCCCGCGACCCACGCCTAATTCGAGACCAGGTTTCGCATTCCTGCGGCTGACGGAGTGGTGTGTTGCGGTATTGGAGTATCGCGCGTCGGGGAAGCGAAGGTTTCGAATGCCATGGAATGCTTTGATGGACGAGCAGTTGATGTATGCCCTTTGTCGGGTATATCAAGATGACGGCATGAACTGGGACGCATTCGATGGAGCCATGCTGAGGAACAAGCTGGACATGCTTACTGTTGGTAGGAGAACGAAGCACCAGGTTGGGTATTTGCTCGACAACTGGAAATGCGGTGACCAGTCGCTCGACTTCGTCGATTGCGGGATTGCAGATTCGCGCTGCGGGACGGATGGTGATCGTAGCGGAAGCGAATCTGTCACCCTGCTCAATCTCCTCGTACAGTACATGAAGTATATCCATGAAGATGTAACCAGCAAATGGCGTGCACATAGGACCGCGTACAATGCAAAGACCACGGCGTCCAAGGCAGCGGCCGCTGCGGAGCTTGCGAAGAAGGAGATGCTAGATCGAATGTCAGTTGAAGAGCGTCGAGTATATCTCCAGTCGGCTCAGGTCGAGAGTATGAATGCCACGGCGTCTGCTGTAGCTGGTCAAGAGCGTCGAATTCAACAAAAGAAACTTCCAGAGAGCGGCAATATCAGTGACCTGAGGAAGATGGCGCTCATGAAGAATACACTCGAGGCTCGGGAGAAGGCCAGTTGCGGGGATGTCCAAATGCGCAGCGGAGGAGCTATACCAGCGGTTCATTCCAATCCAGATGGCAGCTCAAGTCCAGTACAGGGTGGATCCGCAGTAATCGATAAATATCTGCAAGGACAACGTCAACCAGATGTCCAGAGCAGTGCTGCTCATCTAATGTCTGGCCTGATAGGACCACCAAGATCAGTAATATCCAGCTTCGATTCTGGATATGCTTCAGAGCTCCCAGCCGATGCGGAGCTAGAGTTGTCCGCAGGGGAGGAGCTAATGCCCGCAGTTCGTGCGCAGACGGCGAGTCCTACATCGAAACGCCGTCGTCCTCGCACACCCAATTCACAATCGGTGTCAGAGGCGAAGACACCTTCGTCGTCAAATCGTCGTCGCAAACAGCCTGCTCAACCAAAAACGCCAGTCGAAGATATGCGCCATTTTGGTCAGCTGCAGCGGCACCATGCATCGCCTTCTGGACGTCCGCAGCGGAATGCAGGTGTCCCGGAGCGGGCGAGACAAGTGTTCGGTGTAGCAGATCCATAGTAGACCTTGAACTATACCTTCATTTCCACCCTCATTTCCAGCCTTCACTTGCAGTTTCTGACTCATCGGCGCGGCGCAAGCATGACGCGGTTCTGTCACATGCAGCCTGGATTGTGACTGCACGTGGCTGTTTGCTGCCAAACTTCACTTCCGAAATCGTCCGTGCGCGGGTTGGTGACGCGTTGTCGCCCTTTAAAAGAACACCGTTTCCACCTGAACTTCGACTTCTTCTTCCACACACCAACAACCAACCTCGACCACCCTCAACCACCTTTAGCACCCTTCACCACTTCCAACACCTTCCACAACCAACCAAGACAGCTTCCACTCTGGTCCGCTATCCCACCTGACCATTCCCGCAGCGGCCTAACACTCGCCCGCAGCTCTGACTTGCTCCTGCGGTCATCATGTCTAACGACAACAACAACACCGGCAGTCGCTTCGGCCTAGGCGGCGGCAACGACAACAGCAACACTAACAATCGCTGGGGCCTAGGCGGCGGCGGCGAGCGCGGCGGCGGTCGCGGCAGTGGTCGTGGCGGTCGTCGCTTGGAGCCAGTTTCACGATTTGGTCCTGGTCCCAATGAGCCTGTCACGACTGGCTACGGCTCAGGACCTCAGTACTCGCGCCAGCCACCTCCTCAGTCGGGAGAATTCGTCTCTCCTTCCTTCACATCTATCAATCAGCGTCCGCCACCTCCGACGAGCGCTCCGCGGCTCAATCCACCACCTCCGCCGCGGCCACTAGCTCCCTCCGAACCAAGCTGGCTCTACCCTTGCCAGTGGATTATCAACGATGCCGAGAATGCGCTTCGCTGGCCTGGTGAGAGTGACTCCCAGCTTCGTCATCGTCTGAACCACGACTACGAACGCGGCTGGGTCGACACCCGTACCAGTGCGAGTGAGAGTATGCAGGGCAACATCCTCACCGTTCAAGAATATGCAGACGCCCACAACCTGGGCCAGACTGTCGACTCTGCATACCGCAACAATCTGATGAATCTCCGCCGCGGTACACATGGACCTCCGCCTCGCATGGGCAACACTACTGGTGAATTCGATCTTCGACGTGACGCCATTGATCGGAATGCGCGAACTGGCTCAGGATCTCCTTCAGGTGGTGACGTCTTCGACAACATCGACCGGATAGTCGAGAGTGTTCGACATACGTCACTCTCGCCTAGCGGTGGTGGTAGTGCTAGTGGCGGAGGTGGTGGTGGCAGTGGCGGAGTTAACCCAACTACTCCTGGCGGCAGCACTATCATGGGTGGAGGCAGTCCACAACAGCAGGGACCTTTTGTCCAAATTCGTGCTCCTGCTCCTTCACATTCGTCTTCACCACCAACTTTCGCTGGCGCAGATCCGAATGATCAGCTCACACAAGAGATGCTTACGGCCAACGCTGCGGCCGCTGCGGCTCGGTCGCAGGACCCAGGGGTGCGCGCGCAAGAGCAGATCTTGGCGCGTGACAAGAACCGAGCTCGGAGTGAGAGTTTCATCCATGCCAGTGGTGGCAGTGGCGGCAGTGGTGGACCGCGCACTCCCTATACGGGTACTCCGCTGCGGAACGTGACCAGTCCGCAGAGCGGTCAGGGTTCTGATGAACAGTCACCAACATCCGATGCACCCATCTCTCAGCGTACTCACAACCTTCCCTTGCGCTTCGAGGGTCGACCTGATCTGATGGCCCCGCATCCGCCCTGCAACCGCTGTCTGAAGGACATCTGCGATGGCACCCTTAGTCCGAAGGATGCCGAGGAGGTGTGCAAGAAGAGCAAAGGCAAGCGACAGCAGCAGTGTGACCCTTGCGCTAGCAGCAAGCAAAACCGCCGCTGTGACTGGTTACTCCGCCAGTCTACTCTACAGGAGATCAAGGAGCGTGTAAACGATGCATTTGTCTTCGATGTAAGCATTTTCCATCGTGCTTTCAACGTCCTGGAGACATTGCGCCGCATGGCGGTGTTCGACCCAGACGAAGCTAAGCGCAAGGAATGGGAGGAGAGATGGCGCAAGTACGCCTGCGGGCTCCGCAAGATCATCGAGGCTTTCCGCAACGGCACAGGTGGGAACTTCAACGCCATGCTGAAGGGCATCAACAAGGCGCGTTTTGAGAATGGTATGCAGTCTTGGGCTGCCTTGTATCATCTCGGCCGCCAGGTCTGCTATTCTGGCCGGGCCTCTCGCACTGAGATCTCAGATCTCTATCCTCAGTTGCCGCCTTCCAACATCATCGTGGATGAGGAGATCGAGGCGCTTGTCCGTCGTTGGATGCGGGACCGGAGCATGAGCAAGGCTCGCGAGTGGTACTATGGCAAGAAGGCAGAGTAGCTGCGGAGTTTGAAGAGCCCGCTGCGGGTATGACTGGTAATGCGGCGGAGGAGAATGCGACTTTCTGATGTTTTTGTTTTTTCTTCTTTTCCCGACCAAAAGCGACATGGAGTTGGTGGATTTTTGACTGTTTCTGGCGAGTACTGCGGCATGATTGATGTTTTCGAAGCGATACCGATGCTCATCTGGTGATGAGGGGATACCACCAGATACCATGAATACAACACAAAAAAAGGCGTTCTGCCACCAATCCTGCCCGCTGCGGCATCTCTCTGATCCCGCAATGAAGCCCATTAATCCCGCCACGTTGCCATGTATAAAATGCCACTTATAGCTCTTTCTCATTTCCCAATTGCTCTTTAGCATCATGGCCCTCGCTACGCAATACGGCGCCGAGCGGCAGATCCCAAACGTCGTAGCCAGCGACTGCGGCAAATACCAGATCGAACCTCCTCGTTCTTACTTCGTCTAGAAACCTAAGACCAACAACACCGTCACGGCGGTCTACGATGGCCGCATAAATGGTCAAGATGTCATTCTCAAGGTCCTTCGGTGGTGGGGCGGACCGATATGTGATCATGAGCAAGTTGCTAGGCTTCGACGGGCGGTGGAGTGGACCGATATGTGATTATGAGCAAGTTGCCAGGTTTCGACGGACGGCGGAACAGCCTGGACACGCTGCGGCGAAGACAATGGCCGCTACGGATATATAGAACGTGAATGGAATAGATTCTGAGGTCAAAATAAACACCAAATCTTCGCATGGAATTTCCCAAAATGGACATCACATGACTAAACTGCGATTGGGTTGGATATATCTAAGACTATGTCTTCATTATCACCGTCAAACATCGCATCTTGCTCATTATCGAGCCCAGTACCGTGCATGTCCAAGTCTACATCAGGGGCAACGGCCACAGCCACGCTCTTGCGCGGGTATTTGGCATTGAAATCCTGCACTTCCTTGTAGATTTTGTCGATGCCCAGCTGATATGGATCAACTAGGGCGGGCGGTTCTCCGCTGCGGACTTGCTGATGTGCCTTGCGGTGGGAAGCAAACAAGCGTGTAGAGAGTCCCCAGATGTCATGTGTTGCGTCCTTGTACGAATGGTTCGTGCTGTTGCGGACCCCAAACTCCTTCTCAATCGCGTTGTTGACCTGCATCGCAGCGAATGTCGAATACGACACGCGATCGAATGTTTCTGTTACGTCGTGTGTCGAATTCTTGAAGTTTCGCATGTCGTTCTTGTACCGAAGGTTGATCAACTCCAACAATTCGTCGACCGCAATTCCTTTGCCGCTTTTGCCTGTCATATTTACGACACCTCCAGCTAGAATGGCGCGGCGGAGCCGCGGACAAGAGCCTTTCAGTAACCAGATAAGATGTAGCATCTCGCGGCCGTAATTGTACTGACCAGCACCCAAAAAGACTACAGCAAGCTGTGGTAGGAGACGCTCGATATGACCAATGTCCATGTTCCGTGTGGCTTGTCGGAGTGTCAACCAGAGCTCAGTAATGTGAAGACGCCGGTTGAGGATGGTCTGGGCTGGGTCGCGGGTTCGTGGTTCGTTGCGCGGAGGAGCGTCTGGCCGCAGCGGGGATCGACGCATTTGCTGCGGAGAAAGAAGTGTTGTTGGTGGAGGACCGCCATGTGAGAACTCCCACTCCTTCTCCAACCAAGCAGAAGGCTGCAGATGGCCGTCATAGATATTATCCAGAAATTGAAGATATTCGTCTGCACTGAGGGTCGCTACAACCGGTGCAACCGCCTTCAGATCGTGGAAATCAGGTGGAGAATCCTTGGGGAAATACTCAGCATGATACATCTGTTGAACGAGCAATGCGATGATCCTTGCGGCATATCCATGGAGCGCAACGGGACGCAAAAGATAGTACTTCGGCTTCTTTTCAGTCAGACCTTTGGCACTGAACGCCAGTTTGTCGTTTAGGATGCTGTGTTCAAAGCCACAATCATGGCTGATTGACCAGAAGAGACGGACCAAGGTATAACATAGATTCATGGCGGTATGGAAGAGTCCCGCAACGGGCATCATCCAATCCCGCCGCTCGAATGCCCTGTGACTTTCGAGGTTCTCACTCTTGTTGCTGCGCATCCGCTGGACCGACCATTGATCCCCAAAGAAAAGCCACAAACGCAGAAGGAAGTGAGCCTCCGGATCCAGGCGCAGTTTGCTCAGCATAATGTCCTCTTGGACCGCAGCGTTCCCGTCAATAGTACTTTCGCTGTGACGAATAGCACCCAGCGGATAAAACGATGTCTGCCAGACAGCTAACTGTTCGCAGCTAGGCCATGCTGCGAGTGCTTTGACTCGGGGATCCTCTGCGACTGGAGCAAGCTCGTTCTCAAATATTGTCATGATAGCCTTGTGCATGTGATACATAGAGAGCTTCCGAGACCAGTCATCTTCTCCGAGCGCAGCGGAATTGCATATCTCCGCAGCGTCAAGGCGAGTATCCGCTTTGAAATCGTCGATACAAAGACCATTGTCCGGACCCAGACCAAGGCTAGGATGAAACTGTACAAGGAGCGCAGTCGTCAGGTTTCGCATAACAGTCTGGTTGGCAACAGTTTGGTCTCGTACTGTATCCTGGAAATTGATGTTATCATAGACTACATACCACATAACATCATGCGCCAGGCCGACGAGTCTCTCCTACACGGGAATGAGCGAGATTCAAGGTTTCTGCGATTCAGCTGCTACCTTCTGCTGGCTTCTGGAAAGCTTTTCCTCTTCATAGAGTGCCGTATGCGCAGCGATCAAGCCAATCCCCGACAGCACATCGAGTGCTCTCCGCTTGACTCCGTTCAACAGCAAAAACCGACCAAACGCCTTCGCAAACCAGTCAGACTTGTTTCGGGCACGAGCGTGGAGGACAAAGGCGGTGAGTATGAACACTCGTGCGTCTAGGTCATCTGGGACTTTGTTGCGCTTGCCAACAAGAGCGCTGCGGGCGAATGCATGCCACGCAGGGGCCTTGTCACGGATGACCTGGTGTGCATCTTTGAAATGCTCGATGGAGAATTCTTCATCGAAACCATTGTTGGATTCCAATGCCGCAGCGGCATATGCGTCTCCCGCAGGGCGCTCTGGTAGGTCCGCCCTCGAACGTATAGTCTTCCGCCATTGCCCATACAAGCTCTTACCAATAAGTCGATCAAGATCACGAATGATCTTGCTGTTTTCACCACCAGACAGCGCGACCCGTTTTGATTTGCGGAGCTCAGTATTGAGCACCTCAGATAGCAGATTGAGCCGCTTCACGTACTTCTTATTCCGTGGATTGCCAGCCCAGTATGCTACGACCTTTGCCATGGTAAGGTTGTTGTCTCGAATCTTCCGCCTAACCTCATGATACTTCTCCTTCTCTTGCCGGCGGGGCCCGCGCTGTCCGCTGCGGACTTGCTCATCGCTGCTTGTGTCTGTACTGCTATCTATACGAAGGTTCAAGCGTTGGGCGAGGTCATCGTCTTCCGTACTCTCGTTATCGGAATGCTCATGGGACGTAAGACTCGAGAGACTGGATGATCTAGACTGGCGACTGTAGGAGCGTTCGGATATACGTCTTGCCGCAGCGGTCGAAGACGATTCTGCTGCGGACGGAGAATGGCTTGTTGCGGAGGTAGAAAGTGTTGTTGATGTGCGCGATTGGTTTGTTGCTTCGACCTGACGGGTAACGCGACGCGTGCGATACGACGAGGACATGTTTGTACCCAATTTCGTGCTCGCAAAACTTCGCGAAAAAAACAGCGATGCGGAGAAAGTCCTTTCCGCTGCGGAGGGAAGTTTTCACCGTGGGAAATGGTCGTTGTGTTGATAGAACTAGGGATAATATGTTCTCTCATACAAAAGTTATATGCAAAGTGCCCAAAACCCGACAGAAACGGCCCAGACGAGAATGGCGATTCCTGCATTCCCCGCGTTGATTGGTAGAGAGTATTCCTTGGCTCCGCAGAGTTCGAATCTAATCCCGCAGCGGCTTAGCTGCGGTGCGCGAAGCGGACCGTTGTCTTCCGCGAAAGTAAAATTACAAATTTCATACCTCAGGCACTCGAATGCTGGAATCGCCTAATTCTCGTCTGGTCTCGAGATAGGTCAAGAATAGAGATGCACGAATGCCAAGCTCAAGGCTAGCAAAGTTTAATGGTGGTACAGACATGGACGCAGTTGTCCTTCTCGACTCTCTATAGCGGTCGAGATGCATTGCTCGCAAGTATGCCGCCTTTTGAGACGCCCTCGAGATCCCTATTCAAACTTCATTCGACTTCCCAGTCCTGCCATTGCCGTCTCTGCCTTTCGCTTTAATGAGTCCGGTGTCGCACTTCTCTCCCTCTGACCTGTGACTCCTGCCAATGCCGCCGCCAACGAGCCGCCAACAGCAGGTACCGTTGAGCGCGTCATCTCAGCTAAGCATGTAGCATGCACTATTTTGCCGTTGTGATATGTTGCATTCGCAAAGATCCAATCCTGCATGTCCTCCGAATAACTGCTTTTCATTTCCTCAAAGCAGATACTGCATGTGTTCTTGGTCATGCCCGCAGGAGCTCTCACAGATTGATCCTGTGGGCCCTTCTGCACCTTCTTTGCTGCTTCACTGTCTGCAGTAGTTGCCGTCGTTGTTGATGGATCGAATTCAGTATGTGTGATCCACTCCATCTCATCTACATACCAATTTCTGTGATGCCCACGATTCAGATTGGGGTCTGCAATACGTTGATTCGTGCGGAAATGCCAATCCAAATGCAAGGCCTTCTTCTCCCGTCCTTCTTCTGTCGCAAGGAATCGACGACCACATGTGCTGCACTGATTCGGCTGCGCGTCGTAGAGTGCAAAGACAAGCTCGGGCCGAAAGACTTTCAATGAGGCAGCTGTGACAGGTGGCGCAGCAGCAGGCACTGGTTGAGCAGCAGGTAAGGTAGGTGTTCCGGTCTGTGATTTCGGAGGCAGTATGCTTTGAAGCGACTTCAGCAGAGAAGCTGTGGCATCCTGCGGAGGCGGCGCGACTGCTGCAGGTGGTGGCGCGCTGGGTGTAGCTTGTGACACGGGTTTTATCAGGCCAGCTTTAGCGAGCGATGACAATAGGTCAGCGGCACCATTTGAAGGCGGTGCTGCAGCATGATTCTGAATGGCGTTCAGCTGAGAGTGAGTAGCGTCGCGAAAGCCTGGCATAGCAGCCCGCATTTGCGGCGTGCTTGGCTTTGGCACATTTGCAAGAAGGGCTTGCAGTCCATTCAGTGCATTTGGAGTCAAATTTGGTGGAGCAGATTGCTGAGGCGGCTGCGGTGTTGAAGCAGGAAATGGCACTGGAGGATGTTGGTAGGGCTGAGGGATCGGTAGTGGAGGTTGCCACTGCGGTGTAGGCACAGGCGGCTGTGGTGTTGCCTGTGGAGGTGGATGTGAGCCAGGCGATAGTCGGGACACCTGATTCTTGATTTCCTGTAATTCTGCTGGGCTGACACGTTGCGTGTCTAGCAGAGTACGCAAGGCCTGGAGAGCACCAAGCTGCTTTTGTAGGCCACCGTCACCAGGCCGAGTGGCTAGCTGATATTGAAATCGCGGGATCAGGCCGTCGATGTCGCGCTTAACAGCATCAATGTCGTTTGCGTGATTCGCTATTGGTGGCTGATATGCGAACTGCGGAGGTTGCGGAGTGGGCTGAGGCCAGTCAGTGAAGGATCAAAAGGATTCATCGTTCGATATACCTGTTGAGCTCCATACGGGGGAAATTGTGGAGGAAATCCGTGTGGTGGAGGCGTCGGATACTGGCCATTGTGCTGTGGAGGTGTGGCCATACCTCGAAATGGCACCTGAGGTAGTCCTTGCCTTTGCTGAACGGCAGCCTTTGCCCTATTGAGTGCATTGTCGATCGGACGAACAGTGTCGAGCGGAAAGACAGGGCGTGGATCTATCGACCCAGGTACTGGTTCCTTCCATGTCTTCAGCATGCCCTCCATATGCCGCCGAGTCGGGCCGTCCACAAGTGTATATGCGTCCATGAATGTGCTGTAGAGGTTGCGGCCAAGATACACGGTGTAAGGTGTACCGACATTCTTGACGATACTGTCCAGTAAGAAAAGTGCAGGCAGCTTGCGAGTGGGCGATGTCTACTGCAGAGTCAGTACGGCCTTGGTGAAAAGTGAGGAGTCGCTTCGCATATTTTCAAACTGCCTCGGTTTGGTAGCCTTACCGTCTTGATATGACCTTCAAGCGCACGCGAGATAGCTTGTGCATGTTCTGTGTTCTCCTTCGCGATGACCGTGAGGTTGCTAATCTCGTACCGATTGTTGGACTGCAGGTCTCTCAAAGACTCTTCGAAATCTTTGGCCACTTCATCAGACGAGGACACACCCGAGAATGAGCCTCTCGGAGATTTGGAAGACATGATGACCTCACGCGAAGAGATAGACAGGTGACGATGCAGTGATATGCTATCTATGATGGTTGCAGATGAGCAAATAAGTTTTCTTTTTGGCGGATCGGTGCAAGAGGCCTTATGCTCGCAGCTCAGTTCACTGCGCGCGAGGCGCAATGCGTGCGTTCAGTCTCAACAGCTCGCAAGAAGGAAGAAGAGTCCTGACACGGACAAAATGCAGCAATATAGTTGCTAGCTAAAATTCAGCCTGTTGTTGATGACGACTCCTCTCTTCCGAAGCTCTTTATGCCCGCCACCTTCAGGCCTGCACCTGCCCGCGGCGAGGCTACAGCCACGAGTGATCGCTTCCACGTTATCTCTGAGCCGATTCGAGTTCTCTTCCTGGTCCTCAACTGTTCTGATGCTTGTGATAATGCGCGGCGAGCGCGGTGGCACTGTGGACTGCTCTTGCTTGGAATAGGGTTGTCGATGGAGCAAGTTGAGGTTACGCAGAGTGATGATTGTGTCAAAGCCTTGAATTAGTGATGATGCAAGTAATGAGGTCCCGCGTATAGTGATTATCAAAGAAAGCTGCTTTACTGCGCGCAGCTCGTGACTGCTCTGGAGACAAAGCGGGTAGGCGGGTCAGGCCGCGTTCCGCGGACCCTTGACATTTGCGTCATTGTATCCTTCCACTCGGATTCTGATGGAGACTTGGTCCTTGGTCCAGAGGATCGACGACTACACAACTTCATCTCTTCATTCACGGACTTCACACTCGACTTTAAACCTGGATATATCAAGTCACCTTGTTTACCCAAACAGTACAACAACATGAAGGTTTCAATCACCTCCATCCTGGTTGCTCTCCTGGCTGCCTTCGCTCTCGCATCGGAGCCTCTCACAAACCAAATTATCGTCTCGTATCCAAAGGGCACTCCGCCATGGGTGTACGATCAAGCGAAGAAGGCGGTCGAGGACTCGGTCAGTTGCCTCGCACTATTCCGATCGATGCAATGTGCTAATCCCATCACTCAGGGCGGCTTTCTTATCTGTACGATGCGGGGCCAAGCACTACATGTACGGGCAGTTATTACTAATAAGTTACACTACAGATGAGTACACCTTGATCAAAGGATTCGCTGCCAAGGTGCCAGCCAAAATTATGGACGAGATCCGCACCCTAGGCGCTGAATACAATGTGCTCATCGAACAAGATCAGGTAAGAACGCTCGTATACAGTTAGCATCCTCATCGCACTAACAGGCAACAGGTACGTGGGACGAATATTCAGCTGTTTTATATCGTGCTCTTAACTAACATAGTCGCACGATAGGAGGTGAGCATCAACAATGGCGGTTCTTAAATGCCTCTCAATTGCGACGGCCTGTCGAGTTGAGCAGCTCTGTGTGCTACACTATTGCTGCGCCCGCTGCGTCGCAGACAGACGCAGAAAAGCATCGACTCATTTTGGAGCGATTGTGTGAAAGGCTCACAGCTCAGCTACCACGCTCCATGAACGTGAGCCTGGGGCTGACCATTCACAATTTATTATTATGGCGTTCGCGAACAGCGACCGGTGTTTTGGCGGCGAGTAACTTCCATATGAAGAGGGCCTGGAGTTTCTTGGCCGTCTTCGAGTCAGCTTGACCTCTTTTGGGAATGTGTACTCCATTCGATCCTGAATACGAAGACCCGCGCCCAGACATTCGCTGCACAGCTTTTAGCTGCCAGCCTTTCGGGCAAAGCTGAAACTCCTATCCGAAACTCTTCACTATTCAGGAAAGTACTTTGAGAATATCTTTATTGTTGAGTACAGATGAGCGCAACTTGGGCTCGGCTGGACTTGATTATCATGCAGGCCTCTCTTCCAGCTCTCTTGGCCCAAAGCCATCGTGCGGGGCTTCTGGAAAGCTTGCAGATTTCTTACCTCTTTCTCGGGTAGAGCCAAACCCTTCCTGGGAAATGGACGACAAAACACCGGCTGAACTGGACAAGTCTCTGCAGCTGCCGGGGCGAAGACCGGGGTTCAAAGTGTGGCAGCTGCTGACTACTACGATCTACCCTAGCATGAACGCCCTCGCGGCGACGTGCTCTTGCAGCCGCGAGACACTTGTCCCATCGGTTCGCTCCGTGTTGTGAGCACACCTCTTTATTGGATCCAACCCAAGCCAGGAAATGCATTATCAGCCTTGTGGATTCCGTGGCTGTTTCGACACGTGGGAGAAATGATCTTAATGTGCGTCGCTCTCGGGATGCCGACCGTATCCGCCCAATGAGGATGCACAGGTGCCGAAAAGCAAGGTCAGTACCTGGTATAGGCTGTTCTAGCCAATGCGCCAGTTCGCAAATGCAGGTCTGCACGACTACTACAGAAACGGTTGGTCGCCAAAGTGAGGTCGCCCAAAACGTTTCGACAGGTGGAAGCGTGGGCGCATCTCACAGGCTTGTGGGAGTGCACTGGCATCGCCTTGTACAGCCCAAGCCCATCGGTGTGACCGATTAGACTTCATGCCTGCTTGCCTGCTGGCCTTGACTAGGCGACGGGTTCTCGCAGCCTAGCTGGTAATGTGGTGGCTTCCAGAAGAAGTCTAAGGGACTGCGTAGCAGGTATACAACTATGGCGATACGCGCGCAGCTCCCAAAAGTTGTAGATCTTACTGACCGCAACTCCCCTGAAATCGAACACGCAGAACGCTAGAAGCGGTGTTTAAGCCGCATTTGAACCCTCTTCGAGATTGAGAACCCTTGTTGCACTCGAAACCCAATACTGAGAATTCTGCTCCATGACCACAGCCATTCTTCACTCAGGTGTGCATTCCTTCATGGTGCATCAACCTTTCGATCAGATGCCCGACACAATACTCAGCGCAGACCCATGGCGACGCCACCACATCCACGAGCAGATGACGCTCAATCACTGGCAGCAAGGGCATAACATACCCATGGCCAACGTTCACGAGGCAGATTTCCGTATGTTCCACGGTGATTATGAGGATAGCATGCACAATGAAGGTGGTCCACTCATTTCACCACCGATGGGTTACGTACCAGAGACAAGCTGGGCGTCAGATGTCGCTATGGGAACACCATCGACAGCAGGGTTTCCAGGCGATCCTCTTGACGCGTATCAGACAACGCGACACAACGCGAATCATCACCTGCACATTCCTCGACACGAGCGGATTGCGTCTTCTGCGCAGAGCCCTCGCAGCTTGTACGGAGGCATGAGTCCACACACTTCCTACGCGAAACTCCAGGAAACATCGTCGATCAGGGAAGAGAGGCCGAACCTTACCCGGTCCATCACAGCGCCAGCAGCACCAGACCATCGACCGAGACGGGTCACCAACACTTCTGGTACGCCATCGATCAAGCGGTCTGGTAGTGAGGACGAGGATGACGAATACGTCCCCAGCGAGGAGGTCAAGCCAAGAGGCAGGAAACGTCAACGTATCCCTCATACTGCTGTCGAGAGACGGTATCGCGAAAATCTCAATGCGCATCTTGACAAGCTCCGCCAGACGGTTCCGTCTCTGGCCTCGAAGCGAACAGCAGGAGGTTCCAAGCCTGGCGACGGGCTGGGAGAAGGTGTCAAGCCAAGCAAGTGCGAGATTCTGAATGGTGCCATCGAACACATCGGTGCTCTGGGCAAAGAGAATGCCGCTCTGAAGACTGAAGTCAAGGCATTGCGATCGAGGCTAGAAGACTTGGAGAGATGGTGTGGAGCAGCGCAAGGCTTTGGGAAGTGATGGGTCGTGTAGAATGCTATGCTAGGATATTATGGATGGCGGCTTTGTGTAAGTGAGCCTTTAGCGGGGTGTTGAGATGCTTGGATATGGCGATATACCTTAGCTATGTGACCTGCTGGGAATACGAACTTATGAGGGATGACGGCGTTGGGAATGGATTAGGTAAGAAGCAGATCATATCTGTCATGGAGATACCCGAAAATGCATGCTTGTTCATGTTCAGATTGTGTTTCATGCCTTCATTGCACCTAGTCGTCATGTTGAGAAAGGACAGTGCCTCCATAACGTTCGAGTGCGATTACAGCACCGTGTGCGGCGATATTAGCCTTGAGATATCTTCTCAATAGTCGGGAGTTATCTTTTCCGTAGCGTTGGCGATAGTCGAAATATCTTTTCAATAGTTGAAAGTTATCTCTCCCGTAGCGTTCGCCGTACAGCGGGATTAGTCTCTAGATATTCTTTTGTTAGTTGCACGTTATCTCTCTGTTAGTTCCGAGATATTTTTTCGTTAGCCGTGTCCTAGATTGCAACTCCGATCGGTAGGCAGGTTGTACCTCTGGTCCGATCTCGAAGGCAGCAATGTTGGGTAGCACAACAGAGCGTGAGCAAATCCGCCAAACGGCAACGACTTGGCTCGCGATGTCGCAGACAGGAGTGTAGTCTCTCTCATCGGCTCTAGAGTGATGCCAAAGTTGGCATGGTATGCGAAGCAATCACTTCGTGAGCAGTAATGTCATTTACCAGTTGCTATCCTAGTACTGATGCCGAAGTCATCACGGCTAACAATGCATTCTACTCATCCCTGAAGATCCACCGACCTCCACCAGCGATGGCCTCACGATACCGTTCCTCGATGGTCCGCCGCTCCATCTCTTGAGCCTTTTTGCGATCTTCTTCCTCCTCCTGCGTGGTGGGAAAGTCTGTCCTCCAAAACCCTGGCGGAGTGCTTCGTCGCTCGAAAGCCTGTCGATGTTTTCCGTGCTGATTCGCAAAGCAATGTGCGTGTGCTTGCGTGATCGTGTCCTTCCTCTTCTGTGCATTGAACTTGCTGAATATGTCTCTCCATTGTGGCCCAAGGTAGGTGTCGAGAGCCTGCTCATCAGTCTTGCCAGATAGTGCATTGCCGCCCATTGCGATGACTTTTCTTAATGCACCGCCACAGCAGTCGGCTCGAGTGCAGGCATGCAGACCTCGTCGCTGGTCTCTACCTCGTAGGGTGTCAGCGAAAGCGAAGTCGGTGCCTTGGTACTTTGGATTGATTTTGAAGTCGTCAACCTTGAGTGATCTGACATCACGCAGGCGAAGGGGCTCATCTTCAGGATCTATGCGGGGCGGCGAGTCATTGTTGCCTTTGACAGGACTTCGTTGCTTCAGAGGGGATCTGCGCTTGACACCAGAGACAGGTGTGGGTAGGTGGGTGGAGGCAGCTGCTTGCTGATTGCGCTGAGGTTGCTTCTTCAGCAGAGTCGGAGTTCTTTCAGTGGCAGGCTCGTTAAGCATGTCCTCCAATTGATCCTCCGCTTCCGCGGCAGATACTGGCTGGGGTTTCGCACGTCGTGACGATACCTGACTGGATATGTCGCTAGCTTCAGATAGCAATTTAGCATGGCTTGCAGGACCCGTCCTCTTAGGTTTGGGCTTGGCTTTGGCCGCAGCATCCTTGCTTCGTGGGCCAATGGGTACATTAGGACTGATTTGCTGCAATGCTGATGTCGTACCTCGATCGGATAAACGTTCCGGATGGCTAGGCCGTTCTGTAGCACAAGCTCCTGTTTTTGGGTGCGACAGTCCAGTTGCGCGACTATTTGATCCCGCTTCGTCTGGCTCAAGACGTGGAGCTTGATCGACAAGGTCCCCGTCGGAACGTGAAGAGCTATTTCTATACAACCGTGGTATCGGTCTGAATGCTTCCTCCGACGTGGCTCTTAATTGCAGGTCTTGAACACGTCTTGGTCTTCGAGGCGTGATTATTGGGATCAGAGGCCTATCCAGATCTGAATACATGCTGGCTACTGACGACTGGTGCGCCAGCCCAGCAGCGGCAACTGGTTCCGAACTCAATTCAATTACGTTGACAGGAGATTGATGCTCCTGCTTGATCCGTCTAGGTGGGGTGCCAGCGGGTGATCTGCCTCTCTTGCGTTTCAAGCATCGAGCTGAAACGAAGATGGGCTCACAGTCGCTGCTCATACCATCCTCCTTGGGATGCTTTGGATCGTCATCGCTCGATGGCACGATCGTAGTCTGGCTGGAAGGCACGCGAGGATTAGGTGACTGTGGCCCTTTAGGACGTTCATCTTCGCCTATGTGACCGTGTGCTTGCGGAAGCTCGGAATGCAGATCGCCAGCGACGTTGGAGTCGTGATCTAGATCCAGTACACCTGTGGTGCGTGCTTCCGCAGCACCAGCACATACGTCCTCACCCCCAGACCGGTCGCCATTATCCTCGGCCGCCTTCTGCTGCGCCTTTTCTGTTTGACATGATTTGGAAGCTGAATCAGACTTCCGCTGTTGATCTTGGTGCTCAGCGTATGCTTTCCACGCCTTTGCGCCATTCTTGTACTCTACTGCCTTCATCCGGGCTGCTTCGGCCCTTGCCTTGGCATCCTCGATCTGCTGATGACAGGAATCGTGTTCAGACTGGAGCGAGGCGTAGCTAGCCTGCAGATCAGCATACTTGCGACCAAGAACTACATGTTGTTCTTTGAGATCCTGGCCCTCTGCTGCTTTCACCTCATCGGTCGAGCTGGTTGCTGGTTTTGGATGCTTTGGAAGGTCGCCACCTTGTTGAGCGCCCGGGTCTCGGTCCTCCAAGAAACGATTTCGTGCTCGCAGATCAGCATTCTCCTTTTCAAGAGCCTCGAGCCTGATGAACATTCGTCCGATGCTGAGCTCGGCATTGGTAAGTTGTTGCTGGAGGTCCATCCTGGGCCAGAGGGGCCGAGCTCTAGAGATCCATGAACTTTGGGCTTTTGATAAATCGGAAGTGTCGGAAAGATTGATTCATTCTCTTTGTAGCGTCACTGTATTCACATTTGTGCGATCGGTGTCTTCGAAAAGTTTGGGCGGCAAATCCAAGGCGGTAGTGTGTGGTAGAGGACGAGGTGATCGAGTGACGCGCTTGACACGCGACGCTTGCCGAAGTGCCGAGATCCGAAAGCGAGATTATGTAAGAATCCGCATCTCACACAAAGGCACGCCACTGCTCCGCTGCTTCAGTCGCTTGTACGTTCACACAGCGGAATGGCGAAGAGGGCGCGAGATGATGAGGGTGACATCTCAGAGGATGCGCTGTCAAGTAAACGCACGAAGATCACCTCGTCAGACCGGCTGTCATATTTGAGCGATGAGCTGCTACTGAAAGTGCTGTCCTTTCTACCTACAACCCAACTTACTGTATGCGAAAGGTATGTGATCGCAGTCTGCAATCAATCGTACCTCTCAGCTAAAAAGGTAGGCTCTCTCACAAATACCGCAAGCTAGCCAGCGATGGGCAATTATGGAAGTCTCATTACTACGACCGCTTCGTCCGACCGAGAGCTAGCAGACTCCCCGGTCTCAAGGACCTAGATACGCCTAACAGCAGTCTACACTTCGCTTCCAAGGCGTCGAGATGGCTAGACGAAGATCATCTAGTAAGAGGCGACAGTCGCACAAACTGGAAGAAGCAGTATAAGTTACGGCAGAACTGGGTGCAAGGAAGTGCTGCGGTCAACGAGATTGCCGTGGCTGAACGAGAATCGGTACCCCCAGTACTTGTGGAAATGTCGGACGGGATAATATACATGGCAGATCGTGCAGACGGTTTGCGTGCCTGGACAGCGAAAGGCGCACGCGGCATGATTGCGCAGAAGCAGTTCACGCGTTCGTCGACCTCATCTCCGCCTACATCCCTGGCGGTGGACTCGTCAAATTCCAACAGCTCCCTGTCGAGGGTGATTGTCGGCTTTGAAGACGGCTCCTTCAGCGTGTATGCTCTGGATCATGACCGGCAGGAGTTCTGCCACGAGTACAGCCATGAGCCATCATCAAATGGCGTGCTGACGGCGACCGAGCTACGCTGGCCTTATGCTGTGACGATGACGGCTATGCAGCTCTTGTCGGTCTATCAATTCCAGGAAAGCGATCCCAGGACAGAGATCAGAGACCCGCCGCGGTTACTGCATTCCATGAAATCACATACGGTCCTGCCGCCATTGTCTGTGTCGCTCCGGACGACTTCCTCCGCCATCTACGTTTCAATAGCATATTCAATGCCGACATATCTTTCCGGCTGGACTGTTGGCATACAGGAAGTCAAAATCGACCTCAGTGGTACTCTTCTCGACTCCCGATTAGCGTCCGCAATTGATCAGCATTATCGACCTCTGGCGTTCGCGAATCGACCGATGATGTATCATTTGCCAGCCACCAACACTGGCCTCCACGGAGGTACGACAGCCTTGGAGCTCAAGCACATTCATTCGAAACCGACTTCTCTATCTTACAATCATCCCTATCTTTTGACCTCGCATCGAGATAACACTTTGACCCTGTATCTGGTCACCTCCACGACAGAGAGCTTAAATATCAGCCCCGGAGCCAGATTATGGGGTCATACTTCTGCAGTATCTGGAGCGCACGTTGGCGGTCGTGGCAAGGCTGTTTCTATAAGCAGACAAGGCGATGAGTTGAGGGTTTGGGAGCTTGAAGGCGGCTTCACTACATCAAGCGCACGCAAGAGGCTTCACGGAGATCTATCTGTCAAAGTCAAACCTAACAATTCTGTGCAGCCAATTACCCAACAGAGTCCGTCGGAGGGCCTGCCAAAGTCAGGACTGGACATTGTAACTCACGACAGCAACGGCTTGGATGGACCGGAGTTGACTCTTAGCAGAGGATGGATCGGCTTCGATGACGAAAATGTTGTGGTGCTAAAAGAACATGGCCAAGGAAAGCAGGCCTTGGTCGTTTACGATTTCACATGAGATTTGAACAATTTATGACGAACGAATCTGAACACAGTCTGCTGCACGGATCCAGTGCTTTCGCATTTCTCTCATGTTTACCAACTTGGAAGAATCTAGCTTTCGACTGGGCAACACAGCTCTGATCCTCCAAAGCATTCCACTTCTTCGTTGCGCTACAACAGATGCGTCTGCGATGCAATGTGCATAGCAGGCTTTTCTAGACGGAGTTGGTCGTACCAGGTAATGTTTTACTATCGCCGATATCGCCATGTGAATCTTCCAGGCTTCTGAGTGGTCAGTGCAGCACGTGGAGTAGAGTTCAGGGCCGAAGATCCGCTAGCGAACTTGATGTTCAAGATGTGAAAAAAGTGAAGCAGTGAGCAAAATTTATGTGAAGAGGGAACATTGCTCAGTTTCCCGCTCCATACTGCGAATTCTGAGCAATTGACTCACAATTCCCATCAATTCGTGATCAAGTCCAATTTTCAGAGCTCCCGCAAATCGTGACTTCTCTGGCCGTGCACCGAGCTCAGACCCGCCCGCAAGTGACGTCCGCTTCTGCGAATTTCAACGCACTGCCGCGTTTGCTTCCACAACCTCACCAACTTGCCATCCAACCAGAACGTGCGATCGGCGACATCGTATCAGCATCAATTCACAAGAAACTCTCGAAAGTCATTGACACTCAAACATCAACCAACCCGGAAGACATGGCCTCATTCGGCGGACCTCAGACCGGCGGCAGAGCCTGCTACAACTGTGAGTCGCCCTGTCCAGGACTTTGATGGGCGACTATTGCCAATCGAGCAGAACTGCTCGCTTGAGCACGAGCAAATGACCCGGAAGATTGCCTCACCGTCGTCGCTGCCTTGACAAGCGCCTCTGCTTCGACAATCGCCTGCTGCATGAAAATTTGGAACTAATTCTTCGCAGGCGGCGAAACCACCCACCAGGCTCGCGAATGCCCAAACAAGGGCAACCCAACTTGCTACAACTGCGTAAGTTTCTGGTATCACTTCAAGTTGGAGTCGTGACTAACGAAGATCACAGGGCGGCCAAGGTCACCTTAGTAGGGACTGCACCGAGCCTGCCAAGGACAAGGTACAGGTTGTCTCCTTCGCCTTCAAAGATAGCTGCTAACATCACGACAGTCATGCTACGCCTGTGGCGAGACTGGCCACATGAGCCGCGAGTGTCCTAACGGCGGCGGTGCTCGCTCTGGTGGTTTCGGCGGTGGCGCTGGATCTGACCAGGAGTGCTACAAGGTAAGAGTCTTTTCAACACAGCTCGGCCAGATCAATGCTAATTCCTCATAGTGCGGCAAGGTCGGACACATCGCGCGTAACTGCACTCAAGGCGGCTACGGAGGCGGCAACTTCGGCGGTCGTGGCGGCTTCGGTGGTGGTTACGGTGGTGGCAACTCTCAGCAATCGTGCTACACCTGCGGTGGCTACGGCCATCTCTCGCGTGACTGCGTTCAGGGTCAGAAGTGCTACAACTGTGAGTTCGGCACTTACCATTCTTTCGTCCCATCAGACTGCTAATACTATCCACCAGGCGGCGAAGTCGGCCACCTTTCCAGAGATTGCCCAAGCGAGGCATCTTCTGAGCGCACTTGCTACCGCTGCAAGCAGCCTGGCCATGTTCAGGCTTCTTGCCCAAACTAGACGAACACTAATGACTTTACGACCTTCATCTTGCATAGCGAAAATCGACAGCAGCCTTCACTGAGATAGACGACCCTAGGGACGATGGACGGTGCGTATGGTGGGTCAAAGGTCGTCCAGGTCGGCAGAACACAGGCGTGATGAGCACATTGCTCGCTATAATCAGCCTTTTACGAGATCTTCTAGCCTGGAGGGCTACTTCACGCGCCCTCAAAAGGAAGATGGGCGGATGTAGCGAGCTGGGAATGGAGGGGCTGGTAGTCTCAAAGGAACAAGCAGAATCGTAGCATTGCTGAAATGAAGAAGCAAGTAGCATGAGAGCTTGTCTTATCTGGACTTTCGCCAGGCTGTGTGACAGAAATGCCGACAGCCATATCTCTGGCTCAAATGATGTCTCTCAGACGGATGGCTTCGCCTGCTCTGTGATCAGCTAGCTCCGTCAAGGGGTCTACGGCTAAGCTCGTCGCCTCGCAGAGAGACAACGAGAAGCAAACAGCTATCGCGGAGCGACCCAAGAACACATGGAGAGTTGGTTCAGTCGTCCTGCCGACATTTCTGACACTCAGACTGCAACTAGTAAGAGGACTTTTACTTTTGCAGAAGCAACATAACTTGGCCGGGTTCAGCATCCTCTGAAGCTTGTATGACGCCAAGAATTCGCGGGATCGGTTTCGAGATCTGACAATGAGCTCCGTTTCTTCTTGAAGAACTTCTGCTTCCCTTCCGCACGAATGATTCTGATCTCTGCTGAATGCTGTCTATTTACATACACAGAAATTGATATCCTGAGGCCTCTCATCGTCCGCGGAAGGCACTGCGAGTGCATAATCGGGGCCGGCAAAGGCTCCGTCACGCGTCATCAAAGCAGCCAAAAACATGCTCTCAGACAGCACTATACCTACTACGACGTCTATCACCTCGGGCATTGCCTTTAAACCACATTACTGCAGGACAGAGTTCTCAGGCGGCACCACCAGCGGCATGCCGTTCCCCGCTTTGGAGATGAAGCGCCGATGATGCTCGCCCTACTGGCAAGGTGGGAAACAATGCACGCGACCGCAAGTTGCCCTTCAAGCAGTCGGGATTCGGGCACAGAACACGATGCATATTGAAAACCGAATATGGCCGCTGCTTGAAGAGTATGACAAGAATGTGGTCCAAGACATACTTCCGGCATGGTTAGCCGTGTGGCGTCAGCAGTTCTGATCTCGAAGGATGCAACATTGCAGAATCTCGCGTCGATCGCAGCTGTGTGCCTCACAGCCTTCGCCAATTGTCCTGCAGGCCTCATAGCCAAACCGCTTAAGGATGCGCTTTAGGCCACCATTCCGGGCGAGTACGCATGGCGTAGTCATAGAGTGCCTTCCCTCTTAAGGCTCCGGTCTGATCCCAAGCAATCGGTCTGTGCAGCGTAAGTACTCTGGTTCCGCTATATCAGACATGCCTTCGAATCTCATACGGACAGCGTGTATCGCCGCTGCTTGTATTTCGAGCGTAGCTGGACAGGCCATCTATCTCAATAATGTCTCGAACCCACTTTCCAGCTACTTCACGGTATGGCTTTGGTTGGTAACTGCTGGTCTCAGGTTTTGCTAATTGCCTTCAGCGGCCGCAATCTATGGCTCCGGCGGTGAATGTCAGCATAAGTCAAGATGGCCAAGCCGATGGTCTCATCTTTCTCGGACCATATGGAGCACAGTACACAGCAAGTGGCCCTCGGATCTATGATAAAATGGGCAATTTGATATGGGATGGCTTCGGTGCCATTCCTGCCAATACTCACAACGTGCACGTCTGTCAATACCAAGGATCGCCTCATCTATGCCTCGCTCAATGCATGGACCCGATAGGGTACGGCGTGTGTCAGGCTTTGATACTGGACAGCAATTATCGTGTCGTACAAACAATTCAGACTGGAAGATCAGCAATGCCTGTGGACCAGCATGAGTTTCAGCTTATGGACGATGGGAAGACTGCAATAGTGTCCTTCTATCAAACTGTTCCGCACGACATGTCCTACTTCAACTACACAGGTGGTCTGCCGTATGTGATGCAGTCAGGCTTCCAGAAAATCGATGTAGCGTCTGGAGATGTGCTTTTTGAGTGGTATTCCCTCAACCATGTGGACATTTCTGAAAGTCACATTCTGCCAAACTCCAGCGATGTTTCGGGTAAGCTGAACTTATGAGTACATTTTTCAAGAAGCTAACGGACATTTCTGGAAGGCTTCGGCACGAGTGGTACTTCTGGCTTCGACTACTTCCACCTGAACAGTGTCAGCAAGTCTCCATCTGGCAACTTTCTGGTCTCAGCCCGCCATACACATACCATCTACTACATTAATGCAACAGACCAAAACATTATCTGGAAAATCAGTTCACAGGGCGCTTCTACATTTCCAATAGAACAAGGCTCTGGAAGCTTCAACTTCAGCTTTCAGCACGATGCTCGTGTTATAAGCGAGAACGCCACAACGATGGTCATATCTTTCTTCGATAATGCGAGCAACGGCTACAACCACGAGCTTGACACTTCGTTGGCATCTTCTGGTAAATTCGTGGCTATCGACTATGGAAAAGGTCTTGGAACTGCTTCTGCTAGGCTGCTCAGCGTGACTTATCCTCCACTGAGCACAATATCTGCTTCCCAAGGCAATACCCAGGTCCTTGATAACGGCAATGTTTTCCATGGCTGGGGCGATGTACCCGCCTTTTCCGAGCATGCTCCTGACGGCACAGTCGTGCTTGCTGGCGAGTTCTCTCAACCAGGAGGAGGAATGTTTAGCTACCGAGCTTTCAGCTTTGATAACTGGACAAGCACTCCATCGAACACGGTACCTTCCGTATACACCTATGCTCTCAACGATACGGCCCCCACGAATATCTATGCCTCATGGAACGGAGCCACTACTGTCTCGACTTGGCGATACTATGGCTCTCAAGATATTGGCGATGCTTTCGATGTGATAGGAAACACGACCAAGGCCGGTTTTGAGACGTTATGGGTTGCGCCGAGCTTTTACAGGTGGATCATGGTGGAGGCTGTAGCGCAGAATGGCACGAGTTTGCGGAATTCCAGCTATCAGGCGACCTTCACGCCAAGCGAGGCCATGCTGCCGTCGTGTACGGAGTCTGGGTGTGCGGTATTGCCCACGACCGGGGTCTATTTGGCACCGAACGGGTCTGTGTACCGTGGCACAGATTAGCATTGCTCACTGGCTTATGATAGAGCTAAATGGATGGTACATTGACCAATGCTGCGATCTCCTCTCTCCTGTCAAGGTACTAGCACGTCTGAAATCGTGTCGGACCAGCGTGGATTCTGTTCGACAGCCGTGGCATTGACGATTCTAGTCCGACCTGCAGACACTAAACATTAAATAATTTCTGATCTCGTCTGTCTCTTGCTATACCAGGACGCCTCATTCTTCGGGCGTGTCCAGTCCTGTCACCTTGGCGGGAGTCCATCTTCGGTACCCTCCTAAAGCACACTGGATTTCCTCCGCCCTAGCGTAGGTCTCCTACTCCGTTGCTGTGTCGGCGTGGCCTTCAGCTTCTCAATAAACGCCTGCTGCAATTGCTGATGGGAATTCTTCAAGAAGCCTTTCACGAAGCTCGCGAACATCTTCTCCACTTTCGCGTCGCTGACGATCTGCACATACCAGCCTGGCCCGCTGTCGCCGGCATGATCCAAGTCTTTCGATTTTATGCGTTCGAGGGATGCCTCTGCACCTTCAGGAATGTTTTCTCGCAACAGCCGCCAGTGATTTGTGCTGGTGAACCCTCCAGGAGCATGAACAGTAATATCGCAGCCTTCTTGTGTAGGTACGAAGTCTGCCTGGTACTTCACGCCGCCCGCCCACAGCCTTTTTGGAATGAATGGTAGGTCGTCCTCTACTTCGTAATACTTGACAGCGGCTGTTGCATCGTTTCCGTTAGGCTTTTTGCGCTCGCCATTTTTGGGCTGGGGTGGAGAGATGGGTCTGCAGCCTCGACAATCCGGAGATAGGCGAACGACAAAGTCGAAGTCGTGAAGCAGCTGCAGGCCGGTGTCGATGGAGACGTTCGGAGGTAGAGGTATTGACGAGGCGTGCTGGAAGGACGTTTCCCACATGGCTGCTCTCTCGCAGGCTGAATAGATATCTGAGGGAGAAGGTAGGGGTGGTTGGCGCTGAATAAGGCGTGTAGGTGAAAGAAGCTTTCTCTATGCTCCCCGAGACATGTGTAATGCGTGAAGCACAATGTTGGAAGGAGTGGTCAACATGTTTCAAGCACTGAACTTACGTGTGGTGGCATCAGGTACGCATGACGGAGTTGCTCGTTGAGTGTCAGCCATCGACCAATTGCATAACGGCGCCATATGGGCCAGCAAATGCTTCCGTTCGCTGCCACGCCGATGTCAGATCGTCATGCTCATGAGAGATGCTGAGTAAAAGTGTGAGGTCCACAGCAGATGTCCCTCGAGAAGAAAGGGGTCTGTGCATAGAGGGCGTTATCCGAGATTTCAGCCCGGCTGAACCTCTCCTTCTACACACACACGCCCTCTGTAGGCGGCAACCACAACTATTCAATTTTATCGATTGTGCACGCGCATTCGAAAGCGCATATTAAGTTCTCTTTAATCCTTTAATTTCAGCCTAACAACGCGTGTTTTAGTAGAGATATAGGCGTATAGGTACGTATAGCGGAGGACCCGAAAGCTAACCCCGAATCCTTAGGCATTAACAATATGCTAAGCTCTCCCTCTAGCGATAAGCTCGAGGGCGCTACCTCTCCTTCTAACATTCGAAGAATACTTATTAGTCGCCTATAAATACCCGTACGCCCTACTAATCGTACTTCTATATATACTATAATATCTTCTTCTTAGTAAGTAGATAATAGGCTAGCTCCTACGCTATCCGACGACGAATTTAGAGCCTTAAAGTAATAAGAGGAGCTTAACGAGATCCGCTAGCGGAAGGCTAACGCGTAGCGTAAAGCCGATACTAAGCTAGTATTAATTAATAGTACTACTAGTAATAATAGCGGCGCTAGTAGGTCTAGCGCTCCGCCGGCTATATAGAAGGATAAAGGTAAGCTAGATATTCCTATAAAGTTTGCCTCCTTTATAGACGAGATAGCGGAAATACTAAAGATCTACTTAAAGTAGATCTATAATAATACCTTTAATCTAGCCTTTATATCTAGATTAAAGATAAGCGTAGTAATTAGGCCTCGTAAAGACGAGCTAAATAATAATAAAGCCGCTATTATTAATATAATACGTAGTAGGCCTATTACTTCCTTACTAGTTAAGATCTACGATATTATAACTATAGTATTCTTTATAGAGATCTTCGCTAACTATACCCGTATAGTATATACTTTCTATAGTTATATTCTAGATCTTATTACGGTAATAGTCTCCTTTAGAGCCTATATCTTTAGGTACGTAAATAAAGGCTATCGCTAGGGTTTAGTACGTAACTATATTATTAACGCCTTCGACCGGATTATAGATAATAATAGCGCCTATTCCGCGATAGTATAGCTCTAGGTATAGACCGTAGAATACTACTATAAATATATTATCTACTAGACCTATCTTAACCGCTAGAAGAACGAGAATAATAGTAGTAACTCTAATAAACGTAGCCGCTCTAATACCTCCGCGGCTAATAATAAGACTAACTTTCGTATCCGTAGTATAGCTATAAGTACTAACTTAATTAGTATTAGTATCTACTACGATTAGAATAACGGCTACTATACCCGAGTCGACTACTACTAGTAGTTAGACCCCCTAGTAGTTTAGTTTAGAACTACTAAAGCGGGGATAGTTTAGTTTCTTAGT
>JAASFE010005699.1:14383-44321 GCA_013365205.1 Pseudocercospora cruenta
GATGCTAAGTGCTATTGATTACATGGTCGATTTAGAGCTCCGTCGATTGGGGCTAGTGGAGAAAGGTTGTGCCGATCGCCGCCCTTGCCTGTGCCTGAGCAGCGTGATCTCTCTCCACTCTCAAGCTACATCACTTCGCAAGTTCGTACTTGTAATAAGATACTATCGTCACACAATGCGTAACCAACTCTAGCCCGTCATATATGCACTTAAGAGCGCCTGGCTTACGAAGCACAGCGATAAATGTACAAATCACACATGAGAGGATCACATGTCTTCTTGGTTTCAGTACTTCAAGATATGCTCAACAGCGAGTAGCTGCTTGGATGAAATCCGCTGATAAGCGCATAACAGGACCTCCAGTTCGATGAGTCGGACAACTCAACACTTATTCCTGGCATCCATGCATACGCATTCTTAGCTCATGGACATTTTACTATGCGAACAACTCAGGAAACGCCTTCTTCTCCAACTTCGCAAGCCCATACAATCTCTCTTCCAGACCCTGCTCCACAGCATGTCGCGGCGCGTCCTTGTTTCGGAAGCAAGTCTTGAGTAGGTCGCAGAAGTTGAACTGAATGGCGCCGTTTCGTGGCTCGACCAAGGAATACTTGGCATCAGAAGGGACTTCTGACAGCTTCCAGTTACTTATATCCCGACCTTTCTTCAGAATACGCTTCTTCGCAGCCTTGGGCATTTCAGGGACGGGATGATGTTGAAGATGGTTCGAAGCGGGAACATGGGGTTTGAAACGAGCTGCTAGAACTTCAAAGATCGCGGAGCAAATCTCATCGGCTTTGTCGTGTGCCAGTGGCGTAGGTAGGGTGAGGCCATCAACAGTAGTGAGAATATCGAGAATCGATTCGTATGGCCCAGGCGTGACAGGTGTAGGTGCCTTCTGGTCCAGACAAAGTTCTGGGAAGAGGAAAGGGTTCCATGAGACGAATTTGGAGAGTGTCACCTCACATCTAGATCTCATATTCTTCTTCTTTCCATCGAGGACTTTGCGAATGGTTCCTTGGAGTCCGAACTTGGTAGTCTCATTCTCGTCAGATGCCAGAGCGAACGAATAGCGCGTACCAGCAGTACAGCGGCCTTGCCAGGTGATGTTGCGAGCATTCCCGCCATCATTCGTGCGAGATTCGACTGTAGATTCGTACTCGTGTGCGCGGCCTGCAATTGCTGTTGAGATTCGGCTGACGACAGTTTCCTTGTTGAGTGAGGTGACGTCAATGTCGTTGCAAAGCAGATCAAGTATAGGAGTCCTGGCGGGCCCAGAAGTGCCCACCTCTCCACTATCATTTTCGTTTTCGGCGGCTGCCTCCTGCTCTTCCTGTGCTTTATGCTTCCGCTTCTTGCTCTGGTTGGCGACTGATTTGGACTTATCAGTGTCATATGGAGTCTCGACGGGGGCGACAGCGTCGGCTGTCAGTGGCGAAGCATTACGTGCAGCTAGTGTATTGCCCTGTATAGGCGTCTTCGGCGTCTGAGACGTCTTCGGTGTGTATCGCTCAGCTGCCTCCTTGGCCTTGGCGAACCCGCGATGATTGCAAGGGTCGTCACTGGTAGACACTGTATTGTGTCAGTATTGTGGTTTTGAAATCAGCGCCGCAGAGATTACTTACATGATTTCTTGAGAGGCACTTGTTCCCCTTCATCGAGAAAGTCGCTGAAAGCATGTAGAATCTTGGTGCCTTGATGGCCGCCGAACTTGTCAGCAGCGACCGACATCAGAGGTCGGAGGAAGTCCTGTTTGAGATGGGCAGGACTCTCGAATTGGTCAACAAGCTCATGAATACTTTGACGATATATTCCGCCTGCGCCTGGAGGCACAGATGGAGGCTGACTAAGCTCCTCTTCTTGACGTTGCTGCTCGTTTGCCATGGCCGGTCGTATGAGCTGGAGGTTTGACCGCTTTAAGTCGGTTTGAAATGGTGCTAGGTAGCAATTATGCACTGCGGCCCGTGTCTTAGGCTACTGGCGCGAGCCAAGACTCTAGAAGGAAGCGTGAGTGAATGACCAAGCTGGAGGAAACGTCTCCAAAGCTCACAGTGCTTCAAGCTTTCTGAACGAGCGAAATTAATGAAACGCCGTACAGATGCAAGATCAAGATTGTATCTTGTATCGGAAGTCGTGAAGATGGCAAGATCCTGCTAGCCCTGGCTCGGCGATTGTGCTATGAGCATTGACAACATGACCGAGCCATGTACGCCATGAAGGCCACCATCATCACTTTTCAAATCACGGTTGATCCAAATGTCTGCTGCAGTGCTGGCGCTTGCTGTCAAAGGAGAGAAAAGAGTTCTGTTCGCACCCTCGCATGGTTCTGCCCAGTCAAAAAGTGACGTGATTTGAAAGAGCGCGAACGAGGAGCACTCACCGAAGTGCGGTTTTCTCGCTCGTAGACTTAAATGAGATGCTGCGTTTCACATGCACCAGGATGCCGCGGAGCAAAAAAAATCTGTCTGCGCCATGAGCAGCCAGCACAATGAAAGCCTGCGGGCAAAAATGAAAGCATCATGCTTAACGACAGCCTCCATCACCGAAGCGTGAAGCTTTGTGACTGCCGAAGCAATGTCGTTTAACGTCCAGGAAGCGCCTGTCGGACGCGCTGCAAAGACGGAAAGCCTGATTGGCTGTAGGGTGGGGATTTCTTTGTGCTCATAAGACTTCAAATCTGTCTTGGCAGCCTTCCCTTTCACGGACCCAAGGATCTGTGCGCAAGGTTCATCTTTCCATGAGACTCAGACTCCAGGCCGTCGGTCATGATCGTGGACGGTGCTAGCCTCCTCGGTGGCTCAAGGAGCGCGATGCCCCCAAGACGACCAGGTCAAATCTGACTTCGCAGAATCCAATATGACCTGAGCGTGGAGCCCGCTGCATGTTGCCGAGTCATCATCTCATACCTCCAATCTCCCTCGGCCAGGTCATTCGCGCACCAGGCCATCAGCTCGCGGCAGAGTGGAGTGTTTTCTCTTGAAATTTGACCACGATGTGCTCTAGAGACTCTCTCACGAGCAGATCCCGCCCGGAGACAGTCGCGCTGAGCACGTGCATGTCGCCAGATTGCATATCGTCACATGCGGTCGCCGCGCTTCGTCGGCATGTCCACCTCTTCTCTCTGATTCTTGCTTTGGTCAATGGCGTATTCGATGTTTCTTGAATTACGATTCAAGGCTGACAAAGACTGTTACAGTGAACAGAGCGGGAGTGAGGCTGCGTCGGCGATGGAACACGTGCGGTAGTATAGTTGTCATTGTGCTGGTGTAACACGGGTTCGTGAAAGCTGAAGTCGCCAATCAAGGCTTGCCAAGAAACTCTCCGGACAACCACACCTCCACTGAGGCACAACTCACTACCACTCGACCAACGATGACGATCAGTCCAGATAAACATGTGTGATATGCGTCAAGCTCTGACTGAACCACAGAAGGCTACGCGGCTGAGATAGAGCCGTAGACATTCGTCTTCCATTGACTCATATCCAGATCAGTATACTCCATCTCACACCGTCCCTTCTGAGCACAGATTCCTCCCTTACCTCCACCTTTCTATCTTCCATCTCTTGAATTGACATTGAACATCATAACAATGGACGACTACGAGCTACAGCAAGAGCTAGAAGCATTGGCGGGCAATGCCTACAATCCGAGCGATGGAGACGAAAATACGACCGCAGAACCAATCAGTACAAGCATGTCTCGGTGGCAGAGACTCTTCGGTCTCTCTGCTGATGATGCCGTGGACCGCATCATGGATCATCGGAACGATCTGACCCGCAGTCGGGTCTCAGACGACCATTGGAGTACTGTTCAATACGAGAAAGAGGCATTGGGCTACGATCGCGAAGCCTACGAGTACGAGATTGGTTTGCAGAAGAAGAAAGCGACCTTGCCAGATCTGATGCCGACAGCAAATGAGGAGGCCGACAGCACAATAACGTATCTGGTGGAATTGACCGGTCCACTTGACACTGTCGACAAGGTCAGAACTGCGGCAAACACGGACACGATGCCTCCTCTGGTCAGCGGAACGAGCACGGAGGACGGCAGAGCAGTGTCCTTGTGCTGTGTTGATGGCAAAGGCAAAGCTGCCATACTGCATTGGGCTAGTACCGAAGGTGGAGGGTTCGAGCCTACGATTCTCGTGGATCCAAGATCGCTCCGGTGACTTCGCGCACAATTAAGAAGCCGTCGTGATAGTCTGAATAGGCACATACAGCTGACTCTTCCCACTAAGCCAACTCAATGTTTGTCGATTGTAGCGTCTTCTGTACAGCGTCACTCGGTCATCAGGTGCAGGCAGTAAGGGCTATGTGCTGTTCGAGCAGCAAGCAAATGGAAGTTGTGCGCATGAGCACTGGCTTGGGAAACCTATAAGAGAATGCTGTATTCTCGCTCCAGAGCTGACATCCAGTAGGAACCAATTCGAACACAACTCGACACTGATCCAACAGTCCACCAAGAACTTCTTGACCAAGCTTGACCATCAGTCATCAGCATACCATTGCCCACCCGAACACACTTCGATATTGATCGAACAGTCCATCAGGACCTTCTCGACCCAGCTTGACTACCAGTCAAGAGCATACCGCTTCACCAGCTCGAACATACTCCGACACTGCTCCAAAGTCCATCAAGATCTTCTGAACCTAGCCAGACAACCAGTCATCAGCATACTACTACCTATTCGACAGCGATCAACAGTCCACCAGGACCTTCTTGACCTCGCTTGACTGCCAGTCACTAACATACCACTGCCCATTGACATCAGCCCTTCGGCCAAGAGTCTTGAAGGATCTTATTGACCGTACTTGACTACTAGTCATCAGCACACTACTACCCAATCGCCATCAATCCATTTACCAAGCCTTGGTAGTCAGATTAGCACCCGGGATTCATTACCATCATTCAAAGGCCATTCCATCAATCAAATCTTCAGTAACCATGCTTTCGACACTACTTTTGAACTTTTTGCTCCTCCAGGCCAAGGTCCATGCCCATCCGCTTGGCCCAAATGCGATCCCAGAGAACGACCCGTACTCTAATGCAGCAAACATCAGCTCACGTGCAGAGCCATACACCCAGGCCTCGAGCTCGCAGCTAGGCACTCACGTGGCCAGCTCAAGCTCGGAGCGACAGGTGCATATTGCCAATGGCAGGAAGATTTTGCAAGCAATGGAGAGCAGCACTGGAGAACAGTCCAAGTACACTAACTGGGACGACCTCAGGAGCTGGGGCTGGGAAGAGTACCCCGAGATTGGGGAGGAGTGCGACCTCGATAAGTTCGAGCTGCCACTCCAGATGTACGGCGATCTTGGCATCTCTCCCGTGGAGTCAAACTGGAAGCACATCGAGCTGGAGCATGCATATGGTATGTCCAGAGATGGCAAGGAGTATGGTGCCACCAATGGCATCTACGATACTTGGATCAATGCAAAGGATGGAGTCATTCTCACTGGTAATGTCTGGGGTCCGAGAGCAATGAATGAAGACAACGTACAGGACGGCTACCCTGATGCAAAGAATCTTCCCGAACTGGAGCACTGGTCTGACGTCCTCTTCCTGGTCTGGGACAAGTATGCGAAAGGCCATGAGATCAAGCATGTGCTCGTTGTCGACATCTACAACAAGCGAACGAAAGGGGCCATCGTGGCTACTCCTGAGAGTCTGGACTCGAGCAGCGGCACTGAGGCATTCCCGCATGACTGGCCTGCGATTGCTTACAATCCTCGACTCGACAGCGGTCTGGTATTGCTTGACACTCCGATCGCGAAGGGCGTCGCTCGATTCTTGATAGAGCACAAGCAGCAGCTTGGCGTTCGACGCATTGACTCCATCCGACCATTCTCGACTTTCAAAGAGGATCAATCCGAGGTCAACATCTACTTTCGGATTGCGCCAGTATCGTTGAGCTCTCGAAAGGCAGCGAGAAGCGAAATTGCTTCCGCCAATGGTATCCAGTCTGAGGCCTTCAGTCACAATCTCGACGTGCATAATGGCACGTCTGTGCTGGAGCGGCGCTTCCCTCCTACTATGGTTGATCCCGCTCTCGATCCAGTTGTCGCAGTAGCTCAGCAACGTGGCTCACAGCTCGTTGAGTACATGCTTGGAGATATCGAGGAGTTCGATGAGGAACACGGCCAATTTAAGGACTCGGCCTTCGCCCAATCCGGTTGGCTAACCCAGGTCACGCCCGTGGCTGGCCAAGACCTGCAGTCGTACCGCAGTATTCTCAACGGGCTCACTACTGTTTCTGATACCAAGACTGGTCAATGGAAACTTGGTATCCCGACTTTTCTGTGGCGCAATAAGCGGACAAACCAAGATCCCGTCAATTTGGCGAACCCTGTAAGAGTATCCTGGGAACAGAGGTTGGAGTACACCCCGGAGTGTACCATTTATGGCACGCAAACTCCGACTAAGGGCATCTACGTCACCATTTACGATGTCCAAAGTCGGGTCATGATCATTGAGGAGGCGAGTAGCCCTGCCGCTCAAATGCCAAATAGAGACGAGGATGAATTGCCCGAGCTCAGGGATTGGTCTGATATCGCATTCTTAGAGCTAGCCAGGCAATATAGCGTCGATCCGCTAAAAGGCAGACATGGTGAGCTGCGACCTCCTCGCTGGGTACTTCACTCTGCGATCTCGTCGCCCATGCGAAGCCTGGAGTTGATCAGTTATTGTCTGAGAAGAGCCGGTACCCAGCACGTCCTACCATGGCCAGGCACCACGTTCCAGCTGGGCACTCGGTGCTTCGATGGTCTTCTAGGCACTGAGATGGGCGAGCAGCTGTCGCTGTTTCTAATCACGCACAGAGAGCGGTTCGGACCACAAGGCGGAGTTGTCCTGGCTTCAGTCACCATATTCCTTCGAGCGGGTGATGTTCAGGACAAATCAGGCATCGAACAACCCAGTCTTCTCTGGAATATCATGTCCAACCGCGGAGAGACTATCGACACATTCAATGCCAATAAAGAGGCAGACAACAACAATGCTTATCTGCCTTACCTGCTTATCCCAATGATCAAATTTCCGCAATTTCGGGAAGCAAATATCCTTGGAAATGTCGAATGGGCTGATCCTCGTTTGTTCGGACCAGCGCGAGCCAAAGCGCTTGCCCGGCTGAAGAACCCTCAGTATGATGGCTCACGACCTATTCAGCAAGTACCTCAAGCTCCTCGGCCTGCAGTAAAGGGCGGAGTCACCTCTGGACCTTCGGGCACCCAGCGTCCATGGACTCATGAGCAGTTACAAGCTCAGAATGCTCAGCAAGCTTACACGCGATTGAGAGGCCAGGGGTTTTCACGAGATGCAGCTTTTCAAGCACTGGTGAATGCTGCAATGCCACTTCATCCGGAAATGAGCCCAACTCAGCTGAGAAACCTGATTAACAATCAGTTGAGATACCCCTTGCCGAATCAGCCAGCCTAATGCGTGGCACGGAAGTATGTTGCAGGACACTCGGTACTGGCGGTATTTGTGGTGGATTTCTCTTGGTTATACTGCTCTGGTGGTCATTTTGATTTTTAGTGATTCGGAGGTTTTGCTCAATACAACATGACCAGGTTTCTTTAGCTGTACTGCCTTGGAACAGTTCAGATTGGCTTGTGATTGGCTTGGCATGAATGCGATTTCGATGGAAATGCATGGCTTTCTCTTTTTGGACATGTATTCCAATTCTTATTGGCTTGTGCTCAGTATTCAGATGACATTGCGACACTTGTCTAGGTATCACGCCGGCATGGACTAATTTCGAGTCCCTCGACTAGCTGTGACACTTTCCAGACCAATCGTCATTTCCGTAATGCAGTCGAAGCAGTGCAGTCACTGTCATTTTGCAAGGCTTGTTTCTGACTGTCGAGAGCAGAGCGATCCAACCCAAATGCGTTGAACACCACATACGATCTGCTTTTTCGTTGGCCTGTACTCTATCATCAGATGACATTGCAATACCTATTATCCTAGTCGCGATGGACTGAGGTCCATAGAGTAGCTGTGACACTCCCGAGACCAATAGTCGCTTCCATCAGACAACCGGAGCATTGCAGTCACTGTCGCTTCGCAAGGCTTACTCTGCGCTGCTGAGAGCGGAGCGACCACATCCCAAGGCATTGAGCTTGACAAGTACTCCGGATTTCAGTGGCTTGTATTCTATCATCGGATGACATTGAAATCACCTGCGCCCATGTGCATAGATTGATGGACATCAACTAGCTGCGACACTTTCTATACCGATAGTTGCTCGACCCGGAAACGTTAGGGTAGTACATGCTTGGATCCTGACACAAAACAGCTGGAGCAGTGCAACCACTGTCGTTGCAGAAGGCTCGTTCTCGGCTATCGAGATCGGAGTGATCACATCGGAATGTCTTGATCATGATATGCATTTCGATTATCATTGGCTTGTTCTCTGCGTTCATGTGACCTTGTGATCGTGTGGATACCATGACTGAAGTCCATCGACTAGCTGTGACACTTCCTAGACCAATGTAAGCTTTCCCTGGAGACACTATGGTGGTAAGTGCTAGGGCACTTCCACAAGACAGCTCTAGCAGTGTGCCCAGTGTCACGTTGGAAGCTTTATTTTCTGATGTCGACAGCGAAGCAATGTAGCACTCAGTGGCTAGTTTTGCGTAAATGTATGAAAAGGGGCTTATTCGGAGCCCTTAAGTACATAGCTGCAACACTTTCGAAACCAATGATCATCTCTTTGGGAATAGTGACAAGGCAAGTGCTCGAACGCTTCCGTTGGACAGCCCAGCCGATGCAATCAGTGTCGCTTTGGAAGGCTTATTCTCGGCGGGGAAAACCGGAGTGATGACTCCGCGGACGCGCAGTCCCTGGATAGGTGGTGTCACTTTCAGGACCTATTCTTCGGAGAGCAACGACGAACATCACTGGAGGAGTCCGCAGGGCCATGTATCTTGGTGAAGTACTGGTTGCTTGGAGTCCAATGGTAATCAACGTGGTCGGAGCCATGATCTCGAAGGCATCATGAGCTGATGCTCGCACGCGCTTCGAGCTACCTCGTATTTTCTGAGACATGCATGTCGCCATCTTCATCTGGATGAGTAGCCTTTTCTACTGCTCGAAAATGTCCAGACTTATCGATGACGACAACCCGCAAGTGTCGGAAATTGCAACTTTCCAGAGATCTCGAGGGACTGTTCACGGCGCGAGCCATTATGGATGATATGTTTGGAAAGCCATCCGTGACGAAGTCTCCGAGCAGCAAATAAAGCTCTGCCTCCGAATGGAGGCCTCGCAGCTGCTGAGACTGTGGACCTCTCGAAGATGATGGACGACGCTCTGCGAAAAGAGCCATGAGCGGATACTCACTTACGACGACTCGTAAGGACAACTCCACTCAATGGATAGAGCTATGCATCCGGATGGAAGACTCGCAAGTGCTGAGACCTTCGACTTCTGAGAAGTGATCAACGACTCCTCACGTCGTGAAGCGTGAGTAAGTGCTCACTTACGAGCGAGTCGTGACAGCATCTCCAAGTGGCCATTAGAGGTATGCGCGTTGACAAACGATCGCAAGCGGCCGGAAATTACAAATGCTCAGAGATGATGCACAACTCTCCACCACTGTGAAGCACGAGCGAGCACTCACCTGCGCATTAGTCCCTTTGATCTTCCAGACAGCAGGTATGCTCACGCTTCTGTGTCGGAGACTGCAGGTATCTGTCAATGGTTGCTTGAAGAGCTGATGGCGAGCACGATCGAACCGCGACCAAAAACGCAATACCCCGTAAGAATCCTGTCTTAGACGAACGAATGGCCTGGAATATGGTACAGCTTATCCGTGACTGTGTAGCTCCTTGTTCGAAAAGCCTCGTGAGCAATTCAGGCTGTCAGAAGATTATTTAGAGCGTGCTGCATGGTGTTGTGATCATCCGAACAAGACCGCAATGCCATTCTGCGCTGCACAACGAGCATACGCTAGCTGTACGCCGTAAACAACCAATGACCGATAACCGTATACGACAACACCAGGCCCTGCAGCGCCAGCTCATGCTGTACTTGCCACGTTTGTCCGGTGACGGCCAAGTATAGCGTAGAACTCCTGGCTCTCGTGGATCGAAGTCGTGCAGCTAGCTTATGCTAAAAGCTAGTCAAGCCTGCGACGCCTGACTTCGTACTGCACGATTTCATGTGTTTCGGACTGCGATATGGTTGGACACAGTCGCTGATCAAAGATGCTCGGACCTTTGCACTCATCTCCAGGTTTGCAGCGGACTGCCGCCGGATACCTGGCCATTCGTCACGAACACTTCGTCGCGAGTAAAAGTGTTCGACATGAATGGAAGAGGAGGAGAGTTCACAGGTTTGGGAGCAGTGAGGTCGAAGAAGTGGCTGTCTTGGCTCGGGCTAATTCAATGCCGGGAGCGGATCTTTGTCGTCGCCGTGTTGCCGACATGCAGCAGCCCTTTGACGCGTTGATATGATAAGCAGTCTATCGTGTTTGATGCCTTCGTTCGTGATGCTCGCCGTCATCCATTGATATACCAGTACTCTCACTGTCTTGTATGCTGCCAATTGACGAGTCCGCAGCCTCGCCAGAACCCCAGCAAAGTCAAATCGAATGAGATCCAAGGACATGGGACCCATTACTGAGCAGCAACCCAATCGAGTGCTGACCACAGCTTACTCATGCCAGCACGCCATTCGTGATCGCAGCACGACAGACTCGCAACCGCAAGTCTCACACACCACAGCTCGACGGCCTTGCAGCACAAGGCTAGCCTCCTCCTATAACGATCGAGCCTTCGATGTAGACGAATTCGTGAAAGAGGCGTCGAACAAGCATGAGACCGTGCTGTATCTCGCATATGGATCGAATCTGTGCAAGGAAACATTCCGAGGGAAGAGAGGCATAAGGCCGTTGAGCCAGATCAATGTCCAGGTGCCTGAGTTGCGCTTGACATTCGATCTGCCGGGCATACCGTACGTGGAGCCATGTTTTGCGAATAGCGCAAAGCGCGATCCCGAAAAGGATGCGGTAGGCGCGGAGAGAAGATCCGCAAAGGATGAGAAGTCCCCGCTGCTGGAGAATAGCTCTCGGCGGCGAGACAACTGGCACAAAGGCTTGATCGGCGTTGTGTATGAGGTTACGGCTGCCGACTATGCACACATCATTGCGACTGAGGGCGGTGGATCTTCATACAAAGACATTCTGGTAGACTGCTTCCCACTTCCGACAGCGAGCCCATGGGATCCAGTGCCGAGCAACCCAGAGACCAAGCCTTTCAAAGCACATACACTCTTTGCTCCGGCAGTTCCGCCAGGTGAGGAGCCACCGAGGGACGGTGGCAGATTTCAGAGACCAGATACCGAATACGCCCAAGCCAGTGCCAGATACCTGAAATTGATTACGGATGGTGCTGCGGAGTGTACCTTGCCATATGAGTACCAGGATTACCTGCAAACGCTGCAGCCATATACTCCTAACACAACCAAGCAGAGACTTGGGCAGTTCGTGTTCCTCGCAGTATGGGGACCTCTGATATTCTTCGTGATCTTTGGAGGCAAAATGTTCACGGGCAAAGATGGTCAGTCACCGGCCTGGTTGAAGGAGTTCACTGGTGCGCTGTTCAAGGCGGTATGGGCAAGCTATGATGGCTTCTTCAAGCCGTTGTTTGGAGACGGAGAAAGAACGATTGGCGACAATGAGGGTATGACAGTACCGACCGTCAGGAGACGTGGGAGAACTCTATTACGAAAGAGATGTCTAATGGACGTGGAACATGCGACAGAGAAGAGCGACAGATAAATGCTAATACAGAGTCGTGAGTATGTGCTTTCCCGTTTCGTACCTTCCCAAAGTCGAGCAGGCAATCGCGCCATTTCACGGCCCGACCTCAACTTACTTTGCACTTCATCTCAACTTCGCTCCCACCAAAATATCCTTTGCTGCAGGTATGGCTGGCTATGGCGCCGAAGATCAGAAGTTTCCGAACTCGAGAGGTCATTAACATTAGCCAAAGCCATCTCAGCAGTCCGCGCGAGATCCCGGAATCACAGAACGCCTTTGCGCCAGCCGGATCACAGCACCGGACTGGCAGCAACGCAGCAGTACAAGGTCCAAGGTCTTACCAGAACAAAGAACGGCTTCAGACGTCTCCTGCTGGCAGCGTAGCGACAACGCGCGTTGAAGACTCGTACAAGGACGACGCGCCTGTGGCAAATGGTAGCACTGTGGCAGTAGACCAGCCTCGAGAGCCGGACGACGAAAAGCTATACAGTATCACTCCAGAGCAGAAGCACAAAAGCCAATCCCTTGTTACGACCGCCAACGAAGGAAGCGCTCTGGCTGGCACCATTCCTGAAACCCAGCTGCAGGCGCAGGTGGACTTTGCCACCGCTCAACAGGATCAACAACCAGACATTGAGGAGGCTGCTGTGCCCATTACCAAGTCCAGGCGTACAGCGTCTAATCTCAAAGCAGTGGCTCAACAAGCTTTGAATAGTGCTACGGACGTGCAGCGCCAGAATCATTCAGCAAAGATTGACCAGGCTGCTGCGCGTACGAGTAGCAATACCAGTGCCGAGAGCAGAACATCTGGCAGAGTCCCCAGCGCTACATCTCAAACCAGCGCTGCTCCGACATCAGTCCTCAAGAAAATTGAAGAGCATCACGAGATGGCGGGAGCTCGAGCAGCTGACCGGCTTCGTGCCAGACAACCAAATACGGGTGTGGCTTCCGCACCAATGTCGACAACAGCAGCACAGGAAACGCGATCTGTCCAAACGAAGTCTTCACGAACAGCAGGAGCTCCAGTGAAGGTCAGCAAGACGAATGTGGTCAATAAGTCTGGAGCTTTCAGCCAAAAAGCAGGCGCAGCCGCATCCGCACCACAAAAGAGCGCCGAAAGCCGCACAGGTCGAAGAACACCAGCTCCTGCGCCAGCTCCAGCAAAGTCGAAGGGCAGAACGAAAGGAGCCTCAAGCCCAGCGCCTAAGTCTACTGCAAAGACTCGAATGCTGGCAGAGACCCCTGCCGTCTCCGTTTTCAAACCCAATGCAACAGCAGAGCCAGAAGCTCAGCACGAGAGCAAGCCGGCGAATCGTCTTAGAGGTGGCAAGAAGCGCGAGACCGTTGGGCCAGACACTATACAGGCCAAACGTGCCAATGGACCATTTCACTTCGGATCAGAAGATGTCGCTGGCAACGACTATGAGATCCCAATATCCTCGCCGAAGGGCAAGGCTCAACGAGAAGGCAAGAAGCAAGGATTGCGTGAGCCCCCGCGAAAGCAGACGCAGACTTCCATTGTGTACGATTCTATTAATATTGCCGGAAAGCTACCTAAAGTCCCCAGCTCGCAGGTGACGGCAGCTGAACAGCAAGCAAAGAGTGCGAGCAAGCATTCGAAGGATGGCACACAGAATCGAAAGGCTCAAGTAAGCTCGGAGCTAGAGCTTGCCAAGTACAGCGAGGCAGATGCCTCCACCGGTCATGATCCTGTTCCGATCGAACAAGTTCGCTCTGATAACGCTCAAGCCTTGTGCGCAGCTCGTTCCGCAGCACCGGAGCGAGAGCATCAGCACAAGACCCAGCTATCAGACAGACGTGGTGAACTACAAGATGCTGCCGACGCCCTCAATGTTCCTGGATCACAACAGAACCCTCAGGTCCTCTCGGAAGGCTCAAGCTCTAGCTCACTACCGCCTGATCCCACGGAGAAAGTATTGAAATCTGGACCTGCTGTAAGAGCCAAGGAGTTGAAGACGCCTACTGGGTTTCGTTCCAGTCCACCATTGCGAGACCATGCTGTTGCCGACGATCCTACCGGGCTTGAGGAACAGACTGCAAGATCACATAAGACAACAATCATTTCCTTCGACAAGTCTGGCCCGCGTAATCAAGGCAAAATGCCCGTGACTACTCCTGGTGCCAAATCTTCGCGATCATCAATGCCGCCGACTAAGGACCACCGCAGCGCAAACAAGATATCTGGACGCACAAACGTGACCTCGAAGAGACGCAGTAAGCAGCTCTCCTCTACAGAGAGGGGTACTCGTGTCCACAAAGCTCAGACAAGCAATACTTCAAACAATGTGGGTGATGCACTGCAGGTCGTTCTTGGAAGGCGGGTTAATACAACCAGCCAAAGCGATAGTATTTTGGCACGTGATCCTCAGAATGCTTCGTCGAACCATAGCAACGAAGGAGCACTTGCCAGCAAACAGAGATCAAACCACGAGGATGATTTTGTCGATATGAACGATTACGACGACGCTGGTGATCTGAGACCGTCTCAACCGCATCCCTCTGCACCGGAACGCCAGAAACCTAAGGATCAGGACGACCGTAACGCGGCTTCGGCTGAAGATGCGACACCTGAAGAGAATATCGATGACTCTGTTGCTGTCCATCGAAACGACAAACGAGGCCGGCACTTGCGAGAAACGAAGGCTCCTCGATCGGTGGAAGATGTCAAGCCAATGTCACCTTCAAAGGCTCGCCATGCGACCCAACATACTCAGCGTCCAATTCAAGCAATTAGTGAATCCGTTGGCGATGCAATCAAGGAAGCGCCAGGTGAACACCAGAGGTCGCAACCGAGAGAGGCAAAGGCAAATCATAAGAGTGGCGCCGGCGCTAAAGTTGGCTCGACTTTGGCAGATTCCGCAAACTCGCGACCAATCGCTCATGTGTCCAAGCAAAGAGACCGACCAGCTAGTCGAGACCACTCCGCCCTCGATAGCTCCTCCAAGAAGATGCCGCCTCCACCGCCACGCACCAAAGCAGCTACCATCACAACGGCTATCCGTAATCCTGCAGCTCCAGTTGAGAAGACTGCTGCGAGCTCTCGACCCAAGCGTGGCATCGCTGCAGACTTGCCATCTGAGCAAGCGCCGAAACGTGTCAAGCTCTCTGCCGTTGTCGAGCGGCCCAGTCAAGATTCTTCACGTGAAGACACACCCAGGCATGCAAGGTCCTCGCCGAAGAAACAAGCTCGGACGCGAAGTGATGCCCACACTGGTGCTCAAGGCAAGCGATTGTCCAAGAAAAGCCTTCGCCAAGCTTCGCAGGGATCACAAACGGTCGACATGCATGGCAGTCCAGTGCCTCGAGACATGGAAATTGCAGAGGCTAAGACTGTCCTTGAGACATTCTCGCAGCAGGCAAGCACGTCTTCAGATCGCGCTCAAAATTCGCAAAAGGATCAAAACAAGCGGACGCCCTATCGTGATGACGTCGATTCATCTGAGGAAAATCCATTCGTCGCACCTCCTTCGCACCAGCGGAAGGTCATGTCGAGCAATACGAAGCCTGTGCCCGCAGAGCCAGAAGCTGAGTCGAATGCATTCTCTCGCGTCAAGGTCACCGAAACTCAATCTAGAATGCTGTATGGAGAGACCAAAGCTCCAAAAGATATCGCAAATGCGCTCAGTAGCTCAGAAGGGCGAGACGAAGACAACAGCGAAAGCGGCGAAAGCATAATGAGTGCTGCGGGAATACTACGGCATCTCGAACATATTCATGGCCACATGAAAGGTCGATCGAAGAAACCCAGCAAGAATGCCAGGCCTGCAGAGGAATCGCCTTTAGGATTTGCTGTTCGGCGCGCCAGGAAGCCAGCGTCGCCCTTAGCAGATGGACGCCCGTCTGGCATCCGGAAGAAGCGAGAGACTCAGCCAAGTGTCTTTGCAGGCAGGATCGGCCGCTCAACACGCAAGCCTTTTGAACACGCTGCACCAGCAGCTGAAGATGAGGATCCCGACAAGACCTTGGTAAACGAGGAAAGCTCCCCTCCTGGATCTTATGTACAGAAGTCGCCGCACCACGCTGCCATCGACCCAGCTTCAGAAGCTAGTTCGGAAGACCTTATTGAGTGGACGGGCTTACTCAAGTCACACCAGCGCAGCTTCTTCGATGGACTGGTTCAGATCGCGCAAGGGTTGACGAAACATATGGTCAACCAAGAGAACGCCACAGATCAGATGCTGGAAGAGTACCATCGTCGCAACATGTATCTCGTTCATCAAGAGGAGAAGAGACAGGCCAAGCACTACCAGGACTTGCTCGTGATATGCCAGCAAAAGAGGAAGGCGCGCAACGCTCGGCTGCTCAACATGAGCAGGGATATGCAGGGTCTTGCTGAGGACTTCAAGCATGACTTGAAGGAGTATAAGGCGAAGAGAGCATCTGATCGCGAGTTAAACTATGAGCTTGAAGCATATATTGAGGGACTTTGAGAGACCGCGAATGTTGCAAGAAAAAGGTGGGATTGAGGGAAAATAGAATATGGCTCAACCTAATCATGTACAACCGAATTCGCTTTCGTGTATACTATGAAAACATTTTACAGTAGCTCACCACCATATCATCGTCAAATAAGCATCCCTTTCTTGTCATCCCCTTGTCCCAGCACCACACCTCTCAGCTCTAGTTCTGTCTCCGTCCGTAAGCCAACAATCGAAGGTAGTCATGAACATCCGCGTCAATAATCATCTGGCGCACCTCAACTTCATCGAAATCTTCTTCAGAAAATGGCTGCAAAAGTATAGTACCAAGATGGTAACGATAAGCGTTCAGACTAGTCAGAAAATGTGGTTCTGGCTCGGGAGGAAGTATGAATGGTGCTGCAGTTGTGGTTGTTGCGGATGGCTGGACGGTTGTGGAGGTTGCTGGTACACCTTGATTTGGAGAAGAAGCTGCCATGGGTTCAGCTTCATCGCGAGCGGGTGAAGTTGATGCAGATGGCCAGGCGTTCGTGGATGAAGGATCAGAAGATTCGCGTGCGAGAGGGTGATCTACTTCTTCTTGTGCCTCACGTGCTGCTCGTCTTTGCTGAGCTCGAGAACGAAGCCAATTGACCAGACGCTGTCGATCGGCATCTGAAAGCTCATTTGACTGAGATTGGTCTTCGGTGGCGTTACGAGGCTGTACTTCGGCATCGCTCGCAGCGTGGTGACTATCCGACGGCTCTCCGAGACCACGCAATGGGCTGTAGTCACTGGCACGTCTGCTCCTCTCTTCTCTCCACTCACCAAGTCGCTCTTGATGTCTAAGTCGATGTTCAGCATAAGACTCCTCTGCACGACTTTGCTGCCATTCTTGAAATGTGCCGGGGTAATCTCGCAATTCGGTTTCGATTTCTTCGAGGGGGACATATGGATTTGGTCCAGCTGGCGCTTGACTCTCCCTAGGCCGGAAGGCAGCTGCGCCAGCCAGCGGGTTGAGAAGGACCCAAGCGACTGGTATATCGCCTGAAGCCTCGCTGTACCCTGGTATCAGACGCCTGCGATCCACGAGGTGTGTGGTGTCGAAGCCAGTTGGAATGTCGCCTGATTTCTCGCTATACGCTGACAGCAGACGGCTGGGATTCATTAGATGAGAGATGTCAAATCCAATTGGAATGTCGCCGGTCTCGTCGTTGTATACTGCGGGTAGATGGTCGTGTATGAGAGTTGGATTGGGGTGTGAAAAGTCGTCACGACCAGAGCTAAGGCTGCTTTCTGGTCGGGATGGAGGAGGACTACTGCCAAGTAGACCTGTGAGGATCCCTGGGACTTCAGAACTGGTGGCGTTGAGTCCGAATGTCGGCTCACGAGATCGAGCTACTCTTCTTCCACGACGTGGTGGAGGGGTGTTGGATTGTAGGTTGGAGTGAGTTCCGGAGCTCATGATTGAAGACTCAGTTGGTTTGGTTTTGGTGGGTTTGTCTTGTGCTCCTGTTATGCTCTGTGAGTTCGTTGTGTTGAGTTAAGTCCCAAACGGAGCACTTCTATATAGGAAGTCTCGCCCGGCGCTTAATATTTCTACAGCATACTATTATGCCCATGGCGTCCATGAGCAAACAGCAACCTCTTGAGAGACTCGTGAAGCATGCACGAACACAAGATCTGCTGAGCTTGGCGCCAGGGCGTATACAATTTCGTGCGTAGTGAATGTGGGAAGTGGCAATCTGGCCAACAACCGGATATTGGAGTCGTGGTCTTTAGGCATGATGGAATCTTGCTTGACTCGATGGGATAAGTTCTAGAATCTGAGTTGAGATTGCAAGGACTTCGATGCGAGATCGCGTCGATTTGCGTATCTAGGCCTCGCTGCGCACCTTGCGCTTGGGTATCTATGGCCTCTAATCAGCTAGTATTGTACACTCTCTTGTCATTGCGGTATCATCACAGTCCTCGCAGCTCTATCTCAACATTCTGTACAATTTTTCGGTAGCCTTGCAATTGTCATGGTTCCTCACGGCACCTTCTCAGCCTCTTCCAAAAGCTCCTCTACCTTAAAATTCGCGTCACCTCCCGAAAACTGCTCCATAAGCTTCTTCCTTCTCTCCTTGTTCTCTCCTGCCGCATCACTGTGTGCCTCAAAGCCATAGAATTTCTGCAGATTCATAAGCAGAAACTTGCCTTCGTCCACAGTAATGCCCTTGTTTTCTATCACTCTGCCTTCCAGCAGTACCAGTCCATTGCTATCGACCATATCAAGGTGATGAGTAATGGTAGTATGCGGCTGCGCGTACTCTCCTCTCAGCTTGAATTCAGCTAAGTGTGTGAAGAGGACTGTAGCAGTGGTAGGTGAAGGAAATGTCCATTGCAGGAAATGGATCTCTGCACCTTGCTCTTCTCGAGGTAAAGGCAGGATGAATTGCGGATGCGTCCTCGCAGTGTCCTGTATCCGCCTAAATGTATCCGCTGCCATCACCGCACACAATGACTGTGGGTCTTTCACATGTCGCAACCGCCATATCGTCTCGATCTCTTTCTGTGGAAGCTCTGACGTCTTCTGTACATCGATGAAGGAGTCTAAAGTCTTGACTGGCTTTGTCGTGCTCTTCGCTGCTTTTTTCACAGCATCTTGCTGCTCTGATTGTGGTTGCGGAGGAGGAGGCGGTTGGTAGGGTATACTGCTCGATACATTCTGTGGCGATGGAGGTGGTTGAGCACTTATTGGCGCGTTGACTCCTGGTACTAGGCTTTCCTTCCGTAATGACTGGATCTTGTCTTTATGTGTATCGCGCAACTCGTCAATATCCTTTAGGCCCTTCTCTCGAGCTTTCTGCTCTAGCTTCTGGCGGTATTTATCCTGGACCTTGTCTTCTAGCCGAGAATGGACGGCGAAGAATCGAACGTCGTGAACTTGAGCCCATCGCCTTTGGCACAGTTGTGTGCGTAGTCGAGGCGCGGTCCGCCTTACCAATAGACTTGATGCATTCATCTTTGCTGTCTCTAATGATCACCATTTTGATGTTGACCTAAGTGTGGTTCCCTAGCGCCGATGTTTGTCCGAATTTCGGACCTCACGTCAATCATCCCACCTCCGTCCCGTCTGCTTCAGCCTTCCATCTCGCCGCCCAATCATGGCACGACCTCTAGACGCCTCTGGACCGCCGACAAGCTGTGCTGTATTCAGTATGCTTTTTTGCAACGCTGAAGCATGCTTCGGCATCCATCTCGGTCATGAACCCAGACAGGGCATTTCCTATCCGCACGGGTAACTCATCTTTCCAGAGCAATGTCGCCAGTGGACATGCGAGAGTGCACATGGGAGATGTCTACAATGTCACTCACTCGGGAGCAGCGCCTCCGAGCCTGCGGGAGCAGATCCTGGACAGCCTGTGGTTTGACATGATGGAAGCTCGCCAAGACAACATCAAAGGCGCAACTCCGGAGACCCTTCACTGGATCTATGAGACCGAGCGTTCAAGGCGTGATGTTCAGTACGGAGCGGACTCAGGTAGCGAGAATCCGGAAAATGATGATCGGGTAGAGCAGGACTGGTATCGTGACTGCCAAAATGAACAGGACTGGGACAGTTTGGCTGCATGGCTAGAAGAAGGCGACTCGATCTACTGGGTTTGTGGCAAGGCTGGTTCTGGAAAATCAACTCTGATGGCCCATGTCGTCGACGATGACCGCACACTGGACTGTCTAATGAGATGGGCAAAAGGAAAACCGCTCCATATCCTGAAATTCTTCTTCTGGCGCCCTGGAACTGAGCTACAAAAGAGCGTTCATGGACTGCTTCGAGCGTTGTTGTATCAATTATGTACTCAGATGAAAGACGCAATATCGCAAGTCGTCAAAGCCTCGCGTTGGAACCCTAGCCGGCCGGCACCGTGGAGCGACAAGCGCTTGAATCTTGCAATCGAAGCCGCGTTAAGTTCGTCCGATCATGCCTTCTGTCTCTTCATGGATGGCCTCGACGAATTCGTCGGCGATTTCAGCACCCTCACGGACCTGATCTATCAGTTAGAAGCTCTGGAAAACGTGAAACTTTGTGTTTCAAGTCGACCTGAGGCAGAGCTGACGGCAGCTCTCTCCTCCTGCAAGCAGTTGCGTCTTGAACGACTCAATCGTGCAGATATCAAAAAATTCGTAAAAAAACAACTTCACCGCGTTAGCCACAAGCCCGTGTTCACAACTTCGGAGCTTAGAACGTTTTCCGAGTTCGTTGACGAAGTCGTAAATCGCGCTCATGGCGTCTTTCTCTGGGCCATCCTGGTTCTTCCCACGGTCCTAAGAGGCATCGTTTCAGGGGACGACTGGAACATGCTGCATGTCCGTTTGGCCCAGACTCCCACGGCGATCAATGACCTCTACGCAAGCATGCTGTCGAATCTTGATCCTCTACACCGTGAATCATTTTACTGCTATGTAGAGTCGATGAGAACCTTTAGAGATGATGATCGTCAGAGATCCTTGGCCAGTGTGGCAGATGTTACCGCTGCGCAGCTCGGCGAGAAATTACTCAACATGTCATACGATGACTTCTTGCGGGCCTGTGACTTGGAAAAGCTGCGGATCAACAGCCGCAGCGTCGGATTGCTGCAGATCTCCATAAATACTTGGGATCATTCGACAGATCTTGATCCGGAAGAGTGCGTTGCGGTCCATCAGCTGATCGCTCATGACGGAATCCCTGCAGTTCACATTCGTTCAGCGAGAGATGCTGCGAAGCTCCGAAGACCCGTGCCATTAAGCGCATGCAACCTCGATGCGCATTTTCGCGTCGAGGTCGATGTCCTCGAGTGGATACATCGCTCTGCTCATGACTTCATTTTCCCGCCAGATGGGTCTGCGTCACCTATGTGTAATTCTCATCCGGGCCGTGCGGATGTCTGCAAGAAATTCCTACTCGGGAAGGTGAGCTCGCTCGCGGTCTCGCCTTCTTTCGTCTCAAGACGTACTTCTGGGTTTAAGCAGGACATGACCTTAGAGCGTCGGCTGTCTGATCTATTCAAGATGACAGACCATATAATCAGCACTGAGACTGCAATAGCTCTGGAAATTGCTGAAAAGATGCGGTCAGTGGTGTGCAATATGCCTAATGAAGAAATTGACTGGATTGACCCGCCATATGCTCGCGAAGATCCAGACCCATCTCTTAACGCCTTTCCGTTCTGGGTCGACTGTTGGCGAAATGAGGCTTGGTCCCTTGTCGAAACATTAATGCCCATACTGCTGTCCGAGCCAGCAGGCAATGCACTCTTTGTGCCTTTGTGGAACCGAATCGCTGAGACTTTGGACGGCTGGCGCTTTTCAGAGTCGAGTCCTCAGCGTATCTCCATGCGTCTTCTGGAAAAAATTGAGCAGAATATTTGGTTGCCAGGCGAAGCAAATGCCCAAGTCGTACTCTACTACCATGAGGGAAAACCCGCAGAAGAGCGTGGTTCTCGGCGAGCGAATCATCTTTCGTGCATAGTGCCAGATTTCTTGGGACTGAGACAGCCAGCCGCCATGCATATGTTGTTCGAGCAGTATCTTTCGACTGGGCCTCGTCAGCTTTCGAAAGTCCTGGTAGCTTACTTTGATCGCGTTGCTGCATCGCTTCGTCTGTTTTCGAGTATCGATGTCCGGCCAAGTAGAATTTACTTTGACCTTGAACTCAGTGGTGCAGATCGCTGTCGCGTGCTCCTGCAGTGCTCACATCAGCTCAGGAGATGGCTTGCCTCTGGTACAGTGCTTTTAGGCCATGACCCGAAGTACTGTGATGAACTCCGATTTCTTTGCCTGCCGACAGGTCATAGGATCTGTTATGACGATGAGCAAGATGCAATTCAGCGAGATTGCCAGGGATGGGAGGAGATCACTGAGTTCATTTACGTGAAACCAAGCTCACGCACAAGTCTCTTCATAACGCAAGGTATCTTATTCAGGCATAGTGTTCTCGCTTTCGAGTTGAGAGATTATGCTATGCTTCAGACGTGGACTCGAATGCTGGTAGAAGACATTTGGGAAAATGATCAGGGTCTGAGTGGCACGCAGCAGCTTTTTGCGCTCGCCTGTGTGAAGTGGGCCATACCTAGATGGCTAGGGGGCACAATGGACTTTTGTTATAAACCCCGAGTACACCTAAACAAGACTTGACTATTCTTTGGGCGACACGTGGTTGCCGATCGGAATCATGCGCAAGCGGACAGCGAATGGAATGAGGACATGGCGTAGTAGTGATGTGTCTATGCTCCTCATTCAGAATGTCTAGCTTCGTCAGAGGCAATCCCGCAAGAACGGTAGCGTTGATGACACGTGCTGCGTGCTACTTGGCCTATGTGTATCGGATCACGCGGCATCACTTGGGGCTATCTCAGCACACAGTCCATCACCCGATGCAACCTCCACACCTCCGGATCCAAACCATCCAGCTCCAGCAAGAACAACCCACCAACATTGCCATCGCCCAACAACTTCTTAACCTCCGCACTTTTCGAGCGCCAAAACTCGTGTTCCTTCGATCCCAGCAACTTCCACTTATCTTGAGCTCTGGTCGCCACAGTCTCATCGATCTTCAGAGGTCTGAAATCCTTCCAGATATGCGGATAGGCATAGTAGTAGAACAGCACTTTGCCGGTTGGATCGAAGAGGTCTGCGAGCTGTCGAAGTCGGGCTGCCTGTTGCTTGCCGTCTAGTCGACGGATTTCGGTGTAGTCGGCATGGGCGAATTGGCCGTACATCATTTTTGGTTCGTAGACGAAGGGAGAGGGGAGGACGTCGAGCAGTTGCTGGTCGTCGCCACTAGAAGTTTTCTCGAATTCTGGAGGGTCGTGATGGAAAGACAACTTCGAGACGCCGGATGGCAGATCATCAAGCTTCTGCTCGACATGCAGCAGCTCAGCCTCTAAACCAGTATCGCGATCTGTAGGAGAGAAACCTGTCGATAGCTCATCTTCCGTCCCATCAAAGAACTCTCGAGGCGGATCCTGACCCAAATACCATCCAACAGCCATCTCAGCATATTTCCTACACTCCCACCAATCCTCCACAAACCCAGCATTCTCCAGTATCTCCTCCGGCTTAGTGGTGTTCTTCTTAAGCGCCAACTTCATCTCCACAGATTTCTGGTTCCAGAAGAAGCGTTGTCCATGAAGTTCGTCAATCGTCTGCATTTCGATCCATAGTCGTGGGGCATTGTAATAAAACTTCTTCTTCGTGGTTCCAGAAGATAGTTTTTCTTGACGTCGTGAACCGAGAACGGGCTCGACGTAATGGACGAAGATGTTGCGTGCGCTGGCTGCGAATTTCATGGCTTCCTGATGGAGGGCGCGTTGGCGGGATGCTGGTGGGAAGGCTTTGTAGATTGTGATGTCTTGTACCGGTCGCGGTCGATATTCGCTATAGTCTGAGGTTGCACGTTGCGATGTTGTAGTCTTTCGGCATTCCGTGAGTGCGATTGCGATCTTGTCCGTCGCTTCAGCACTGCACTCATCTTCTGATTTTAGAGATCTGCATTCCCGGGCGTTGCTGCTACACTCCAGACTGCCCAGTGGTGGCGCCAGTACTTCTGCAATGGTCTCGCGCGGTCCATCGCGATGGGTCTCTGCACTGTGTTTGCTCGTGAAGGAGCCTGCATCGCTATCAAGTGGCGCGACGTTTGACGTGCCATAGAATGAGTCTGCTTCAGACTCAGTGTTGCGATGATCTGCGTTAGTTTGGAAATAGTTGTTGACCACCATCTCTGCGTTGTCTGACATGTAATGATTGATTGAAATTGTGTTGGTGTGTCGATGTTCTATTGCGGAGGTGATATCTCCATACCCACCGGTCAACGCCCGCAGCATTAGCGTAACGCTCGACTTTCACATGCCGCCAAGCAACTGCAGAAGGCAAGCACGACACCCAATACCCTCATATAACTAGTCCAACCTCTCCACCCAAAACAATAACCTCCTAACATTCGGCTCCCACCACACAGGCAACTCCTTTGGATCTTTAGGCGTACCATCAGGCACAGGAAAGATACCTTCAAGATCCAACGTCCCATGCGCCTTCCATTTCGTACCTGTCTCATTTCCAACCTCATCCCACAACCGCTGCAAACTCTCTACATCATGTCTCCAACCAGTCGTACCCTTCACAACCGCAGGGTATTCAGCTGGCTTTAGACTTCCTGTCATTCTTCCGACTATCATGGCACCAGGTTTCGAGAAGCCAGCCATCATCGTACAGACTTTACGTTGATCGTGTCATGGCCAGAGATGTGTGAAAGCTGAGTCGTTGATGATGTCGATACTGTTATTTAGAGCATCAAATGATGTGCCAGGATTGAGTGCGTCACCGATCATGAACTTGGCTTTATTGATTTGAGAGTCGTCGAAGAGATCGTAGCCAATGTCAACGAGCTCTTTTTCGATCTCGATCCCGTAGAGTCGGTCTGACGGCACGCCGTCCGCTATCATTTGTCGCCTGAAAAGTGATCAATGAAAGAACTTCCTTTGATAGGCAACGTCTTGCTTACATGTCCTGTGCGAAACAACATCCCATATCTAAGAATGTCTGACCTGACTTTAATCGATCGAGAATGGTTTGGTACTTCGGATGTTTGAGGAAGGTGAGAGCCAAGAATTTCCATTGTCCTATACATGGGTATGGGCAGACATCGAATGCTCTTTTCCTCTGCAACAACATCATTAGTCCTTGTTGAATGCTCAATGATGCCGTATCAACTTACTACTGCGTTGACATGCGCCACTGTCCGATCTGCCGGTATCTTGGAATATGTTTCCAGTAGATGTTGAAAGTCTGCCGGTAGCTGGTCGATGTCCGGCTTGTACGACCTCATTGCGCCCTCATACTTCTGATCGGCAGTCATATTGGCGGTTTGGCTCGTCAAGAGATCGAATCAATGTATCTACGAGTCATTTATGTGGCAGCCTTTGATATATCTATCGCTTCGGCCGGTCTCGGGTGTCTCGGAATTAGCTTGCGTCAGTAAACTTTCGGTCAGTGAAGATCTTGGCACCGAGCTACATTAGCAAGTGGGTCAGCGGAGATCCGGTCGTTTATATTCCCTCTTCTGACCAGATATTCGAGAGGCTGAATGGAGACATCGTAGGGCTGAGAATATTCATGAAAGTTCATCATCGTGCAGTCGTAACTAATGGCAAATCCCACACTCGTCAGGAGTCCGGTGCTCAAACTGAAATTGACCAAGATAGGCCATTTGTGGTCTCGTCACATGCGATGAACGAGTTGTGCTTGTCACCTGAGACCGACTTGACGACAGAGAAGGCTTCGCGGTGTAGACACTGTCAGTGTAGGCACTGGGCGTGTACTCGCCAGTCATTCGTCCAACCTCAACATCAGCTTCCTTTCCGTTGTTCAAATAAGATGCACTTCGTAGCGCGACAAAGTTGTGGAACATTTCTTCGGTAGAGTCCAGTTGATGCTTCTTTTCCATATTTCGATGAGCTTTGCTTCCGAGCGCACATCGTCTTTTTGGTTCCGGGTTCTGCTTTGACTTGGATACATAGCCCATGCGCTTCGCAAGAGCTGTGACCAGTGGCATAGTCGGCGGCACGCATGCGCAGACGATTCCAAGGTTAGTCTCAACGACTGTCCAGACTACAGTTCCGACGTCGTTCCCTGTATCTTGTCAGCTCGAGTCGGCACACCAAGATTTCCTGTGCTTACAAGTCACGTCTTCCGTGTTGGAGATGTGAAAGACATAATAGATGCGAACAATACCTGTCGCAACAACGAAGGCTCCGAGAGAGAACAGAATGAGGAGCCCGATCTTTTTCTTGAGCGGCATTTCCAGTCGAGACAGGACGGCGATCGGGATGATCAAGATAACACAATCAGAGAATGTATTGGTGATCGATGGCGCCGCCTGATGTGCGAGTTGTGGTAAGCAGTGCCCATGGATAGCAGCGTAGCTCTTAATGCCGTACATGAGGGACATGCGTTCCCAGAAGTACGGAATCGGAGAGCATTGCCAGATGAGTACCGGTGTTGATGCGATTGCCCATGCGATGACGAATGCTGCCATGATCCAGGAGAGCACCTTGAGCCATCTCTGGTGGACGTGGAACAGCTGATTGTAGTAGATCAGAAGCGAGAGCTTGATACAGGCCAAACATGGCACCCAAGCGTACGAAACAAAAGAGCCGTGCTGATTTGGTCAGCCAAGATCAGATCTCAGAGCCTCTAACAATTACCTCGAATGCCTTCACCAGACTATGTGGCGGCGAATGGTCTTCCAGAATGACACGCAGCTGATGCAGACCGAAGCCGTATGTATAACCTGTATGCTGGGTCAGAATTGATCGATGTCGCAATTTTTGCCTCACGTACTGATAATCGCTTCAACGCCGACACCCACAGATATGACCCAAGCAGCCACGATCAACCAATCTGCAATCCCCCATCCCTTCGCAAACCATTTCTGCGAGACCATGCGAAGGATCACAGCAAAAGTCGAAATTCCAAGCAGTACCGCACATCCAGCAATGCTCTGAGGTCGCTTATCATCGCCCCAATGCGCAAGCTGATCATTGTACGCGGCCGTGCCTGGCGCTGGCACGATAGTCATCCTGTAGAAATCGCGCTGGAACGTCAGCAAGCAAGAGAGATAAAAGATCGAGAAGGCAAGAGACCTCAAATTATGCTGACTTCAAGCTTAATGGCTCGAGATCGTCTACATCCATGGCGTACCGATGTGCACATCACGAAACGTCTCGAAGACCGATGCATGCACTCCATTGCAGCGCGAAGTCATTCTGGGCAATAGCTCATGGCAGCCAACGCCGAAGAATGACTTGCCTGGGGCTTGGGTCCCTCCGTTGTCCCACAATGTCTTGCGCAAGGTGTTCGTCGCGTTGGTCGCGACGAAAGAAGCTCTGTGTGATCGACAAGCACGCGTCGGACTCGTGGCGTGGAGTTTTGCTGTTCCAGCTGAAAATCGTTCCGAGACGCCAATGACGAGCCGCTGAACAGACCGAACGGAGAACGCATTGCCGAGATCGGCAGGCTTCACCTGTGCCGATGCTCAGCTGGCATAGATATTTTTGGCATTCTTGCCGTCCTGAATGAGCGTGACGGTCTTGCGTGAACGGTGAACGTGATGATGAAGTGGTGTAGACTTCGAAAGCTTGGCTTGAAACCGGGACTCGGACCATTGCGAACTCCTCGGCAGAAGATACCAAGACACGACCAAATGGACAGCCTTCAACGTGAGAGGCACTGGGATGATGATTGGCTCACGACCCAGGCAGCTTGTGTGTACAGCACTGTAGCAAATACTAATTTGCAGGTACCTTAACGTGTGCAAGGAGAACTTCGTGATTCCATGAGTTCGTTAGCGGCGGCCCTCGGGCAAATCAGATTTTCCGCTCAAACTGAAGAACGAATCGAAAAAGGCGCTAACGAAGGACTGGCATCACGAAGTTCTCCTTGCATACGTTAGTGTTATTTTCCAAGTATTCCCATGCAAAATATGTCGGTGCACACCGGAAGTCTGAATCCGAAAGTTTGAAGGCATTCCAGCAGTTTACCCTTAGAAGTTTGACCCGCGTAACGCACGGCCCCTCGTAACGCGCACTTTCGCGTTTCTTCTATATACTTTGTAACTATATATCTCAATATATAATGGATTAAATTAATTAAGTAGTAGCTCGTTTAAAACTAGACGATTAGATCTTAATTTTAGCGTACGTACGAGACTATAAAGTTACGCGGTTAATACTTAGTAAGCGGTACTATAGTATCTATAGAATAGTCTAGTAAAAAGCCGAAAACTAGATAATACTTAGTTACTAATAAGAGCGTACTCTTATATAATATCTAAATACCCTTTCTAACCGTAGCCTACCTCTAATACTAGTAATATTTCGTAATTTTATATATAATATTATAAAGAGATATCTAAAGAATAATTAGATACCTAGGTTCTATAAAAGGTATAAGGATAAGATTCTCTTAGTCTACCTCTAACCCTTCGATAAAGAACGTAAGAAAGTAGATAGTAAGATATACTATAGGGCCTACTTTAACCTAATAGACTAGAAGATAAAGGAATATAAGATTAAGCCTAAGAATATATATAATATAGATAAGAAGGGTATACTTATTAGGTACCTTACTAAAGTAAAGAGGATTATCTTAAAGGAGGTATTTAAGAGCCGTAGGCTTATTAGTAATATATAAGATAGTAACCGCGAGTAGCTTACTATTATTAGCTATATTTACGCTAATAGATTATAACTCCCTTTAGGCCTAATTTACTAAGCTAAGATAGGTAATATTTAAAATACTTAGGTATAAGATTTTAAGATCTCTAAGTACTAAGCCTACTTCGCTTCTTCTAAGAAGGGTTAGATAGATAATAGCCTTAGTTATATATAGCTTATATAGATATTCTATCGATATATAAAGGATAAGGCTAGGCGGAAATAGTAGCTCCTATTTATAGATAGATACGGAAGCTATATAAATATACCCTTCCTTAAATAGGCTAATAATAATAAGATACTAGTTACTATATACCCTCCTTACTTAACTTATAGATTATAGCTACTAGATATATTAGTATTCGTACCTCTCGGTATCTTCTATAGCTAGTAACTAGACTAGTTTATTTATAATTTATTATAGAGGCTACTTAGGTAGGTATAGTACTTAGGTAGATATACTATTTAGAAGGTAGATACCTTTTTCTATAGTAAATAGACTTAGAAGAAGATAATATACTTCTATATTTAACGCCCTAATAGAAATAGTAGCTTTACTACTATAACTAGCTAAAGGTACTAATTATCTCTATATAGACTATCTAGACGCTTAGCGTCTACTAATCTACTAATACGAAGTCCTCTAGCGCGGTAGAACTATCTTACTATAATACTCTATACTAACTTTCTATACTATAGAAGATAGTATACGCGCCGTACTATATAGCTACTTAGTAGTATACCTTAAATCGGCGAGGCCTTAAATCCGTACTAAAATATACTATCTACCGCTACTAGTAGCGTTTAATTCGCCTTTATTAATACCTTATTTACTAAAGGAAAGGGCTCCTAAAGCTTATAAGTAGTCGCGTACGACCCTTAGTACTTCCCTTAGATTTAAGTAGTCTCTCCTTTACTAAATAAAGCCCTTTATACCTACTACTCGATCGACTTTACGATAATAACTATACCCGCGACTATTATATATATCGATAATAATAATAGTATTAGCGCTAGTACTATAGAAGCTATAAATCTTCGGCTATTAGTATTAATCCTTAGCCTCGAAGTCTATAAGTCTACTAAGTAGTCTCTACCGATCTAAACTAAGGTCGTTACTCTTATAACTAAAGAAAGATTAGCCGAGAACCTTAGGTCTATATAGTATTACTAGATATCGAGCTTATAGTAGCCGCCTACGAAGACTATAAATTTCTAAACTCTCTAAAAGAGAACGACTACCTAATCTCGAATACCTATAATCTTCTTACTTTCTTAAATCTCTACGAGTACCCTACTAAACTCTTACCTAGAGATCTTAAATTTCGTCTTATCGCTATTACTTAGTAGTATAACGACCCTACTACTAACGAGGCTCCTTATAGATTAAGATTAGTATTAAGGAACGCTAAGTCTACTAACTAAAAAGAATATTAAAATTAAGGTCCGAAGCTTTTAACTCGCTTAGAAGTTATTAGCTCCTAGGTTTCTACTCCTAACTTAGCTCGTTTTACCGCG
>JAASFE010005699.1:70429-170903 GCA_013365205.1 Pseudocercospora cruenta
TTATCTAGTAGTAACTTAAGTAACTTAATCTTATTAGTAAGTAACTAGAAGAAGCTAAAGGGCCTTTTAAAGAACGTTATTACTAACTAACTAGAAGAGATTAATAAGCGTAAAGTTAATAAGCTATTATATACTATCCTTATTATAATAATTAAGAATACTATATTAAAGGCTAAGAATAAGGGCTTTAAGATAGTACTTAATCTTAAAAAGAAGAAGCGGAAGCGTAGTAAAGGCCTCTTTAAAGAGATAAGGTAATAGGATAATAATAGTACTATATTCTTCTTACCTAAGAAGATTAATTAAGCTAAGGCTCTTTAAGTATATAAAGAAGAAGAGAAAATTAATAAATAGGTTACTAAATAGATATAGAAGGAAGAGGTATATATAAAGGCTTAATAGAAGAAGGTTACTATATAACTACGTAAAGAAGAACGCTTATAGAGAGCTATAGAGAAGGCTACTTAGTAGGTAGTAAAAGCGGCTAATAAATAATATAATAAAGAGACTAAATAAGTAGATAGGTAGCTAGCTAATATTCTTTAATAGTTAGTTAAGAGGTAGACTAAGCGTAAAGCGGTTATTATAGAGCCGCTAGTTACCCTATAGTTAGATACGGAAGTATAGAAGCTTATAGCCTATATTTTAATAAATTTAAGACCCTAGCGTAAAGTAAGATAATAATATAAGCTATAGTTATAATTTCTATATTAAAATGAAGCGTATTATCTATTTAGTCTACCTTTTCATTATAAACATTATATCTCTAGTAGTTGTTAAGATATAGTGTCGCAAAGTGTAGTAGTAAGAACCGTGGAAGTATGTGGCACGCGGGGCCGTGCGTTACGCGGGTCAAACTTCTAATACTATGGACTATACCTTCTCCGAAACCTCGAGCATCGAGCCTCTAAAAGAGATAGATACTCAAGAACGAGAGCTTAATTCGTGATCCTCGTTCTTCTGGGTCTTCTCTGGCCTAGATTGACTGAGTTCTTAATTTTCAAAAAGTGCTCAGTTTGGTACCTGCAAAATAGCATCTTAGCATCTGGGTACCTGCAAAATAGCTTGTGCCAGCACTGTGCCATCTTGACGCTATGATGTCTCGGATGTGCTCCGAAATTTCCAAGATGCTGTGCGCGTGTGATGACAGCGTGTGGCGCTCGGTCCGCTGGGCCCGACATATCAGGAACGACGTCTAGACTGAGATGCGCAATAATGAAGGATGGACTTGGTCATTGCGATTATGCACTCACGCGGTCACGCCTCTACATGTAGATTCGTCTTGAATGCCGCGTTACATGTCGCTTGTCTCTACGTGTGATATAGAGGCACCTTCCTGTCGCAAACCATGCCTGGAGCTGGCTCTTCTCCTCCAAGCTTGAGTTCTAAACCAGCTCCCTGCAAAGCACTCACATCTCCAGACTTCAAATGGCGCCCCTGATTCCCTCCATCCCGCCAAGCGTGTCAAAGAAATGCTTCCTTGCACGTCTAGACTTGAACTGCGGCAGAGCCATACACCGATATGTTTACAGCTTGATGAAGGTACGATGGCCCACCCTCGGGTCTCGAGATGCACCGCCCTGTTCTGACGCAACGACAAGGAAGACGCGATAGCGGCCCAACGAAGGATGACTGTTGCACAATTGGAGCTCTCGTCAAATCACGGGCTTGAAACAATCCTAAGCTACGGTGACATTTCAAATCACATCAGGAGACTCGAAGTAATACGAGTCTACAAATATGCACGTCGAGAAACAAAGGCCTTCTATGAGTTTGGTCACGACCAGCACGACCCCTACGAGGAAAATTGGGTTATTCGATGGATGGTATGGCACGTCTTTCGCAATCGGGACAGGCGTAACTTTCGACCTCGAGCCGTGGCCGCCAGGCGACGTCAGACCACGCCATGAGTCCACGAGCAGGGCAGCCATACGTGGGTGATCACCCAGGCCGCATTCTGGATGTTCTAGATGGGCCTGTCGTCCATACCTCGTCGCCCCAGCGTTTACGCAACACGAAATTGATTGTCCGAGCGAAGCGAAGTAAACAGGCATAAGCCGAAGCATTCGAGGAGCTTGCGACGAGGATGAGAAGGTGTTGTCTATGTACGAGCTGAGTGGAAGAATAGTCGGAATTTGTGTACTCAGGCAGGAATTTGAATATCACGTGCAGAGTGTTCGTCGGGGGTGCAGTTCTAGTCTGAAGATACGCTCATACAGTACAAACTCAGACTCGGCTTCTGATCGGAAGAAATCAAAATGTCCTATCCCACGTGACTGTAGCCTTGCTGCCTCACAGCTTTGCTTTGGCGCTGTAACAACGACTCAGTAGCGACGAGATGTAGCAACGGCGACAGCGATATTGCGACAATACGATACGACGACATACTGCTCAGCAACAAACTCAGACGGTTGTTCCACTCAGGTCTCGCTTCGCTCGGCAACCCTCGGGCAGCACCTACTTGTACGATACTCCATAGTGTTCACGCCGTCGACCATGGTTGCACATGTGAACGCGTACTTGTATGTACGAACGAGGCAGAGTAGCAACGCCAGTACCGCTCTGTCCCTAAACAGAAGAGTCCAAGATCCGTAGCTATCTCTTATTCGATGTTGGAAATCTGCCCTGTACAAGCCATGCTGCTGCCGGCGACAGTTCCGGAAGGATCAGCACATCGAGGTGAAATTGTGTCGTACTTATGACGGTACTGGGAAGATTCATGCAGTCTTTGCATGGTTCCTGCTGGTAGCCACCCTCGCGCCGACAGCAGGACTTCATACTGTGCTTTGCCGTAAGCTTGAGACTGCCAAGACCTCGCAGCCTCTGAAGACGCATCTTCTGTTCGCAGCGTCCTGCTAAGCAGACGCTAAGAAACACATCTCTAGCTATTAAACTAGTTACGGCGATCGCTATAAACTTCGTTGCACTTTAAACAGCCGCTTAGTCGTTAAGATATCGATCTTGCGATAATGCTTTTTCTGAAGCTTAGTTTCGCGACAAAAGTCTTAGCATTCTAAAAGATTTGTCGTGTACTAGACGTATACTAAGAGCAAGTCTATACAACGTCTTGTATATCTAGGAGAGACGCTAAATATGTTCCTTCTACTATATATGTCTTATAACTCTCTTCTATAAATATTCTAACTACGTATTATTGCGCTATCGAGACGTTTGTCGCAAAGCTCGAGAAATCTGAGAGGTCTTGGCAGTCTCAACCTTCCGGCAAAGCACAGTAAGGCTTGTTATCGTGCCGAGAGATAGAACTCGGGATCTTCTTATGTAGCCACCCGTGATTGGGCTCGGAGTATGTTCGAGATATAGAACACAATCTGCCGGAACTGTATAGCTTGAGCTGTATTGGGGTCGTGCTTAAAACTTTACTAGTAACCCGCTGCTGTTTTAACGATTCACATCGTGTCAGAAGTCATTACACTTCTCTTGCATCATGCAACTGCTCCTTTCGAGGCCTCGCTCGTGTCAGAAGTCATGACACTTCCCTTGCATCATGCAACTGCTCCGTTAGAGGCCTCGCGCGGCACAGACTCGGGTTCTGCAGTGCGATAAGAGGGTCGAGGATCTACATAAGCATCGAACATGGCTGAAGAAGGCCTCAGAGCATTAGGTGAACAAAGACTGTCGTACTACGCGCGCTTTACAAGCTGTCTACTTGACCTATATATCATAGGTAAGGCGAGCCCTTCATCTAGTTTCAGACTAAGAATGGTCCAGGAGATATAAGGCTTGCGCCCAACTATGACCATGTGTGTCTCAAATCTGATAGTTTGGGAAGCTTGTGGTCATTACACGGTCCGCACCGAGATGTGCTCAATCGCACGTGGGAAAAATCCACCAACGGTGTGCACTAATGTGCATCGCCCAGTCTCCACAACAATTGGCTCCGAGCAGGGGGTGTGTCCGGACACATCCAAGCACCAGAACCAAGCGACAGCAGGATTTCATGGTATCAGTCGGACATATGGCATCGGGAGGAGAAGTAATTAGCAGGTCAATGAGTGGAGCCAGACAAAGAACGACAGCTTTGCTCGAAAGACAACGATGCTAGAAAAGGGCTCCATGACTGGCGCAGCCGGCGGTCTTAACTTGCAATGTGTAAAAACTTCCTCCTTGCTACGAGACAACCACAAATGTGCCTAGCGGGGACAAGTCATGAAAGTCCTTCTATAATGAACTATAAACAATATCTCGTGACAAGCCCTGCCCAGTTTCTCGGGTCTTGTACAGCAAGTGCGTCCATGTCTGGCTTCTCTGAAAGTATAGTGATCTTTGCAGCCCAGCTCAGCGTCATCCGAGTCGGGCGCCCACGAACTAAATGAGAACAATATGTGATCCATCTGCCAAATGTGAGACACTCTGTGTCGATACTCTCTAGAGGAACCGAGAAGCAGAGAAGCAGCTGGAGCTTTCTAGCCACTGAGATATCCACTTCCATACCTCGTCGCTGTTCTTGTCGCTCATTGGAAAGTGTGAGTTGCCTTTGATGCCCACATTTGGTAACAAGAGCTCTTCTGCTTTGGCACCTTCCATCGCTGTCTTCAGCGGAGTCCACATCGCATGGCCTTCGATGTAATCACCCCAGACTACCAGTGCCTTTGGTTCACCGCGAAGAGATCGCGCATCGGTCTTGGGCCCAGGCTCAACAAGGACAATGTTTCGTAGCAAGTCGGCGACCTCATCAAGTGCTTTGGAGAGCAGCGTGGCACCATTTGAATGTGCTACGACATCAATCCTGCCATTGACTGCAAGCTCTCGTACGACGTCCACCAGACCCTTGACCTCAATTTCATCGGTCGTCCTCCTTCTTCCAGCTTGAGTTGCAACAAGTTGATCCAGATATTCGACAGGAAACGCACTGCCCTCGAACGGCTTTCTTTCGTCCCAGCCAGCTAGAGGACCAAACCGGAACCGGTCCCAGATCTGCTTCGTGTCTCGATATTCGATTTCGCCTTCACGAACAGAATCTGGGGCTCTTTGCGAGCGACCACTGTCTACACCGTCCATGATGTAGACATGTCGACCTTCTTGGCTGGCAAGAACAGCCCATCCAGGCCGCCGATCTGGAGTTGACTCCCATTGAGATCCCGTCAAACCTCCACCGTGAACAAATAAGAGTGGTACCGGATCAGCGGTTTGGGCATCATTCCTTGGTGGCATGTACTGAACATAGCATTGTGAGGTGATGATGTAGGATTCTCCGTAAGATGTCCTGGTTCCGGAGGTGAAAAAAGAAACCCGAGGCGCCCCCATTCTGCTTCTTGTTCGCGAAAGCCAACCTTGACGTCGACTGCGTATCGTGCTTGGGAGTCTTATAGACATACGGCCTCTTCAAATAGATCCTCAGCTCAGCGCCGAGGTCGCTTAACAAGCTTAGTAAGTCGGCAAATGAGGAATATGCTGCTATGCATGCACTCAATCAATGGCAAATTCTTGGAGCTCGTACTTTCCTTTCTGGAAGGCGTCCATTGCCTTGCCATCCATGATTCCGTGAATATATGCAGGACCGATGATCTCGTATCGATTAGACCGACATCTTTGTCGCACAATGAAAGGCATGGTGACGCCTGGGAACACGACTGCACTATCTCCAGGCTGAACGTGACATCGACCAGTACCGATATGACCATTTCCAAAGATCAGAAAGACGTCAGTGTCGCCTGCATCTACAAATGCTACGACTTCATCCGCCCGGGCTTGACTTTCGGGATCGATGATACGCAGACGCCGAACGGTGTTCTCCGAGCCGTCTATGTCATTCCACCGCTTGTATATCATCCCTCTGGGAGCCGTAGTGTCGTATGTACAAGCCAGATCCGCGCAGGAAGTCCTCTGAACAGCTTCGAGATCAATCGGCGTCGGCATGATCTTGGCGACGAGGTCTGGATTGACGTATCGATAACCTACTGGTACTCCCGAAGTGCTGCAAAGCTCTGACATGTGATGCGTGGAAACCACAGAGTCGATCCTGAAGCCTCGTAAGACAAGTTTGTAACCTTCATCTTCGAAGTCATCGTCTGGGGGTCGAAGAACCTCTTGCCCTCCTGCAGCGTACAAATCCCAGGGATAGTACCTAGGGTTACCAGCCATCGACCAATCTGGGACCCAAGATGGTAGCCCGACGAACTTGCAAGGCTCCTCGCCAGCGTGTGTCATCGACAATGGGCTGAAGCCTGTATGACCAATCGTGTATCTGGCAGCGAAAGTATAGACTTCGACGACCGACCGAGCATAGTCGATCGCTTCTGGTCGCAGCTCGCCGGCTGGGAACAGTGCAAAGTGTGCAAAGACATGATCGTGATCAACAGTACAATACAGTCTTTGCGCGTTGGAAAGTTCCATCATGGACCTCGTGGAGCTGTTGGAACTCCAAGCTTTCCTCAATCTCTTGAACCGTGCAATTACGTTCTGAAGGTCGTAAAGGGCCTTGTTGCGCGTGCTGAAGGAATCTGGCTCAAATGCAATAGAGCGGACTGCTGCATCAAGGTCGTCCCAAGAACATGCAAAGGCGCCGCATATCACCTTGGCCGCTTTGGACAAGACAACTTCCTGGAGCACCCAAGCTCTATCGAACCATGTTCGTGACCGTAGCTTCGGGACGATCCAGCCGATACACATCTCCCATTTAGATGTGATATCGCGCAGCCTGTTGCGCGATAGCTCTCTAGTAGCGTTCAACAACAGCGAGAGCTCATTGCGAGTGCCATGGGGGACAGGTCCAAGGTAGACGAGAACTTCAGCCGCTCCAGAATAGATCGCCTCCATCTGGCGTACCTGCTCGTTGCGCTCTTGCGTATCGTCCTGATTAATGCAAACGGCATCTATCCATATTGGTAGATCCTCCAGAGCTCTACATTCAGAAGACTTGGTTCCTCCGGTAAGCCTCCTGATGTCGAGTAAAGCATTGTGCACGCTTTCAGTAACTGGCACATGTCTCGAGCTGATCACGATTTGCCGCGTCTTTATCGTCCCATTCCAGGCGTAAGATAAGGCATGGTATTTCGGTGCAGTGGTAAGAGGAGTTCCTAGCACACTGCATGCCGTCTCTTGATTTGCAGACGAGGCATGAAGCACGAGCAGTCTGATGTGCCCCTTTCTCAATCGGCTCGGCCAGATGCCATTGGATTCCATTGCTTGACTCCTGTCATTACAAGACTTATGCTGAATACGATAACAACACTATGCTGCGTCAGTTCGTCCATGATCATCATTAAAGCACTTAAGCACTTATAGTAGCACCGTGTCTGCCATGAAATGTGAGTCGCCTTGAAACGGCACATTGTGCAGGCAGAGGTCACATTTCGCAAAGCTAGTCTCAAAGAGTCGACCAAGAGTACAGTCTGGCTCTGATGCCCGAGTATTGTGGAGGCTTAGACACAAGAGGAGGCGCGGGGTGCATTGCTGGAGATCTAGCCAAGAGTTCCGAGTGGATGTGTACGGTGAGATGCCCAGGTCTGCTGCAGGTACATCACAAGTCTCCATAAGGTGGTTCCACAGACTCATATCTACTGAGCCGCAAGATGCCCTGCGATCAGGAGACAGGCCACACGAAGCTGCTTTTTCGCGCCTTAGCCATGCAGTTCAAGACCAATCGTCGAACGACTTCCATCGCGTATTCTCTGTGGCTTGTATCACGATCGCCTTCACGGCCAATCGCCCAATAAAGAGCTTTGTGTATGCCACTCCAGCTTCTTCTTGACGTTTGCCTTAATTGCCTTGCAGTGGCTTGCAGATGGCTTGAATGGTCGGACTTCCATGCTTAGAAGGTCTAAAGGTGGGCGATCGCATCGAGACCTTGCAGCTGATCGACGCACAAGTCCTGCTGCTGGCCTGACGAGGTGAGGGACGTTGCAAAACAGATGTGTTGATGCGTGAAAGGCCAATACAGGATGCAGGATGGATGCCAAGAGCATTACTTGATGATTCAGCAGCACTAACCGTATCGTCTCTAGTGCAAAGACAAAAGAAGTCCATGTAACGGCTTCAAGAATCAATACATCGTCAAAGAAATCTCAGGAGGCAATTATCAAGTCATTCAATTGCTAATTCTTCCGCTTCTCTCGATCAACAGTCCCAGAGACAATCTCTAGTTGTGGCAGAGCTCCAATCCCCCACTCTTCAATCACTTCTTTCCCTTCTTCCTGCCATCACCCTTGGCCTTCTCGGCCTTAGCCTTCTCCTCCTTGGCCTCCCTCTCTATCTTCCGCTCTATCGCTTTTTCGAACGCTGGTAACATAGCTTGGTTGTGCGGTGACAGCTCAGAGTCAGAAATGTCTGGATCCCCCCTTCGTGGTCTCTGATCCTCCGACGACTCAGACTCATCAGCCTCCGATATCTCAGCTGATGCTTCTTTCTGTTTGCCTAGGCTCTTCTGTTTCTTGGGCGCAGGCTTGTCGGTTTCCGAATCGCTGGGGCCTCTGTCTGCGTTCTTGGTGCTGTCGGTGAGTGCAGAGCCCTCTTGGGGCTCATCTTCATTCTCTTCGTCCTCTTCGTCCTCTTCCTCTTCCTCTTGCTCGAGCTCTTCCTCCTCTTCTCCATCCTTCTGCTCATCATAGGCTTCTTTGCCGCTTTTCGAGACTCTGCGCTTTGAGCTGGTCGCAGTAGCAGCAGCAGAAGCAGCAGCAGCAGGGGTATTGTTAGCAAAATTTCCAGCTGCAACGCCCAAACCCGCGCCAGAAACAAGGCTCTGAAGCTGAACAACAGGAGTCCCCTGATCAGCTGTAATCTTGCCTTCAGCCCAATCACTAGGTCTCTGAGGATCACCCGGTCTCGCAACCGCCGGAGCAGTACGTAGCCCATTCTTCTTCGATGACAGCTCCTTGGTTCTTGTGGGTTCGCGGTCGTCGCTAGTAGCAAGATTTCTCCAGACCCAACCAGTGAAGAGGCGGTCATCCATCCAAAATCTGAAGATTGTAGAGTCGGAGTCCAGGTAGCCATTTCCTGCGAGGAACAGGGCGAGCCTATCATGTTCATGCAGCCATGATCTGGCACGTGGCTTGGTGTGGTCGAGCTTTTTGACGTTCGCTGGGTCGCGGAGAGCATTATTAACCTTGTTGGCGAAACTTTGAAGGTCGGTTGGTATGGGTCTAGTGCCTTGGTAAGGTTCGGTGTGTCCGTCCAGGACGACTTGGATGGATGCTGAGGCATTGTTTGGCGTTGCTTGTGTAGTCGAACCCTGATTCTGTGCCGATGGTCCAGCCTGAACCGGAGTGGACATGTTGTTCTGGGTCGAGGTAGCTATGGTCTTCTTAGGTGTCGATCGTCTAGCCTTGGCTGGGGTGGAGGTGCTGCTCTGCGTTGGTGTGCTCGAGGCTTTCTTTGGTGTCGACTTTCCAGCCTTGGCTGGGGTGGATGGATTGTTCTTCTTCGGATTCTGGTCTGTCATGATAAACAAGAAGTCTTGTGATGTAGAGGAAAATTTTTGTCGTTGAAATCTCGGCTCTTATGTCTCCTCGTCATGGTGAAGATGTTTGCTGCCTCTGCCGGCTTTCTTTGTCTCACTTCTGTTCGCGAGAGCATTGGAAGCAGCGCGAGTTCAGAAGACTCTCGTGCTGTTGGAATCGTATGACTTGTGGAACATTCGTGAGTAGCGTCTGGCACCCACCAAGCATGCTGACTTGAGGAGATTGTTGCAGACCAGATCTATTGAAGACCTTGTCTGCAACCAGGCGTCTCTTGATGCAAAGATTCAAAGAAGTATCCTGGAATTTCATCATAACTGGCAGTTTCTGTGATCACTATAGTCGTCAGCGCAAGAGCATCGATGCTCAGCAGACGTGGAGATGGCAACATACGCAATTCGAGGTCTGAGGACTTTTCGAACTCCCTTCTTTTCAAGGCACAAGGCACTCGTGACCAACAGTTTCAGAAGTCACGCCCACCTCTCCAAGTCAAGCAGTCATGCTTTCCCATGCCTTGTCGGACCGAACACACCTTACTTACCTTCCTGGCTATCAGCAAAGTTCATCACGAACTTTTAGCACCAGCAAACTTCGCCTCTCGGCGCGGTCGTCCCCAAACACCCATCTCTTACATTCTCACTCGCCAAAGTCTCAAAAGCTTCTCCAAACTTTTTCATAATAGTGAGCTCGCCCAATAATAGTGAGCTCGCCCATATGCACTTCTCCCCTAGCCAATGTCTACTTACTGCTTCTCGAGATTACCAAAGCCCCAATTCTGATTAGCCTCTGGAAATTCTTCAACCCCATCACCGCCCCTAGAAGTCCCACCTCCAGAATCCGTGACCGTAGAGCGATTGGCCTCCTCTTGTTCTTCCCCGTCCGCCTCTTCCCGAGCCTCTCCTGCTTGTCCTCCACTACCTGTGTTGCTGCCTTGAGATACATTGCTGCCCGGAGCAAGAGCAGCGATGGTTCTTCCCAGAATCGTTTCACGCGCTCCGGGATTGTCCTGCTCATACTTGCTCTGATAGAATGACGGATTCACCATGCCATCTAAAGCGTCCAGCTCGTCCTGAGTCCTGGGTACTCCAGATGGACCTGCTTGAGCTGCCTGATCTATGTCTATCATCACGACCGCCGGACTAGAAGGGTTGTTGCCTGCTGCTGATGGCCGTTTCCCAGCGTGGATAGTGTCATCTTCAATCGAGTCAACGTCGATAGGATCTATTGAACTTCCAGTCCCCGTGAGCTGACGTCTCCCAGACCGCCCAATGGTGTCAGATATGGAGCTATTGGTATTCATCGGAGTAGTCAGCTGTCTGTTAGCATCAGACTGCTCACCTTCAGTCTCGGCGTCGCTACCATGTGTCGGACTTCCAGTGTCCATCGTGCTTGTAGTCCGATCATCCTCAGCCTGGCCATTGCTGCTAGCGTTCGAGCTGCTTGCGTTCACTGGATTTGTCGATTGATTGTTGGACTCCTGCCCTCCGGCGCTCTCGGCCTCGGCCGCTTCTTCACCGTCATTGTCGTTCTGCTCGTCATTATTGTCAGTATTAGCGACGTTTGGTGCAGAAGCTGTCCCTCCTGAACCACTTGCAACAGCACCGGGTTGGGGTGCAGCAGCAGGCGGTGGTCCAATCACCGGCTGAGTTGCAGCTGCAGGCTGAGGCTGAACGGCAGCTGCAGCCACATTGGTCTGAGCAGCAGGTAGTGGAAGTACAACGACTGCAGAAGGCTGTTGTGGCGGCGGAGGAGGTGGCGGCGGCGGCGGCGGAAGAGGAGCGACGTTCACAACAGCACCAGGGGGCGGTGGTCGTGCAACAACAGGTGCAGTCTGATCAGGCATAATATTACCACGTCTCCAACCCGTAGGCCTAACCGGATCTCCTGGTCTCTGTATCGCAGGGACTCTGACCAACGTACCCGTCCGTGACAAGTGTGGAAGATGAGAAGTAGGTCTACCATTCGGGAGGATACTTGTGGCCAGGTTATGCCATACCCAGCCCGTGAAAAGACGATCGTCCATCCAGTACTGCCAAAAGACTGAGCGAGCTCGAAGATAGCCGTCAAGAGTGAAGTTGGCGCGTGAGGTTTGGGAGATGCCGTTTATCCAGCCTCTCGAACTAGAGCCAACAGGATCGATTCTGGCCGGATTGGTTCCAAGGTTGGTGGTGATGGTGTTCGCAAGTGTTTGAATGGCATGAGGAATAGGTCTGGTTCCATGATATGATGCAGTGTGAGCATCAAGTACAACTTGTACAGGGGCATTGACAGGTACTGGAGCCTGCATCTTGATCGATTCCCGTTCCCTCACTTGGAAGCAGTGCGTTCAACGAGCGGCAAGGGAAGGAGCCGGGAAAGTGAGCGGTTGCAGTGCATCATTGCAGCAGGGGTCAAGACGTTTGCACGTTTGCTGTTATCTCAATTGGTCTTTGCTCGCTGCTTCGTTGACCTTCCAGGGCCCATTCGCTTTTCGCGAAGGCAGCAGACCCAGACAGTAGGAATGGACGAGAAGTCCCCACAGATCACACTCATTCCATTCATTCATCCTACCCCCAAGCTTATGTCTCTCTTTCTCATCTACATGCTTCTCGAAGAGGAACGCTTCACTCCGGTCGCTAGCTCAATCAATCAATCAATCAATCACCGCTATGCTCTGTCGCTGTTCATCACACATCATGCTTCAAGCCAGAATCATCTTTCGATCCATCTCCTGCCTTTTCTCCTGCCTTATCCAATCGATACCACCTCCAACCACTTTCCAAAACACATGAGCAACCCTAACGCCCATAGTCCAAGCTGGGTATAATGACAGGTCCGTATTTCATAGGTTGTCCAAAAGCACCCTCGTTTTGTACCATGAAGTCTGCAGCCAAGCTTAGCCGTCCAGCTCCCTGCGGTTGCTGACCTGGTGTTTGAGGATGGAATGCTCCCTGAACCAGTTCCGGGTCGTATGCTACGCAGGCCAAGTAGTTCCTTCTGCCCATCAGTCTTCTGTGTTCGCGAGGGCGGCCGTCGACATCCGCTGCGAAGATTTCCATCATGTCTTCCTTAGTGTCGGAAGGTACACCGACCTGTGAGCGATGACCATTCGCTGGGATATATAATTGCTTGTTGTTGTTGTGAAGCATGCGCAGGACGTAAGAAGGCGTGGGTGCGTTGACTATTGAAGAAGTGATGAGCTGATACATCGTTTTGTGATCGGAAGGATGTTGAGGATCGTGGACAAGTCCAGCTCCGCACGAGTTGACCGAGCCGGAGAGAAAAGTCATCCGCAGGGACTTATTGTGCGAAATGCCTTGGAGCGTGCGAATAATGTAGGTCCGCTCGAGGTCCTGAAAGTCAAATTAGCATATTACTTCCCAAGAGCGTTGTTTCGTGCTTACCTTCGACTCGTGAGTCCACAAATCTCTCAGCTCATCAAGCATATCAATGTTGCCAAATGGACTCAGTACGCCCTGCATCAATCCAGATTTGCCGACTGCCTTCTTTGCAGCATCGAAGCCGTGGTTAACAACACCCTTGGCTCCGACAATGCCAGCAACTCCGCTCGTAACCTTGCCAAGCATGTTGAAGCCGCCTGTTGCGATCTTTTTGCCAGTGGCTACTGTGCTTGCTACCTGCTCGACTCCCTCCAGTCTTGGATATATGACCGGAACAGGCATAAGCCAGATGCAATGCTGGACGCTTGGTGGTAAAGTGGCCACCTTGGGAAAGATACCTTGATATGTCGGACCAGCCATGACTTGCTTCTCATTCCGTTCGCTTCGAGTGTCTGGGCCAACAATGACCACGCTAGGGCCAAGATACTTCAAGAAATGCCATCCCTTGCCAGTTATTGTGAAAAGGTCGATGTCATTCGATACATTCCGCAAGATCTCGTGTGTCGTATGGTGTTGGAAGAGCAGATACATCTCAATGCCTATTCGGCCCAGGTTCTTGAAAACATGGCTTTCTTGCATGTATTCTGGGTAAGATCCGTAGCCATCGAATATGTCGTGATCGTCCAGACAGCATACCTGTGGTATCTGTGCAAAAGCCTCCTTGACAGCTGGTTGGTCGAAATGCGATGTGTAGTAATGGAAGTAGGCATGCGTCACATCTTCTTCCATCTTCGCAGTCCACTGAGCAGTTTTACGATTCTCCTTGCCAGATATCTGGGTCCATTGTCTTAACGCCGGAATGTCTTTCCAAAGGCGATCAGCGTAAATCTGCCCGCCAAGACCGATCTGGGTATGAAAGCCACCGCATTCTTGATGCTTGACGAGCACATCTTTCCACATTAGAGGCGCACCACCAAGCTTTGATCTGTCGTTGGCCGAAACGTTGATAGCGAAGTCGTTACCAGAATGCGCTACAAAGCGCCAACTCGTCTCACTCCTGCCAGCTACCAGGAATTCGTATCTTGTGCATCCGAGATGAGAGGTGATAGCATAAGTCCATTTCGATGCGCCAGTCTCTTCCATTCTCAGGTCGATGTCGTATCGGTAGAATATCCATCGCTGGTGGGAATGAATAGGATGAGCTTTGAGCTGTCTCGGGTTCGGGCTCAAGTCCTGTGACTGATGCAGATGAATGGTCGGTGGCTGATTGCTGGCATCTGTGATCAACATGATACTGCCAAGCCATAGCCCTCGCTCGAGATCCATATTCGTATACCGCAAGTAAGGTCCGAAGTATACAGCATTCGAAGGAGCAATCTTGTACATGTCCACTCCAGCACTTGGAGGCGGACCAGTGAATCCCGACGCAGTCGGACTTGCCAACGAGTTCATCGAAAACACACTATTGCGATCGTAGTTGGCCATCTGCTGCACAGGAAAGCCAGGCGAAGCAAGTGGCTGCTTGAAGACTGAGCCGACTGGACTTGCTATGCCTGCTCCTGGACTCATAGGTTCTTGTAGGTTCAGCGGAGTCGGGCCTTTTGGAAACTCCCATTGAGTTGATTGAGTAGGCAGATGAATATAGTAGTAATGACCAGAATTGTTGTCCAGGTGTGCAATCCATCCTTCAGGAAGTGGTGGCGGACTAGCCGGTCCTGCAGGTCCTGGCTGAGGAGACACGGACTGGTTGGCTTGAGCAACATTGATAGGTGCAATTCCTGCTGTAGCTCCATTCTGCTGCGACGATCCTGGCTGTGGTGAAGCCGATGATTGAGATGGCGGATCGTTCGCGAAAGCTGGATGTCCTCGCACATTCGGATCTGTAGGCCGTCTGCCTGTATCTGCTCCTGCAGCAGCATTTGGGCTCGCAGTGTCTGCATACCTTCCCTTCTCATTTGGATATGGCGAATGTACAGAGCCAGCTGCGGGCGGCGAATAAGCCGGAGGCGGTTCCTCGTGTACATTCATGCGGTTCATGTCTTCCGCCAAATTATTCGGGCTTGTCGAAGGCTGTGCAGGTTTTGGGTAGCTTGGTTGCCTGTCCCTTGTGGCCTGAGACGGAACTGCATCTCCTCTTGAAGCGACCTCTTCAACGCCTTGAAATGTGATCGGTGGACCATGCGGCGCGGAGCCTGTTGGCTCTGTTGGACTCCACCTTCCGCCAGAGCTAGACTGTTGCGTCTGCGGCGGCACACCCAACGTACCTTGTCTTGGCTGCGGTTGCGCATACTGTGCTCGTCTTGCAGCAGCTGCCGCACTCTGCGCTTGCATCTCATTAAGAGTGCTTGTACCTGGAATACCACTTGCGGCATATCGGGCCTCGATGCCAGTGAGACCACTAGCTGCTGCCGCTCCCGCGCCATCGATCGGTGTCTCGGGTGGTGGAGGGGAGCCTCGCGAAGCTCTAGTCGTGGAAGTTGAAGCAGTACTGCTAAGTCTGTTGATTCCTGCAGGGTCGGGTATATGCATTCGTCCCGCCGCGGTAGTTGCTGCTGCACTTGTAGCAGGCGGGGCAGCTCCCAAGGGTGGAGGGTAGAACTGCTGCGAGTACTCGGCATCTGACTGCGCGCTTGGCTTCCGCTGAGGTTTCACCTGAAACAGCCCATCATCCTCGTCGCTCTTGATCGGAGGCTCAGGTCCGCCTGGCGAGTCTGGAGGAAAGATGCTCTTAGAAGGCGCTCCTCTCCGCTCAGCCAATCTCGAGGAAGATGTGGTTCCTACGGGCGAGCCTCCATATCCACCTAAAGTCGGTCTGTTCGGGTCATTGGCGTCGAACTTGGGCCTTCCGCCGTTCGCGCCACTGCCCTGAGACGACATGCTGTCTTTGCGCCGTCTCGGCTGAATGCCTGCGCGACCTTCCTCTGCTGAAGCTAACTCTTGCGGCGTGCCGGTCCTGCTCGGCGGCTTGTTAGGCACAGCTCCTGGTGTTGCCTGTCGTCGTGTGCGCTCGTCGGGGTAGGGTAGCGGGCCTGAGGGCGGTGGTGAGGTAGGCGCGCCATATGCGGCACTACTCACGGGCACGCGGTACTGCGCCCATTGCTGCTGTGGCTCAGAAGCTGAAGCGCTTGATGGAGATGCTTGCTTCTTGATTTGCAGGGGCTTGGGTGTTTCAAACTCGTTGGCCGGCGAGTCGGATTGGAGGAACAGCTCTTCGTGGTTGTGGCTAGAGGCGGCCATGGTGCATAGTTCTATCGGTGCGTTGGTCGTTGCTGCCAACACTGGGCCGAACTGTATCCCACCTTACGCAGCTACGCAGCTACGAAGCCACTGTATATCTGCTGCCACTCTGCGACAGCCTCGATACTGCTGCGGCTGTGGAGTACGCGGCGGTACAATTATTATGCAGCTCTGGCGATCTCGTTCCACGCGCTGTTTCGTTAGATTTCAGGGAAGCTGTTGCTGATGGCGTCACTCGTGGTGTTTCGTTTCAAGAGTCGAACGTGGGATGGATAGCTGCGGATGTATGCAATGTGATAGAGGAAGTGAGGAACGCCGTGAAAGTGAGTACTTCGAGGAGAAATGCTCTCAATAGTGCTGTCTATGTAAATCCCGCTGGCGGCCCAAAAGCAGGCCGTCTGGTCTGCAATTGTGAACGACGAGCCTGTAAGCGCGCGTTCACTCGACCTTCGCACATGACGAAGGCGTGCATGGAGCTCTTGCCAGGGTTCTGATTGGGCCGCGGCATATATCCAAGCGCCGCATGGTATCTGGGCGCTGTGCTTCGTGAAGTGAGCTGTCTTGGCAGTGGTCTGCCATACGAAGGACACGTAAATGCGATATTAGAATTTTCGATCGTACGCATCGAGGTTGTCCACTCCATTTCTTGGGAGTGAAGTGCGAAGTGTGAATGGGACAGAGATGGCACCGATGGGACGAAACGCGGTTCAGAAGATTGGTATCGGATATGCTTGTTGCCGGCTTGGCACACTACTAGGTTGTTCTGAGCCTATCTAACCGGGCAGATATCCGATCATTCCGAACTACATACCGTTGGTACATCTTCGCTGCTGAAGTGCATGTCCCAGATTCCAGCATTTGTCTCGTCCCGACTCTCTTCTACATAGCCTCTTCCAAAACAGCTTGTCGACATGTGAATTGCGTCCTTTCCAAACATGACGTTTCCAGAGAGACCGACAAGCTCTGATAGAGCGCAAAACAATAGGTGCCTCTCGCTCTAGCAGATGTAGATCTGCCCCCTCCGCTAGATCAGAGATGCGTCAGCACATCAAGATCTGAAGAAGATATCTGCAGCCTCGATGAACTTTTGGAATTCCTCCGGAGACATCGAATTCACGTGGGCGACAAAACGACTGCCAAATCCATCGGAGCTTTGGGCGGCCGACGTTCTATCCAGTCCAGAACTGTCCTCTTTCTCATTCTGGATTTTCTGTTCCTCATCCTGATCAGATACGCTCTTCTTCTTGTGCACACTCGGCGTCACCTCAACCCCCTTCGAAGCCCTCCGAAACGAATTCGGCGAGATCTCTTGAAGCGGAGACACTTCTTCTTCCTGAGAATCCGGTATTTCGACAGGCTTGCCTCTGCCAGCAGTCTTCGCTTGAGAAGCAGGACTATCAAGGGCCAAAGCAGCGCCGTAAGAGCGTGCTGTCTGCTTAAGCTCTGGAGTCGTGTCTTTCTCAATGTAGTCCACAATATCGTCGACAAGATCATTGATCTGGGTGTCGGGCTCGAAGCGCGGCTGAGGTATTGCAGTCGGCTTCTTGAAGTATGGGGAGCGTGGACCAGTGGTCTTGCGTGGGCTTGGAGTGTAGATCGATACTTCGATGCCGCTACGCCTTTGTGGAGACCATTCGCCTTCAGTGACTTTGCTTGAAGGAGTTGCAGGTGGCTTTGAAGCAACGACGGAGCTGGTGCGCTTTGCTTCTGTGGTAGGTGCAGCTGGCTCTGCCTCAGCAGTAACCTTGCGCTTCTTCTTCATTTTGCCCTTGCTTACCTCCTGATCAATCATCTCGAGGGCCTCCGCAGTCTCGACATCACCATCATGCTTCGGCGTCTCGGCTTCATTATCCTCAACGTCAATGGCCTTGCGCTTGCGTTGAGCAAAGCCGCCATTCAAGCCCTTCTTGTTCGTGCGACCCGCTGATCGAGCTTGATTCAGCTCGTCCAGAATCTCACCTCGTTCTTTGCCGTTCTGCTTCGCTAGTTGCCCGACATACTTGTAGAGCTCTTTCTTGGCATGTTGCGACTTGACCTCGGTAGCAGGGTGTGCGAATACAATGCGCTTTTGAATCTCAGCTACAGAATACCGGATAGCCAAGTCGTAGACCGTCGCACCAACGATGCTGCCCGGATCGCTGTCGAAGATAGCCTGGTCGGCTTCCGGGATGGGACCAAGCTCTCCAGTGCTGGGTGTTGCTGTGGTTGGTGTGCCAGATGTGGTCGTGTCTTGCTTGCTGTCAGGAATTGTAAGCGGCTTCAGACTCGTCTTCGACTTCTTTGTTGGCAGCTGCTTTTCTTCCTCGGTAGTCATCGCAGCTTGGTTCTTAAGCCAAGGAATCACATGTTGATGCTTGTCATACAGGGCTGGAGAGGATTTAGTTGCGGAGTCCTGCGCATGATCTGTGGCACGATATGCGTCCTTCTTTTGCTTCTTGCCCCGGCGCCGCGGCTCAGGCGACGAGGACTTCTCCGAGATCGATGAGCGGCGCTTCTGAGAACGAACACCATTGACCTTTCGAGCATCATCTAGCTCCTTCCGGATCTCAGCTACCTCCATACCTTTGGCCTCAGCGAGGTGAGGAATGTAGCGCTCGTACAGGCGTCGCCGGAGCTTTTTCTCACTAGTCAGATCCGGTTCCCAAACTTCAGTAGCTGCATTTATTTTCTCAGCAAGCTGCTTCATCGTATACTTAGTGGCGAGCCGCAGAAGTCTATGGTCCGTAAGCAGAGTCATCTTGCTGCCAAAGTATTCATCTTCGGAGACATAGTCCCAGACGCTGGGCTCTCCTTGAATCGTGGGCGCAATACCCTCTTCAAAAGCCTTGTTCTCCGGCGGAGTCAGATGTTCTGGGAGGTGCAAGAACTCTTCTTCGTCGTAGTCGAGGATCTCTTCCCCGTTTGGAGCGCGCTCGGGCATTTCTTCCCAGATGCTAGTTGGGTACATTTCAAGTGATCTTGCTTTGTAGAAGTGCACGCCATGAACGTTCGTGTCTATGCGACGGCCATTGATGGGAGTCCAGCCCTGGACTATCGCATGATCATCGATGACTGGTGCTGCTGGCGCTGCAGGTCCATCGACCAGGTCTGCCATGGTCAGGTTTTCTGTCTCGCGACGCGCTCATTCAAGAACCCACACGTAGAGCAGGCAGAGAAGTACTCGAGTGTCCCAGTGATACTGTACAGGCAGAGAGACTCGTGTGGTCCTGGAAGCGTCCGATGCAGATGATCCTGTTGTCAGACCTCGAATTGGGCAATAGTCGTGGCTGCTGGAGTTGATTGGAAAGGTCCAACAAAGGCGGATCTTCCTTTCTTTATAGTAGCCAGGGAGGGAGTGTTCACTTGCAATTCGTTGTGACACGCAGTCGAAGTCTTTTGTTGTCAACGCGATTATGACGCGCAACATTAACGAGCGCGTCCATTTTAGGCGTTTGTCAAGTAACCAGTAGTGGTGCCGAAGATGTGAGAGGGAGTGATGGAGTCCCCAGATCTCTACCACGGTATCACCCTGCTCTTCCACTTGCTTCTCATAGCAGCTCACGTACTGGCTCGGCTTGGCATCGAGCGGTATTCGTGATCATAGACCTACATGCGATGTAAGCATCTGAGACAGAAAAAGACGAGATCTTACAATGACAGCAGGAATTAGTGGGCTTTCGAAGAGACTGCTTGGCCGGCCAAAGTGCTCAAGACACTTCCCTGGGTTCACAATCTTCAACCATGTAACGCCTTCCATTTTTCATAATCCATTCGTAGCCTAAGGGTATCCGCACAGCAGACAGGTTTCTGCTCAAGCTCGCGCTGGTCCTGTAGTCCTCTCTTGCTTTCTTCTTTTCGTAAAACACACGCGCCTCGGAACGCATCTCGTTCGCGTCATGCTGCCTCTGCGTCCTGTCCTCGTTTCCCAAGAGCACCGTGCCCTTTCTTCCCCTCCTCTCACATAAACAACTTCGCCATCTGCATCAAACCCCCCGCATTCTCCATCCACCCACCACCTCCTCCCCCTTCATACCCTCGACTCCCATAGTACCCTCCTGACCCCGTATACCTCCTAGCAGCCCCATCAAGACCAAAAGGCATTCTTATCCCCACTTGTCTCATCAACCCATGAATCGCTCCACCCGCAGAAAGCAACGGCACAACAACCGCAAAAAACGCCTTAACCGGATGTCTTCGAGCATAATACCACAACTCTTTAAACATCCTCTGAAGTTTATGAATCAAGTATGAAATATATCCATCTCGAGGTCGTCGTTTATAATAACTCCCACTCCCTCCAGAGCCACTGAATATCCCGCGCGAAGTCGAGCCCCCGAAAAACGATCCGCTCGCTGAACGCGCATATCCTGGTCTCGACGAAGAAGAATTATGTCGAACGTAGTGTCCCGTTCCACCTCCTGTTGTATGCGCTGAACGAGCGGGCGAAACTCCACGGTTTCTTGAGGAAGAGCGATGTTGTGAGCTTCCTCCGCCGATGTTTAGGAACCCGTTCGCGTCGCTTGTAGAATAGGATTTACCGTCGAAGAGGCCCATCTTGCCCTCGTCGAATCGGGCAAGCCTGGTTGGTGCAAGGCTAGGGTTTGAGGTGGTGCGCGCACTGCTATGTTGTTCCAATGGGGTTGGACCACGTTGTTTCGATCGATCGATCGCGTGGGTGTTTCCAAGATCTTTGACTAGGTGTTTAGGAACGGATGTCGACTATCATATGCGAACAGTAGTTCACTTTCACACCTGCCTCCCTCTGGCTCTGGCGGTCAGCTAAGGTCGCTTGAATGCCAATGCAGGTGGTTGGTGTTGAGGCTTTGGACCATTCCTTTCGTGGCCAAGCTGCAAACTCTGTCGATCTGCAGGGATTTGCCAATTTTGCTCGTGCGCGTGGAGGAAGTTCCGCCGTTGTCGCCGACGTCTTCTTCGGCTTCAGAAATCGGGTAAGAGATTACCCAATAGTATATCAATAGCAGCAGCAGCATCTGTATAGGCCTTTTTGCGGATGGATTGATGCTTCAAAGTCTGTTCAGGCAAGTACGATTGAAAGATCAGCCACGAAGAGTCTTCAACACGAGAACAGCAGTCACTATGAAGCATCATCTTATGATTGGCACTTGGTAAGTTGAGACGCATTCAATGTTTCTTTAGTAATGCTCTCGATACATTTTTTCCTGCTATATATCATTTCTCAGCTAAGATATGTTTAAGGACTCCTCCAGGTGCCATCTTCACAGTAGCATTCGACGACGAGAAGCTAACTCTGGAGCTTGTAAAGCGAACTGAGATTCCAGAGGACCAACCAATATCATGGATGACATTCGATCATGCAAGAAAGAACATCTATGGAGCCGGAATGAAGAAATGGGGCTCCTACACAGTCTCAAGCCCGACAGACATTTCTCACCACAGCGCATTACCTATGGGTGGACATCGTAAATCTTTCCTGATCCTCTCTTCTGGTTCAATGGTTCTAACATTCCAATTCAGCTCGCGCCAACGACCTTGATACCAAGACCAGAGCGATCTTCGTATTAGCAGCAAAGAAAGCACCTTTCTGCGTCTATGGTAACCCGTTTTATGACCACGCAGGATTTCTCAATGTACACTCTGTAAATGCAGAAGGTGGCCTCGACAAGAACATCCAAAATGCGCCACTCGATGAGAGGTCCGCGGTCCACGGCATGGTGTTTGATTCCGAGGAAGAATATTTGTATTCGGCTGATATGTGGGCAAACAAGATTTGGTGTCACAAGAAGGTATGTTTTGCTCAAAATCATTTCTCTGAGACTATATGAGAGATGGCTGATTGAATCGGGGCATAGGATTCCAAAACTGGCGAGCTCGAGCTTGTCGGATCAGTAGAAGCCCCATCACCAGGCGATCATCCACGTTGGGTCGAGATCTCCCCCTCGAACGCATACCTCTACGTTCTCATGGAAGCCGGAAACCGTCTCTGCGTATATGTGGTCGACGAGAAGACACACATGCCAGTCTATACGCGAACCTCGTATCCCTTGATCCCACCTGGAATGGACAAATTCTTCCCCAAAATGTACCGATCAGATGTCGTATTCACTACTCAGAGCGGCGAGTACCTCTTCGCTACCGCGAGATCCAATAGCCCGAAGTTAACAGGATACATCGCGGCGTTTAAGCTCGGCAAGGAAGGTCAGATCGAGAAACAAATCTGTTTAAATCCCACTCCGACCAGTGGTGGACACAGCAATGCTGTAAGTCCTTGCCCATGGACCGATGAATGGCTGGCGCTGTGCGATGATGAGCAAGGCTGGATTGAGATATATCGATGGCACGATGAATTTCTCGGGCGTGTCGCACATTTGGATATTAAGGAGCCAGGGTTCGGGATGAATGCCATCTGGTACGACTAGATCTCAGCGGGTCATATCGCCAATCCTTAGAAAGCGCATTTCAGGGATCGCCCGACCTTGTTGGGATCGTCATTTTGTAATCAGCCTCTTAACAACGTCGGCAACCTATACTGGTGCTACAGAGCCTTCATGATATGGGTCTAGCCTCATCTGCTTGAGCAGTCTATTGGCCTAAATTGCATCGTCAGAAATCATCGGCCTCCGGTGCGGACGATTTCTGCCGATCTCTCGCGCGTCAATTGTTCTGCTTCATTTCAAGACTCCCGTCAATGCCTTGAAATCGTTGCAAGACACTGTGGTGTATTGAAGCAGGCGCGTACGCGAGTTGCAGCGGGTGAGGAGCCGAGCTTGGCCGAACATCGAGCGATACACGCTGTCGTGGATTCTGATATCGACACGACAGCAGGAGTTTGCGTGCATGTTTTCATACATCATGTAGCCTTTCAGCCATGGTATCTATCTACAGCATTACTGCCATTACTCTTTTTTGAGCGCCAGACTTCCATGCCATGCAAACTTCAATGCTTCCTCTACATGCGCTCACGCTTGCGAGGAGCAGCACGAATGATGTTGTCTACTCTCAGCAGCAATTCTGCCGCCTCGCTCGCGCTGCTGACGACCGCGCGCTTGAGCTTGTATGACTCCACCACACCGAGTGTCCTCATGTCGGCGATGCCACCTCCCGGCTTCATCAAATCCAAGCCACTGCTTGACATGCCTGAGTACACAGCTTTCCGTAATCGCGCCACCAAGTCAGCTGAGTCGAGACCTGCGTTGTCGGCGAGAATGGTGGGGAGTTGACGAAGAGCCTTTGCGAAAGAGTCGACAGCCAATGCCTTCTTGCCAGCCACGTTTTGAGCAGCCTGGTCCACAGCCTTGGCCATGACCATTTCTGCGCAGCCACCACCAAGCGTTGTCTTTGGCGCTTTGACTGTTTGTGACAGAACAGCAAGAGCGTCGTGCAGACTGCGCTCTGCCTCGTCGAGAAGCTGCTCGCTCGAGCCACGGAGAACCACAGTGCATGCTCGGCCAGCAGCCACGCCAGAGAAGCGGATGAGGTTGTCCTCGCCGATGATGACCTCCTCGATGAGATCGCAGTGGCCCAACTTGACGTGTTCAGGGTGGTCGAAAGTGGATGTAATCTCGGCACCAGTGACGAGTGCTAACCGCTCAACGCCGTCGAAGTCCGCGTGCTCTATTGAGGCGATCCCGGCATCTGTAAATAGCTGCTCGGGCCAGTTGTAGATGAGCTGTCGATTCACAAAGCAATTAATGCCATGTGACTTGATCTTTTCCACCTTCACCTTCATCTTCTCGCGCTCTGCCTTTTCGAGCTCAGCCAGCTTGCCTGTGCTCTCCACCTTGACTCTTGCTCCAAAGATCTTGACCTTGTCTGTGTCCATAGACGTGTTTGCAACGAGGATCTTTGCATTCTCTACCCGCTTCGGCTGACCAGTTCCAAACTTCTTGTCGAGAATGAATCCGGGGTCGAGATATGAGTCTGAAAGCTTGCCTCCTGCTTTCTTGATGATCTGAATATGTGTGAGATCTGTTGAGCCCTTCATTCGCAGGACAGCATCTGTCGCGAGTTCGGCGAATTGGTCGCGGTCTTGACTGAGAACTTTGGAGCTGAGTGTCGTTCGTGCAATAGCGATAAGGTCTTTTCGGAAAGCTTCTGGGTTCGAGCTGTGATCCGTCGCTGTCTCCTCCAGCGCCTCTAGCGCAGCAGCGCTTGCTATTCTGAAACCCTCAATGATGGTCTGTGGGTGGATCTTCTGATTGACGAGCTGTTCCGCCTCGCGTAAAAGCTCTGCTGCCAGCACTGCAACACTCGTTGTGCCGTCTCCCACCTCATCGTCTTGCACTTTTGAAATGTTGACCAACACTTTCGCCGCCGCATTATCGAGCGCCACACTCTTCAATATCGTTGCACCGTCATTCGTGACCATAATCTCACCAGTCGAAGCGCTTTGCAGGATCTGGTCAAAGTCAGATCATTTCTTGTGGTATTTCACTTTTGTGCTTACTTTGTCTTGACCCTTCGGACCAAGTGTGCTCTTCACCAAGTCGCCAATGGCAATGGCGCCAACAAATGCGCTGTACAATCATCAGATCTGTGCTGGTGTTTCTGCCTCGAGAATAACACACCTGAGCCTAGCCTGTTCTCCTCGCTCCTGCTCACCGCCATCTTCGAAGATTTGCTGAGACTAGAACATTTGTCAGTATGTATGTTACCTTCATTACTATGAACATGTCGCTTACCATCTTTGCTGGCGTTATGTTGTCGATATGAAGCTATTCCACCAGCAAGCTCGCGTGTCCCAGAACGCGCGCAGGCATCTGGAAAAGTTGTCGGTTGGTCCCGGCCGAGCCCTGGTTCAGCCGAATCGCCGAAATGCTTGGCTCGTTTACATCACAGCAGCAAGGGACATCGAGCGAGCCCTCCGAGCCAGGCTTTCCCTCTGCTTTCCACTTCTCACGGCACTATCCTCCTTCTCTCCCATCACCGCTTTCGCGATTCTCATCGCAGAAGGTGTCGGCTATCCCAAATCACTTTGGATCTGTCTGGCGCCTGTTTGAAGACACATCTGCTTTTCCTTTTGGCATTTCTGTCCACCATTGGCCAAGATCCCATACTGCTAGAGAGTCAGGCCGTCAGCAGAGTCTTCTCAGATTGCGCCGTCGCAGCGCATTCCAACCGCAAATCACCGCAATCTGTCTACCTCTGTCTCCAGCGATCTTCAGGCAATGGACCTCAACATTCAGCTGCATCGCGATTATTCCGGCTGTCGATAGGAGCTGTTCACGCAGAACGCCTCTCCCTCAGCAGCTTTTGTCGAATCTGCTCGACATGATGGATATGTTCGCTTACGACAAATTGACCCTCTTACTTTCTTTCAAGAGGCCAAACCTCCATGTTCTAGCACTTGCACCACCACTGGATCCTTCTACGCCACCTTGACACAGGCTGGCAAAGAACAACACAATTTCAACAAGAACGCGCGATCGCGAATAGACTGATAGACCATGCATGGCAACATGTCGAAGCAAGACTTTGATTCTACCCAACTAGGCGCAATGGCACATGAGCGCCTCGTCAAGGCTTTTCCAGACGAAGATATGACTGCTGGAGCTCGTCTGGAAAGGTTCCATCTCATTGATGAATACAAGGAACGGCCAGCTCCAAAGCCAAAGGCGCAGAAGCGAGAAACGCCTGTCACCCAAAACAGCACTCCAGAAATTGGCGACGGCACGCCCACGAAGAAGGTCAAGGGCTACAAGACTGTCGAAGACTATCCAGAGGACATTACAGATGAGGAGATCTTCGCAGGCGAGGCAGATCGCATCCGATATGGGACTCTGATCCGACTCGCAAAGAAGTACAGCGTTGGTCAGATCGCAAATCAGGTCAATAGCCACCATCCAAAGGCATTAACTGCTCAGACTGTATCCGACAGACTGCAGTCGGCTTACAAATTTATCGCTGGACGAACACAGCGAACTGTAGCCGATGTAAAGGCGGAAGTAGAAGATGCAAGAAGAGACAATGGACTGGTCGCGAATGGTCGGAAGACGATGCGCGCTATGTAGTATAGGGATGGCATTGTGGCAGCTCGTCGGCTGCGGGTCTCGAAGACATTATCCAGAGAAGCCGATGAGTATGTCACCAACCTCATCTCAGCGTCGTCCAAACGTTGACAACTTTGCACAGCAATGCGTAGTCGGCTGCAACAGCTTTCAATTCACATTTGCTTTGAGCTTCATCCATGGGAGCTACCATTTCATGGGCACTCTCACATGTCCAATTCTTTACTGGTGGTAAGCGCCTCTACATCAATGCTACCGCATAATTTCATATCATTGAATTTGCAGGCTTCAGAACGAGCACAAAATCGAGCCAACACTGAGTGCGTTGTTACAGGTCTGCAGCCTTCCCCCCTCAAGACAAGCTACGAACTCTTAGATCAATATCACTATATAAGCAAATATCCTCGCACCCATCCGCTTGAGGTATAAACACGAGATCGAGCGGAGACCGAGAGCATCCCTACAGGTTAGCAGACTTCTCACCTCACGTCAAGCTCAGAGGAAGAGCAATGCCAGGAGTTGAGAGCACACTTCCTCTCGTGTCTTTGCACCTAATTGCTTCCTACGCGATATCGAATGGAGTCCTACCGAAGAGAGGCGCAATAGCAGCGCAATGCTTCGCTCACGGATGACGTCTTCAGAAGCATTGTTTGCTTCACCGGCTATAGCATACTTCCACACGTCTTCGACCTCGGCCGCTCGGCACCAGAGATCATATGGAGACAGGAAGGGGAGTGGAGACGGGTTGACAGAGCTAACACTCCAGGATGAGCTCCCAATAAGCCAAATCCCACGCCCTAGAAGGACTCATTCTTACATGCCTCTGCACCAAGTCGCTTTTTACCTGTTTTCGAACGGAGCGCTACCCAGGTGAGACGAATCAGAACTGCTCACTTAACGCGTCGCCAGAAGCATGATCTTCCCTGTCGGCGATGAAATGCAAACAATCGTCCCTGACTCTTGCGGCTTAGATTGAAGCATGCGTCGTTGCTGTCAGTCTAGAATCACCTCACCTGAGCATCATCTCGTGTACTACTGCAGAAACTTCTTAACACAATTCCGACGCTGAGTCCTCAGAGCCGACATGTGGGTAGAGTCTGAGCCGATTAATGCTTCATTCGCAGAGCACAGTAAGAAACACAACGCCTAGACTTCCAGCCCAACGCCTCGCTAAATCAGCCTACGCCTCTCCCCTCCCAGCTCTGAGACTCCTTGTCATCATCCGTTCATAATCCCTCCCCGCCACCACTCAACCCTCACTTCCCTCCCCCCTTCCTCACAGCCCTTCCCACAACCCCATTCGCCCTCTGCGCCTCCTCGAGTTCAGTATTCACCTGCTCCTTACTCAATCCATTCTCCTTTCCATACCACGCCTTCATCGAGTACACGCGTCCAGTCACGATGTCGAGAGTCAAGTGCTCATTCACCGGATGATTCGCATTAAAAGTCGCGACGATTTGAGCTGGAGAATATTCCTTGCTGACGCGCCAGAGGGCTTCGTAGCGGATACGATCCCAGGGACCTTTGAGAATGTCCAAAGTGGAGGTTGAGGCGGGATAGGGGGTTGAGACGATGTAGCCGTTTTGGCGACGTTGGCCGGCTGTACGACCGCGAGTTGGATTGGAGGAGGAGGCGGGCTGGGAGGAGGGACGCGCGGAAGATGAGGATTGGGAATTTGATGCTCCTGCAGAGGTGGAAGACGCTGAAGTCGCTGATTGGGACACATTCTTGCCGCCTCGTGTGTCTGTTGCGGACTCGGTCTTCGAAATGGTTGGAGACTTGACTGGGGCGTTGGGTTGGTTCTTGGTGTTCTTCTTTCCACTCGCAGCGGCCTTCTCCTTCTTCGACTTCTCAGCTGCTTCTGCTCTGGCCCGAGCTCCGCCCTCGACCGTCATGCGCTGAGCAACATCTGCATGGTTATCGTCGACGATGTTGTACTGCGCAAGGCGACCATAAGCTTGCTCGTAATCCTTGGAGTCGGCCATTTGATGTATTCGATGTTTGGCTAGGGGGAAGGCTGAAGTACTGGTCGTTGACGGGAAGAGCAAGGCTGTATAATTCTTGCTGGCGTTCTTTGGCTTGAGATTCAAGTACTCGTTGTGCTTGACCTGAAGGTGGGTATAGCTGTTGTGGTGATGGTGAAAGGTATCGAAGGAGTCCGATGAGAAGTCTGTTGGTGGTGGATCGCAGTGTTCAAGATTTGTCGCTTCTTGATCTTATTAGTGTTGTTAGTGTAGAAGAATATAAATCGAAAGTCGACTTCTTATGTAGGTGAGTATAGGTGAAGTTTTGCATCGACAATCACAAGACATTCATCGACCGCAGTCCGTTCACAAGCGCCGGGTGAACGAACCATCTTCCGCGTTGGAGCATGTGAACGAACGACCGCCTGTGATGGTGGAAGAGTGAATGAGTAGGAAATGGAATCTTGGAAGGAAGCATGGGGGTATTACCTTCAAGTAGAAGGTTGAAGGATTATGAGAGCAAACCGAACATAAGGTGGAGATTTGCTCAGACAATGTGTAACTCCTTGTATGCTCATGCCATGACAATCATCCAATGAGATCGGAGAGGCCATGAAGTGGGTTTAGAGTGCTTCAACTTCCTGCTCGATCTATTCAGCCTTGCCTCGAAGGAGTACATGGATAGTATGCTCCTACTATCGAACGCGCGAGGAACATGATGAACAAGCACTGCGAGGCAGTGGGACGGGCGATTGCACACGAATGCTGACGCAAGCAACGCATACCATCACCGACTTGCTGGCTAAGGTTACATAGGCACAGCCGGAGGGCGTGGAGCTACTAGAAGAGGTAGTCGACCTGGCTTTAGCCGCCTATAATCTCGAGCGAAGTATACGCGAAAACCTCGAGACTGTTTTCTAGGGCAACGTAAGGTTTCCCAAAGGAATGGAAAAGGACAAAGCCGTCGCAAGCCAGATACGCGAACTCCTTAGAGTTGTGCTCGATTACCCAGTATTAAACTAGGACAGGAAAGAAGCGTGGATTCGCCAAAACACCCTCATCGAAGCCAAGGACCCTAAGCTCGTTAACGATGCTATCGCGCGTAGTCGCGAAGCCAATGAGCAGGCAGACAGGCAGACAAAGTCCTGTCAAAGTCGCTGGAGAAGCAGTCGTACTACGAGCATCGAAATCAAGAGAACACACTACTATTGAGCATGAAGGAGGTTAGTGCCGAATTAGAGGGAATTATTGAGCAGGAGGAAGATGGGCTTCGCGAGCTCCGTGAGGGCGTATATGCTCGCCTATCACATGCTGGATCGTTCTTGAGCTGACTGAGGGCTATGGCGATAGTATGGCAGATGCTGTCTGTCGCATGAGCAAGCCTCAGAAAGAAGCACTTTGCGTTATGTGACGTCTTGGTCCTTTTCGCCTGCTGCTCTCTCTGACCAAGGAGCATTCATGGTCTCAGCTCGCTGACCCGCCTCTGTAAAGGTGGCTCGGCCCATCGAAGCGCAGTGCAGGAGGAAGATGTGAGGTGCATTCAAATTCGTTCCCGAATTTTCGCTGAATTGGTGCTACTCTATTCTCGCGTTAAAATGCATTATGATTGAAAAAAGCACCACCTCGTAAATCTTCCCTCCTTGCGCCGACGTCGATGCATCTCATACGCTCATGGCCAAATCTTATGTTTGTGCCGAGTTCATGCCAGCACTCTCGGATGGTATCGATCGAAACGTGGAGCATCCTGAAGAAGTTGAAAGAAGTTGAAATTGAATGCTCGCAAAGTCGGACGGTGAAGCAAATCACATGAAGTCGCCGCTGGTAGAGTTGTTAGCATGTATATTGTATGAGTTTAGAGCAGGTGCCGACTTACTCGTCAAGTCCATCGTCATCATAAGCCGCCGTGTCCGCTCTGTACGCAACGTCTCTGTTGGCGTTGAGGCTGGTCTTAGTCTTCGCAGCCTTGGTCTTCTTGCCACCCTTCTCAGCAGCCTTCTCCTCCTTAAGCTTCTCGTTCGACACAGCAGTCAAAGCGCTAGCAACCTTCTTGATCTGCTCGCTGTTCATCTCCTTGACGATCTGCTTCGTAAACTCCTTCATGAAAGACTCGTATTGTGGCTTCTTGGCGTTGTTGTTGAGAAGTGGCACCAAAGTATCGCGCATCTTGTTAAAATCTTGCACGGTCTTTGGGTTGAAGAGGGAGAGGCTTGAGAGGTCGACAGCGCTGGTAGGGTCTCCGGTCGTGGCCTGCACTGTGACGGCCTTGTTTGTGCCCTTCCTATTTGGTCCACTGCCTCCACCGCCGAACAGGTCTTCAGCATTCTTCAAGTCGGAGTCCATCTCTGCAGCACGCATGCGTGCTCTCCGGTCGGACTCATCTTCGCTCTCACTCTCGTCGTCTTCGAGTAGTGCTCGCTCTTTCCGTCGCTCTTCTCGCTTCTCCTCGATTCGCTGTGCTTTGCTCTTGTGGTTTGCCTTTGCCGCTGCGTCTGCCTTTGCTTTTGCCTCAGCAGCCTTCTTGGCCTTCTCTCGCTCCTCCTCGCTGTCCTCGGCGGCATCCCATGACTCCAAGACGTCCTCTTCTTCCTCATCGTCGAACTTGCCACGTCGAGCAACTGGTGCGACTGGTGGTGAGGAAGGTGGTGTGCTATCGGATTCCTCGTCATCCCACGAGGTTTTGCTGGGCGCCATGTTTGCGATTGTTCCGAAATCGGGAGGCTTTGTTCAGAGTGTTTCAATAAGCAGATTTACTTCTGAAGTGATTGTCGAGTCGTGCTAGCCTGTGCGATGTCAGACCGATATTTGGAGGATTCGTTGTCGGAGTTGTTCGAGGAAAGTGCGTGAAATAAATGGTCGGAGAGTTGGGCTCTTGGTGGGGCGTGGGCTGTGTGAGGACTGAACCCTATTTTTTGTCTGCTGATCCGTGCGCACGCTCAGACGTCAGTGCGCAGCCCAACGTACCTTGTCGATATTCTTCTGCTTCACTTGACTGGCATGTGATTATTGTAGGATAGAGAGTGTGCCTAGACGCTCCTTGCTGGGAATCGCTGCGTACTTATAGTTCCCCACACGACGTCCTCAAGTGCGCGTGTGTTTCTACCATGGGACCGAAAGCAGAAACATCTCCTGAAGCCAAAGCATGTATACAAAGGGGGCAAATATAGTCGGCGCCCGAAGACTCTGATTTTGTGGTATGGTAGCCCATGTCTTACACCAAAATGAAGAAGTGATGTTGAGACAAGGTTCTGCGTTCCTTCCTCTGCACGATGGCAAGCACACCTGCTGCTTGGGAAGTCACGACGACAAACCTGACATATCGAGATGGAGAGAATCGATCTGCAATGCACATATCCATATCCATTGTTTTGCTCAAAACTAATCGCACTATTTTTGGTTCGATCGCATAGCACATGCTCATTCCGGCGTGCGCGAGACCCATGATGCTCTCTCGCTCCCAGATGATGCAAACCCTGCTCTATCCCACGAGTTCCATGCCGTCTATCAAGGTATCATCTGAAAGCACACTAGTACAAAGGCTGCCTCGCATTTCTACAGCATCTGCGCGTGAAGAAAACAGGTCTCCTCTCCATATCATCACACTCGCTTCCCACGAGTGGAGGAGACCCATTCTCATGCCCATGCAAGAAACCAGCCGCTGTAGTAGAAACGCCGTCGATGAAGGCACATGCCATGCTGCTTTTGGTTGTCGGAAGTCGGTCCTGACGATAAACTCCACCCAGTCCAAATACCCTCAAAGGTCGCACCTTCTAATTATGTAACGCCGTCGCAGTCGCCGAAAAGAGAACACTGATCTATCGAGCGTCGCAGCTACTCAGCACCGCCCAAAGCAGCGCCCTGTGCCGAGAAGAGTCTTGTGTGGATGATGTCGTAAATGTATCGTGGCCCATGCCGGGACACAAGCCGGTAAATAGCTCCGTCGCCCAAAGCCTGAGGGCGGAGGAAGCCAGTGTCATATGAACAGGCCACGATACCAGTGCGCCGTTTTCCCACGCCGTGCAATGCAAGCAAAGCCGAGGAAAACAACGCTGTCTATCATGCTGGATTGGGTATAATGTTGTTGCAGCCGCACACTCGTCAAGATCCGCCGTGGACGTTTCGCGTCCAGGAAGGAAAAAAGCAATCGAAAACAGTCGTAAAAGAAATCGCATCGGAGGGGTGTTGTCGGAAGGTGGTGCTGTTTACCACCAGCTGTTCGGGCCAGATGGACCAGATGGGTTGCCGTAGCTACCGCCACCCATACCGCCACCCATTCCGTAGCCTCCGCCCATGCCGCCGCCGCCGCCGTAGCCACCTCCATAACCACCGCCGCTACCGCCCATCATGCCACCGGCGTAGGCTGGGCGCTGTCCGCCACCGAAGCTACGGACGTCCTTCATGGCAGAGGTGCCACGGCCACGTCCGCCTCCAGAGCGACCGCCACGGCCACCGCCGAAGCCAGAGCCCTCACGTGCTATCGTCTCGAGGAAGCCTGGAACTTCTTGGTTGGCCTCCTTGAGGAGGTCGATGAGGTCTCTAACCACACCACGGTTGCCACGGTTGAAGAAAGCAGTGGAAATACCAGTGTTTCCTGCACGACCGGTACGACCGATACGGTGGACGTAGTCGTCAATGTCGGTTGGGAGATCGTAATTGACAACGTGCATAACGTTGGGAATATCCAGAATTTAAGGTAGTCAGCATATGATCGTAGATGTGTGAAGTATTCGAGGATGAGTTGAGGTGAGTGAGGGGAAGTATGGTGAAGAAGATACGAAATAGTAGACGTGAGGTCCGGTCCTATTGGTTGGCCGCCTGGCCAGAAGCGATGGCGATATCCCGTAGCTTCTTCGCATGTCGAGGTCCATTAAGGTGAGTCCGGTAGCGTTTTCCGTTGGGTGCTGGCCATTCGCAGGTCTTACAGTAGAAACACTTGGATTGCCGACTCTTGGGAATGGTGACAATGCCAGCGACCTTTCGTTGATGGATAGACCTGGACTCGTGGGTTCTTTGCTTTGCGGCCGTCCGGAAGGTCAGGCCGCATGGCACGCATTTGAACCTTTGTTCTAGCAGGTTCTGGTCGCCGTATCGCTTTGTATTGGCTGCGTGGACGCCCTCGCCTCTGTTGGCGATGTACTGACGATTTTTGGCCTTCTGACGCTCGACCTCAAGTCTATTGATTTCTTCGCGGCTGAAGTTGTCTTCTGCCTTATGGTAGGAGTAGCCTTCGTTGATGGAGAAGTGCGTGCATAGACCGCCATAGGTGTACGAGTCGAGCTCCCAGCGACAAGTCGGCATGTACCAGTCCTTGTCTTCGCTATGCATCGCCTAGAAGCATAGACAAAAGAAGGTCTCGACGAGGAGGAGAAGGCCATGAAGCAGATTCTTTTCAGAAAAGAGTGGTATGGGAGTCCATGCCAGAGTGCCGATATGTGTGATGTCGTAGCCTTGTTGAAGGGCGGCCTCGACCTTCACTGGCATGGCGTCGGCATAGCCCTCGTTGATGCGCTTTTCATAGGCAGCGATTCTGCGCAGGTAGCCTTCGACGAAGTCTCTTCCAGAGCCGACATAGATTTTCGCTCTTTCGCCGGCCTTTTCGAGCACGAGCACGTAAACAGCCCACCATTTGTCGTCTATGAGAGGTATGGACTTGAACCAGTCGATAGTAGGTGGAGTCGGCGACCGGAGGACGTCCATCAGGCCATCGACGAAGTAGAAAGGGCACAGCTCGACCAGGTCGAGGATGGCCTTTTCATCGGGAAAGGCTAGGGTGTAGCCGAAAGCCTTCATGCTGATATCCGTTTGCGAGAGAATGACCCATGATAGGGCGAAGACGACGGCCGAAAGGCTCTCATCCTCGGGAAAGTTGATGAGCAACATGGCGATAGACGTAGAGTCGAGGTCAAGTCGAGCTCAGAAAAGGTCGTTCTGCTGCGGTAGATGTGAGGTCGTGGCCTAGTCGGACGTGCAATTGTGTGCGTCTGGTGCGATAGATGTAGAGTCGTAGCCTGGCCGACCTCTGAATAGGTCGTTCTGCTGCGGTAGACTTGAGGTCGTGGCCTAGTCGAGCTCCGGAACGGTCGTTCTACTGCGGTAGACTTGAGGTTTTGGCCTAGTCGACAGCTGAAGGTGCACAATTGGCGTGTAAGAGTCGCAATAGATGTGAGGTCGTGGCCTAGCTGGGAGCTGAAGGTGCACAGTTGACTTATAGTCGTCGCAATAGACGCAAGGTCGTGGTCTAGTCGACAGCTAAGGCGGACAATTGACTGATAGTCGTTGCAGTAGACTTGAGGTCGTGGCCTAGTCGATGGCTGAAAGTGCAAAATTGACTTGTAGTCGTCGCAATAGACTTGGAGTCGTGGCCTAACCGGAGAACTGAAGGTGGGCGTTCAACCTGTGGACGACTGATAAACGTGGAGTCGTGGCCTGGGCGAGATCTGATGGAGTCCGATTGACTTGAAGTCGTCGCAATAGACTTGAGGTTGTGGCCTGGCTGAGGGCCAATGGAGGAGGCTTGCCTTGGTGACGACTGTGTAGACTTGAGGTCGTGGCCTAGTCGGTGTTGCAAAGCTGACGAGTGATCTTGGTAGACTTGAGGTCGTGACCTAGTCGTGCAATGAAGCGCTGAGAGTCCAGGTAAAGGTCCGGTGATAGAGGTCCAGGTCCATATTCCAGTAGTATTGTGAAAAGGAAAGAACTATTGATGTTGTGGGCTGTGCTGGGGCTATGCTGTGTTTGTATGGGGCTATGTTGTGTTCATGGGAAAGAGTGATAAAGGAAAAGGGATACGAACCCACGTGCTGCAACAGCAGTAGCCACAAGGATTGGGCAGCGTCCAGATCGGAACATCTCGAGAGCACGCTCTCGCTCGCGCTGGGTGCGGTCACCGTGGATGGAGGTCGCTGGGAAGCCCTGGTTGATCAGGTAGTCGGAGAGCGAATCTGCCATGCGCTTGGTCTCGACGAAGATGAGCGTCAGACCGGCGCCGTGAGTGTGCAGGATGTCAAGGAGCACGCTGCGCTTGTCGATGTCCTCGACGTACTCAACCTTCTGAGTAATGTTCTCAGATGTCGAACCGACACGTCCAACCGAAAGGAAGATATACTCTCGAAGGAAGTCGCGTGCGAGCAGCTGAATGTCGCGTGGGAAGGTGGCCGAAAACATGAGTGTTTGACGGCCGTCGGTTGGTGGCATGTCCTCGCCCTCCACGATGCGGCGGATCTGTGGCTCGAAACCCATGTCAAGCATACGATCAGCCTCATCGAGGACCAGGTACTTGATGTTAGCAAGTGAGATACGGCCACGCTCGATAAGGTCGACAAGACGACCAGGAGTAGCGACAAGCAAGTCACAGCCGCGCTCAATCTGGCGGAGCTGGGAACCAATGTCGGCACCACCGTAGACGACACATGGGCGGACCCAGGATCGGTAGGCGAACTTGCGAGCCTCGTCGTAGATCTGTGAGACAAGCTCACGAGTTGGTGCAAGGATCAAGGACGTTGGGTAAGCCTTGCGTTGACGAGCAAAGCCGGATTGCTGAGGAACGCTGCCAGATGGACCGTTCTGGTATGCTTGTGAAAGGATAGGGAAAAGGAAACCACCAGTCTTTCCGGAACCGGTCTGAGCACAAGCCATCAGATCGCGACCGCCCATGACGATGGGGATCGAGTACTTCTGCACAGGTGTTGGCATCTTGTATCCTGCAAGGTCGATGTTGCTGAGCAAGTGGTCGTCGAGCGGTGGGTTTGTGAAGGTGGTGACTGGCTCTGGCACACCCTGACCTGAAGCCTCAACTGGGATATCATCGTATTTCTCGAAGTTGATACCAGTCTGCTGCTTAGTTGGGTCATTGGCGACACCGAAAAGCTCACGCTCAAGGCGCTGGTTGGCTGGTCCTGCAATGTGCTTGCCGTCCAACCACTTTCCGTCTCCTGCACCTTGGTTCTGTCGTCCTCCGCCGCCGCTGTAGCCGCCGCGGTCGCCTCGGTCGTGACCACCGCCTGGAGCGCCGTATGCATTGCGATCGAAACCACGTGGGAGCTGTGGGCTGTTATCCCAGTTGTTCTGACGTGGAGTGAAGGTCTGAGCGGCACCCCAGTTACCGCCGCCGCCGCGACCTTCTGGTGGTGGGCCGTTGAAGCCACTACCAAAAATGTTAGCGCACGTGCTGCTGATCTCATCGGCTTCAAAACTTACTTTGGAGGTGGAAAGTCACCGCCATTCATGCCGTTCGGCGCGCCGCCTGCAGCTGGTGGTGGACCACCGCCGCGAGAGCGGAGGTGCGGTGGGATGTAGGCTGAACGACCCTCGCCGAAGCCGTTCTGCTGTGGTGGGCCCTGGCCGCCAGGACCGGCGTGGCTGGAGTCCTTGAGGGACAAGCCGTTCATGTTCAGTTGATCAGCCATATTGGTCAACGTGTTGCTTCGGTTGTCGTCGCTCGAGTTCGTTTGGTTGAAGTGAGTGAACGGCGGTCGGTGAAGCGTGTTATGGGTTCTGGGTCGTCTATGTCGCTCGTCGCACAGAAAAGCAACCAACTAAAGACGAAATGAAAAAGAGTATGAAACTGCAAGAGTTCTTGGTGTCGGTGTAAATTTGAAGGACACACACGAGGTGATGGGGTGGTTGTTAGATGGGAGCAGAGAAGGTCCAGCAAAATTTCGAAGAAGGCTTGAGCCCAACGGGTCAACCCGATGCTAGCGTCCGCCACACCGCACTTACTCATCCAGCGTGGGATTCGTGGCCTGCCCGCGACTTGAACTTCTTCGCTTCCACCGACTTCTCTGTGAAAATAGTCACATGTTGTTTAGCAGCTGAGGGTGATAGGACGTATGCTCACTGACATACAGCTTCGTTACAGCCTGTACGACTACGACAGCGATATCAGTTTTCCACCTTAGAAGCTCAGCTCCGTCATCTCCCGCCACCGCCAAACTTTCAACGAACGCCTCACTTTACCCTTCTCTACACCGCTTGCATATGATCCAGTGATATCAGCTCAGACTCCATGCATTTACATGGAAGGTATTCGCTTGTACAAGACTATTCAACACTGCACATGATACGAAGAAATGGGGCATCTCGAAACCATGTCCCTAACGATGGCAGCTGTATAACTGTGGCAGTTCCTGGACCGTGCCAGCTCCTTCCATAGCAGCCCAGATGCGGCGCATAGTAGCAGAAGCGGACCTCTTTGAGTGGAGGGTGCGCGACAAGCATTTGACGCCAGGAGGCCTCCGGATACTGTATTGCAGCTTCATTGATGCTTGACCACGCTCCACGCATGGACAGGAGTGGGTTCTCGAAGACCTTAGTCAATGTCGCCTCCCTCGCGGACTCAGCCCAGGTTCCTCCTGTCGCATCGCCGTAATGAGATACGCGCTTATCACCAATCGGAATGAGGAGCAGCGCTTGTTTGAGCTTTCTCGAGCCTTGAACAACTCCGCGCCACGTTCTGCATACCCGCTGCCCGACGAGCACTTGTCTTGGTGGTAGGTTAAGAAGGATGGCTTCAGCGAGTTCAACAATTCCAAGGACTCTCTCCGCTATTGGGTGCTGCTGCTGCGCCATAGTAACCTAAAGAGCGATTTCGTCTTGATCTGGAGGTCTGGAGGTGACTGAGTCCGCACAAGCTTTAAGCAATAATATCCACTCGAGCTCTTCCAAGCACAGACCAAATTCTGCAAAGCATCGCGCTTCACACGATTGCACTCTGCAATCTGCTTCCCTTTGACAACGTCAAAACGCTTCTACAAGCTTCTTCGCTTGCCTACACGCCCTCATTTCGCACAACAGCACCGCTCACCACTCAAGCTGCTCCGCACAGATCACAATACGGAGCACATGCCAAACAGGGGCACCCAGCATAAAGATTGCCCATTCCAGAGGGACGTGTGCCCGCACCTTCACCACCGCCGCAAGCACAGCACGCAACGCTTGTACATTGTCGCTATGTGCTGCAGTCAGTATAGCACGATTCTCAGGTATGGTGTAAGACAAACCTCGGAAAGGAGATTGTGTTCTGCGATTGAGAGGGTCGACAGGAGGAGGATGAGGAGGAGGTGCATATTTGTTGTACGGGGAATGGTTTGAATGATTCCCTTTTTCAATGATGTGTGGCGATCACCACGGCTGACAGGTATCTTATACAGCGTGACTGCCCACTTTGGGAACGCCATATGGCATTCTCGCGTGCCCTATAGAAGGAGGATCTACCAGCGAACTCAAAACAGGGAATATATGAGCGCGTTCACGGATTTGTCTCCTGGCAGATGCTCTGTAGATGCTTTCAAGTTCCTCTTCCTGTCTTCTGAGGAGAGCGTTTCGATGGAGACAGGGATTATGTTCAACAGGATCAGGCCGGCTGCAGGAGTATTCAGATGTCCGCAAGTCGTCTACCTCAACGCAATATCTGTACTTTTTGGCTCTATAAGGCCTTGACCCCGATACTGCTTTATCAACTCGAAGAGCTCCATCTCGAATTTCGCTGTTAGCGTGGTCAATTATGCGCGTACTATGAATGCCATTGCGCACCTCGAACGGGTCAGAAGAGAGGGCCAGGAGCGAATATCACACAAGATGTAATGACTGCCTACTGTAGTCGTACAAAGCCTCACCAGGGCAGTGCTTAGGCGAACGCCATAGAGTGGATATCGCCGGCTTTATCTACACCGGTCAGCAGAGACGAAGCAATGAGTAATGAGTCGAAACATCTTCTGTAAAAACACAAGTGCCAACAATCCATTTACATCCAGTCCCATCAATGACTGCCTCAAATTTAAAGAATGAGAAGAAAACAAGCGATCCCCTGGCATGCTTCAACAAAGTCAGCATTGCATACTCAGACTTCCAAAACCAGATCCAAGACAGTAAATACCTATCAGAAAGTAAAGAAAGCAAAGTCTGGCTGAAGATCATTGCAAACCGGCTCAAATCGCTTGAAGACCTAAAGGCCGAACTCAAGAAGAAACATGAACGTTGTGAAAAGCATGAAGGTAACTTCATCCTCAACTCACTCACTCACCCGCTAGCATGACTAATCGAATCCCGATGAAAGCCATCATCGACTCCAGAGAAACGGCACAAAAAGTCAATCTCGAAATCCAGAAATTAGAGCAACTACACAAAGTCGATTTGGTGGGTTTGATCTCAGATCCTTTACTACTCCGGAAACAGCGAGATATCGGAGAAGAAGCAGATATCAAGATTCAGAATCTTTTGTGGAATGTTTGGAATAGGACGAAGAAGTTGGGCACTGCGCTTGGTGAGAGGTATGAGATTGCTGTTGATGCTGTCATTGCGCGGAAGGAGAATGTTTGAAAGTATGTTGCTTTGACTTATATCGAGAATGAGTTCTAAGCTGCCAGGATTGGGTAGCATGTATGCTGAGACGTACGTGTTGGAAGAGTGGGCAAGATTTCTGGTGGCTTTCTTCGACAGATCTGAATGATGGAGGCGGGAGACTAGCGGTGAAGTAAAAACTTGTGATATGGTCCGGAATTCTGCCTCGGACATATCCTGAGGGAGTATCTTCATGCATTTGTCTGCTCCGTGCTGAGCGCAAGCAGGGCATCGGCAGGCTCTACAGGACAGCTTTGCTGTCTTGACATGTTCGAGATCTCTCTTTCAGTCTTCAAGGGCTCTGATGCACTTTTCCTGAAGAAGGCTTGAACCAAGCCTTCATCTTCTCTCCAATACTCTGAGGCTGTCCAACCTTTTCTGCTAGGAGCTCGTCCATGACACGAATCTGCTCGAGTAAGAGCGGCCTGCATTTCTGATAACTATCTTCCAGTTCGTTCTTGGCGTAATCTTCCCAGGTAACTCCAGTGCTGTGCTCGTTGCTCGGGAATTGAGGATCTTGGACCGCCTCGTCCGTCAGTATGGTTGTGAGCTGTCTGACTCTTGTGTCTTGCTTCCTGATTTGCTTGGCGGTATCGGGCTCAGAGATCTGAACTGAGGTGGTATTAGCAATGGCCTAGACTCGAGCAGATTCACGAGACTTGCTCTTAGCTACACTGATTCCAGCCTTGTGTTTGTCCACTAGAGAAGCACGAATCTCATCGAGCAGCTTTCTTTGAGTCGAAGCCAGCTCGCGGATCGCGGTTGTTTCTACGCTTGCAACCATCTGCATAGTTTCCTCTAGCGTGGCATATGCTACGCAAAGTGCATCCAATTGTGGCAACGGGCCAGGATTAGTCTGTGTCTGTGACTTGTTCGATACACAGTGTCGATTCTGGAGAGCCTGGCTTCGAGCAGCACCGGGCTGAGGTATGCCTGGCCTGAGCCCCCAGTGGCGGTGTCCAGTCCAGATGTTGTCTGTGCTGCTGGCTGGTCTTGAGCACGATATCCAGTGTTTCCGGCATGGGAAAGCTGTTGAACTTGTTCAGATGTCAAGTACGAGGGAGTTATGTAATACACTTGGGAGGCAGGTTGCTCTTGCGCAGACAGGCGTTGAGACATGCTGGCGGTATGGTTCGGGTGGAGGTGGATGACGACAGACTGTTAGCAGAAATGTGTCATGATATGTTGAGCGGAGAACCGCCGATGGCAGAAAGATTGTATATTTTGTGCGGCATCATACCGTTGAGGCTGTGTTTCTTGGTAGCTGAGGATGGCGTTGGATCCAGCCGTTGCAGGTCGTTACACAGCATGGCCTGAGATATGGGGGCGGCGTGGCTGTGAGACAGGGCCAACGAAGGAAAGCACGTATGACCTGCTTGAGCTGATCAATAATACATACCAACTTTTCCCCACTGGAAGTTTTCTGCCACCGGTTGCGATACACCTTTGGAGGTGTCGTTCACAAAGAAAGCTTTCAGCTTGTCTCTCTTGCCGCCGACTGAAGTCCCTTCCTTCTTTGTGATAGTCTTCTCATATTCACGAATTTGCTCGAGCAACACTTGATTGCATTTCTCATACGTGTCTTCCAGGACGTTCCTGACATGTGCTATGTGTGAGGTACCAGCTTCATAATCTTCTTGTGCGATCAGAGGATCCGACACTAGCTTCTCTAGGATATCTGTGCAAAGGATTCGGATCCGGTCGTCTTGCTTTCGAATGAATCTAGCGGTATCGGCATCAAAGCCTTGGGCTTTTGCAGTGTCAGCGAGTTCATGTGGAGTATCTCTCTAGATGGACGTACAAGTCTTCGAATCGCACATCCATCTTGCTTTCGATAAATTGCTCTTGTGCTCTGCGAGCACTTTCCGTTTCTTCTCCAAAAACGCGTTGAGGCTCGTGATTTCCGATAGAATCGCAGAAGGAATGGACGGCGTGGTGGAGTTGATGATACTCTCCAGCAACCCGCCACAAGTCTCGTAGGCTGTGTTTAGCCCATCCAGATACGGAATCGGAGTCCATGAATTGCCATAGAACACCCTAGCGCTGCCTGTAACGAAATTAGATCTATAAGCTTGCGGTTGCTCTTCGCAGGGCCAGATTCGTTTGGGATTGTAGTCCTCTGGCCCAGGTTGGCAAGGTGCTGCGCCGGGCTGATCTTCAGCACGTGCTGGTCTGGTCATGTTTTCGAAGGCCGAATGTCAGCAAGGTATGAGGTTCGTATACGGCCGTGAGAAATTTACAACGCCGTCGCTGTGGTGGTGGCTTAGGCCTAAAATAATACTGGTTTTCGAAGCTGATTCACAATCTGTACAGGCCAGTCCCTTGCCTGATGCCGAATCTTTGAGGGTTTGATAGAAGGCCAGAGCGGAGTCAAGGTGTAGTCTCGACAGCAGACAAGGTGAGTAACATTGTCTGTGGTCGCTGGGATACCATTGTTGCTGGACAGAGATTCATCACAGCCGAAGATGCTGGTTCAGCTCGCGAGCTGAGCTGTGGGGACTGTCCCACAACATGATCCAGAAATGGTGTACAGTGGGGCTCTCATGGATTCTTGTGGAGCTCCTTGCCGATGGAAGCAGACAGCAATGTTGCTTTGCTGTATATTGCAACATGGCTATTGGCTTCCCAAAAGATGACTTGGAAGCTGAAGCTGGTGCACAGGTATCTTCAACTAGTCAGGGCTCCAGTGAATCAAGCAAGAACTTTCAACAGCCAGAGGAACGAAGCTCTGCGGCAACGCCTGGACGCGATGGAAATCTTGCTTCGCAACACAGACCGCCTAATCCCAAGAAGTCATTGGCGCCGGAAGAGAACGAAGATATCAATCTCTATCTGTTCGCGGAAGAGCTCTACGATGAGCGACCAACACCCGCAGAGCCGTGGTTCTTGGAAATGACAAGACTTCGTCGTGCCTATATTCTGCACCTCAATAAGAGACTTGCAAAACATCGGAAGCGGTTCTTCGAGGATAGACAAGCGACAGATCAGGATATGGAAGATCTCGGCAAGACACTGCACGAACAAGGTTAGCTGTATCATTTGTGCTTCTATGCCCGTATGCTCACAATTGTGTAGCGAATGCCATCAGAGACCTTCAGCTGATGAGATCTCTCGACTTTCTTCCCCCTAAGCAGAGAGACCAGAGGCACGAAAGGACCGTTGGCTATTTTCCAGAGACTGCGAGGAGCAAGTTTCCAGACATCCATCCATTCGCTTCTGAGAATTACAGGTGTCTTGCGCCACAGCAAGGCGTGGTCTCGGACGAAGTGCGAGAGTTCCTGCGTACCTTTCTTCCAGCAAAATTGTCATGGACAAATGAAGAGAAGGAGGCCAGGGCAGAGTTCTATCACGCGACCGATACCAAGTATAAGCCGCAAAAGCTTTCTCCAACTGCCGATCGTCTAGCCAGGTTCATCGTGGCGATGTCTGGAGCTCTGTTCATCTTGATTCCCATGTACATCATGGTGTTGCACAAGAGCCAGACCACCAATTTAGTTGCGACAACTGTTGCGGTCGTTCTCTTTGCAGTCATGTGCTCAATCACGATGAGAGCGACCAATGACCAGACTCTTGGTGCAACAGCGGCTTATGCAGCGGTTCTCGTCGTGTTTGTCGGCTTGACGTCGTGATCGTGCTGGGAAAAGAATTGCCCGGTCTCTTGAGAGCGGCCGCTCCAGTGACATGGGTTCTGAAAGCCGCTCATGCGCTCGAGAGTATATCGACGACACGTCGCAGGTCTGGAGCCCAATAAAAGAGAGCAGGGGTATGATCGAGGGCTGAGACTGAGCTCAATGGAGGAGGCACGAAATTTAAAGGCTTGAAAGTGTCCATACTTGCCTTCTTGTAATCTGCTTCTGCGACATCGCAGAGCCAAATGCCTAGATCAGCTGCGCATAGAGCATCGAAATCTGTGGAAGAGTCGCCTACATACACCGTGAAAGGTTTCGAAGCAGTTGACCGGTTGGATGCCTCCAGGTATCTAAGCTTGTCTGCACTGGTACGAATGTCTGCATCGAGTGGTCTGACGACTCGGCCAGAACTGCCATACGGAGATGCAAGGCCTTCGATCTCGTTGGCGAAGATCTTGATGTCGTTCATGTAGTGGCATAGCTGCTTCTTCTGGGGTCCGTCGCTTCTTTGTGCTGATTGAAATAGAGCCTGTCGAATCGCGGTCTCGCTCCAGTTCACGCTCAGGACCTCAATGGAACTGTCCAGGAATGTGCCATCACCAGCATCATAAGAAGGCAGGAAGAGCTCGAACAGTTCTTTCCAGTCACGGCGAAGTTCCAGCTCACCATTGTCGAGACATTTGGTCACAGCCTGCTCCACATCTCCAGTGGTAACTCCTCGGAAGAAAGCCGCGTCTTGCACACGCCCTGCGCTGTTCTGCTCAACCCGCTTCCGAGCAGCAAGCCAGGCACTGTATTCCTGTTGGTCATAGTTCTTCCACGGAAATGGAGTGTCCTTGTAGATGGCATAGTCTTTCATATAAGCATCTACAATCTCCTGCCATGACATCTTTGGCTGCTTTGGCAGATCGCCAAGCACAGCCATTGTGTCCTTGACAGTGAGAGTGCCATCGTAGTCCAGAATCAACCTCGTGGGTCGTCTCAGCTTTCTCCGAGCCATTGCGTAGGACTTGCAGTGTCGAGATGATGGAAGCACGTGAACGGCTTGCCAGAATCCGCTTCTCGATGTGCTCTGCAAAATCGAATACCTCATAGGCTCCTCCAGATCTTGGACCCTCAATGACTAAGGAGCTTTCTCGGAACATCCAAGCGGGATCTGGAGCTGTCTAGCGTTTGGCAACAGAGCAATAGACAGCCAGAAGTAGAGTGGCGTTCACCCACAAATGCGAGAATCAGTAGGCCTGGTTTGCTAGCATTGCCACAGCATTTTGCGGGTAAGGACTGCTTCACATGCGTGAATGTTTTTGCGACGTCGGAGCCTCGGAAGAGGGATGCATTGTGATGCGATTATTCCCGAGTGATATATGCTAATTCCCGCAGTTCTTGGACAAAGCCGAGATTGTGCCCACGCACTATAGCCGATGGGAATGCTGATGACCGATTTGCAATATCAGTGGGTGTATGGACAGTAGACCGTGAGCTCGACATCATCGCCTTGGAAAAGAGCTGTTCTTATTTTGCACAAGAAGCACAAGAAGAGTTGCAATCTGGTTGCGTTCTTGCCGACGGTAAAGTTCTAGCCGCAAAACGCTCAGCCAATCAAAGCCATTTCTGGATCGATGACCACGCCTTCAACTCTGCTCTTCTACTTTACACACGCTCTTCGCCTCCCACAACATCACTCTCCACTCTCAAACCACCACACACCATGGCATTGAGACTCGCAACCCGCCGCCTGGCGGCCACACAGCCAATGCTCTTCCGCCGCAGCATGGCCACCACAATCGAACACACCAAAGAACCCATTTCCGCCGTAGCAGAAGCCACCTCGGCATCACGACCCCCAGAGCCACCCAGCAAAACCAGCACAATCGGCGAAAGCGCAACAGACCCAAACGCCAAAATCAAGACCTTCCACATCTACCGCTGGAACCCAGACGAGCCCTCAAGCAAACCACGCATGCAGACCTACACCCTCGATCTGAACAAGACCGGACCAATGATGCTTGACGCACTCATCCGAATCAAGAACGAAGTCGACCCAACTCTCACATTCCGAAGATCCTGCAGAGAGGGAATTTGTGGTTCTTGCGCAATGAATATCGATGGAGTCAATACTCTCGCCTGTCTTTGCCGTATTCCTACAGAGACGAAGAAGGAGAGTAGGATATATCCTTTGCCGCATACTTATGTGGTTAAGGATCTTGTTCCGGATATGACGCAGTTTTATAAGCAGTACAGATCTATTAAGCCGTATTTGCAGAGGGATACGCCGCCACCAAATGTAAGTCATTCCCATCCTTCTTATTGTGGATTTCACTCGCTAACTCTCGTGATTGCAGGGCAAAGAAAATTTGCAATCCAAAGCCGAGCGAAGGAAACTCGATGGTCTGTACGAATGCATTCTCTGCGCCTGCTGTTCGACTTCTTGCCCTTCGTACTGGTGGAATTCAGAAGAGTACCTTGGTCCGGCTGTATTGATGCAGTCGTACCGCTGGATTGCGGATTCTAGAGATGAGAAGACCGAACAGAGGAAGGATGCTCTGAACAACTCTATGAGTTTGTACAGATGTCACACGATTTTGAACTGTTCGAGGACGTGTCCGAAGGGATTGAACCCGGCGTTGGCGATTGCGGAGATCAAGAAGGCGATGGCTTTCTCATAAGGGTGTTGAGAGAAAGGGGAGGGAGAAGGGAGATGCAGATTCAGATGGAGATAAGATGACAGGACCGGCGCTGATGGAAGAGGTTACATTTGTCGTTTGTGTTCAGCTTGTACATAAAGTACGTGTATCTGATTACTTTGTTCGGATTTTGACTTCTTCTTCTCCTCATGTCTTGACAGTGTCATGCTGCTTATGCGCTGCTGCTCTCCTCAATGCACCGTCCTTCAATCCTGGTATACCCGCCATGCACATCTGTGCTGATCTCCTAGTGTCCAGTCTTTTTACATGGTCCGAGTGTCAGATCAACAGAGAAGGCCGCTTACACAACTTCGACTCCTGCCAGTTGTCTCGCCGATTGAAAGCCTGAGATCTCGCTCGGATGCCTCGCCTTCTGCGCGACCTGTTTGAAGCAATGCCATCTCGGCTAGCTTACCAGAATTTCTTGATCACGACGTTGTTGAGTATCGCAGCTTCGTCGTCCTTCGGACAGTAACCGCCTCGGCATAACGAGCAGTCTGGTCTGGTGGCGCCAGGTTTCTGCTCGACCTCTGCTCTCTTCTTGCAACGAGGACATACCACCCACATCCTGTTCTGGAAGCCGGTGAGGAGTCTCATGTTGACGTCGATAGCGAACTCTGGTATGTTTCTGTAGTAGACTCGGACCCTTTTGCGCCACTCTCCACCGGCAGAAGCTTCGCCCGCTCGCAGGATCCATGCGTCTACCAAGACGGATTGAAGCTCTTCGTCGCCTGGAGGTAAGGAGATCTCCTTGTACACCGTCCTCGCGGTCATGAGAATTCGTGAATGAGCCGACTGTATCCTGGCCGCCTGCTGCTTGAATTTGCTCAGGGCAAGAGCCTTCAGTCCTAGGGCTTCGTACTTGTCGGCCACAGCGTACACATGGGCATTTCTCTGCATGCCGAAGTGTGGCTCTCTGGTCCATTTCAGCGTTCCTTGGGCGGCATCCTTTTCCTGAGTTTCCGGCGTGCCTTCTAAGTCCTCGTAGTCCAGCTTGTAGAAATACTGAATCATGCAGTCGACGGCTTCTGGAAGGTCTTCTTTGAGATCAATTTTGCGGTCGTTGGCTTCTGCGAAGGTGTTCGAGCAGACGCTGTCGAAGTACTTCGAATGAGCACTGATGAAGCATCTGCTACGTGATCAGCCTCAAGCAGGGATGAAGCGTGTTGGAGATGAGGAGTACTTACCTGTGTACCTTGTATTCTCTGCTATCGCAGATGATGGTGAAGTCGGTGAACTTCTCGTTGCCATGGTAAGGGCTGCGTGTGTCAGATGGTCAGCGTGGGTATGGTAAGGCAAGTTCTCAGTCAGTGTATCACGTACAATGAAGCAGCGCGAAGGCTTTCCATGTTGCTCGAAGCCATGGTCGAAGCAATGCAGGAGATGAAGGTGACTTGAATGAGCGGTGGGAGTTTCAGGAAAGAGCTAAACGGGTTCGGAACGTTGCCAAGCAATATTTTCCGCTTTCACATGCGAGGCAACTGCGATGCCATCAGTCGTCAAAGTGACTCTATTTAAAAGTTGGGGCTGAGGTTCTCGCCATCACTTACAGCATGTTTCGAAGCTCTAATATATGGTATTGAAGTGAGACATTGCGAAACATCTCGTCGTCCTCACTTGCAATGTGTGTGACGCACATTATATCCCCAACACGGTCTTTCACGTCTAAGATGTCCTTCAGCTATTTCCAACCAACACGCTGTTCCTGCGGTCGATGTAGGTAAGCGGCGTACGTTCAGACCTAGTTGGGCTGGCTAGGCAGGCTTGGTGGTCTTAGATGCTCAACAGCCAGATCCTCTGCAAATTCCGGAACATCCTTGAGAAGCTGTCTCAGTTCCTCTTCGACGAAGTCAATGACCTTGCGGCGCGACACCTAAGCTTCGAGCACCATGTTCTTGAGGGTGCGGTCGCTTTCCGGTAGTTCGATCTGCTGGTACACCGCCAAAACGGCCCCTGTCAAGCAGTAGTGACCACCATGTTTGACCTCGCACCTGAATCCGTCCAAAGCATAGTCTCTCAGCGCCGGACAGTCGTACTTTTCGGCAACAGCGTAGACGTACGCGTGGAGCTGAGTACAATTGCTGGGGCCGCACTCTTCGAGCTCGGGGGGTATGTCGAAGCCCAGCCATGGAGTATATCTGCCTTGGTAGAAGAATTGAATCATCCTTTCCACTGCGACTGGGTCGTCCTCATGTAGTGTAACACTCTTGTCGGCCGCTTCTTTGAATGGCCTGAAGACTTTCAGTACCTTTTTGCGTGGTCTTTTGGAAGAAACGTACGCGGTGCAGCAAGCTTCGAACCACTTGCTCTGAGTAGCGACTAGGACTCGATGGACGTGGTACTCTGTCCCGTGACAAATGACAGTGAAGTCGGAGAAGCGCTTGTCACCGTAGAATCTACTAACATTAGTCGCAGCACAGTTGAGAATGGTGCGATGATACTCACTTCTTTCTTGCTTGCTCAGCCATCTCTGCCTTGAGAGCGACGACTTGTGGTGGATTCATGTGAGTTGAATCGACCGAAGCTTTTGCGTCCATTCTCTTCTTTAGAGAAAGGAAGCTGCTGAACAGTGCCTCCCTTCGACGCCTAGTGTCGTCTAAGCATTCCATGCTCCAACGATGGTATCAAGTTGCACCAAAGCACTCCTGGGCGCTGGGTTCCAGAGTGCAGAAAGAAGCTCTGATTCCCGCAGCTTAGACATCTGCCAAGAAATGTCGTTTGCACAAGAATCAAGACAGGCAAAGAGGGGTAGCGAATCACGCACATCATTGGGCTTTCAATGCAATTTTCATTCAGCAGTAAGAGAGCCAACTGACCGGGCGCCATCTACCTTGCTATGGTATCTTTGGCTCACGCCCAGCACCCGTCGCTGGCAAGCATCGCATAGCATGTCTCAAATCCCGAGCCTTTCATTTGCGCCGTTGCATGCCTCTTGCACCTGATCACCCTTTCCATAGCATCACTTCATACAGAATCGCACGCTTAGTGACCTGCTCTCCTGCTCTCAGCGATGACCTTGGTCATCTCGTCGACCTTTCTCTTGGCACGGCCGAAGGTTCCGAGTCGCTTCTTCGCGAGCTTACGGGCGCGCTTGTCCTTGCTGTTGCGGAGGAGTTCGATGACACGGCGCTCGTATGGGGCGAGACTGGGTGGAAGTGTTAGTCTTGTGTCCGAAGTCCTCCTTCCCACCATGGCTTGATCTTACCCAGCAACCTCCTTGACAATGTCCCGAACGAAAGCGGTCCTCTTGCTAAGATGACCCTTCATGCGCGAAACACGCGGCTTTGGCTGGCGGGGAGTGACTTTCTGTGTGGCGAGATCATGTTAGTCCAATGTCCTATTTCTCGATTCTCGTTCCTTCGCTTTATCGCTCGGTCGGTGGGTGGGACGGTGGTAACGTACGTGGCCAGCATTGAGACCCACGGCAATGCCGGAGCGCTGCTTGACTTCCTTCGGCATGTTGGGCGACGTCGTTGGGTGATGTTGTCGAGAACGTCAGTCTCTGAAGTCGACGCAGAGATCGGGTTGTGCCTCCCAAAGCTTGGAGTGGGAGAATGCCAAGCCATCGAAATTTGTCGTTCTCAAAGCAACGCAGCAGCATTCTCGGTCCGTCAGCCGGCTTGGCACTGAGCTCAGACGCTCTTCACATGGTTAGCGTCATTCAAAGCTTGCTTTGCTTCTGGCGTGGACGAGACCAGCCAACGATTTTCACTCATCCCGCTGTTCATCTTCATCACCACCACTTTCCCTGCTTCAACAGTACAGATATTGTAGCGACCTCGAGTCTGGTCACGATGCGCTTATGAATATGAGCCGCCATGTAGTAGACGTCGGGCGACAGAGTCTACACTTCTCCATCGCGAGTCTCGCCCGTCTAACCCCGGCAATAAGAAATTCACTCTCCGCGAGAGTGCTGAGGCCTGCGATATCCATACCACAACCTGCACGCGTATCGGCAGTGAGCAGTCGTGCCATACACCATGCTCCAACCTCGAATACGACAGTGCGATGGCCTCGACCGGCGGTGGTAGAAGTGGGAAAACTTGGTCTGCGCACGAACCCGCTCAGGCCATCACAAGATTCTGATAGATTGGCTGTGCGATGGATACTGCAGAGGAGATGGAGTAGTGAGAAGACATCTGAGAAGAGGGTTCAAGACGAGAGCGCGAAGAAGCTTGAGGCAGAAAAGGATCATGACTCCAAGACCGCTGCAACAGGAGCAGGAGGCGCTGGCAAATACATCTACGATCATCTGCCACATCTCCCACACCTTCATCGACCTACAAAGGAAGAGCTACTCGCAGCAGCAAACGGCTTCTGGCATCGACTGCAGATCCGCTTCAAGTGGTTCTCTATTCGCAGTGTGCGACCATTCAACCATGAAGAAATCTTTGCGTTTCTGAGCTGGATCTTCTGGGGTCACGTTCTCTGGTTCGTGATTGGGACAACAACATTTGTGAGCTTGACCATCTTGGCTCTCAACTCTGTCTTCGCACAAGACACTTTGGCAGGCTGGATCGGCAACTACCTGACGCGCAGCAGCGGCTTGAAGGTAGTGTTCGAGAGCGCCATTGTCCCGAAGTGGGGTGACGGTGTCATCCGCTTCAATAAAGTCTTCGTCAGCAGACGTCCTGGCAATGACAAGAGCCAGAGGGCCGTCACCCAAGGATCTTCGGCAACAGCTGCAGCCGCTGCTGCTGCGAGTGCACAGGCCGGGAAGGAGAACCAAAGCATCCCCGCTGTTGAGCACACCGAGGTGGAGGATGACGGTAATTACTCACAATTCGACGTCACCATCGAAAGTGTAGAAGTGTCGCTGTCCTTCGCCAAATGGTTCAACGGCAAGGGCTTGTTGCGTGACGTTGGAATCAGCGGAGTTCGAGGCGTAATCGATCGAACGCACGTCAAACCACGACCTGGGGATGAGAATCTCGACCCAAAGAGCTATCGCCACGAGCACAGCATTGGCGACTTCGAAATTGAGCATTTCAAAATGGAAGATATGCTTTTGACAGTCTATCAGCCAAAGGACTTCCGACCATTCACGGTCAGCGTTTTCAACTGCGAGCTTCCTCGACTTCGCAAACAATGGCTGTTTTACGACTTCCTCAGCGCCAACAACATGAGTGGCAGCTTTGATGGGTCGCTTTTCACAATCCACCCTAGGCAGGTTCACAGCATCACTGGTGCCAGTCTTGTCAACGGCAGCGAGGATGAAGCTTCACAGTGGAAGAAGCATAGCAGGATCCGCATTGACGGACTCAAGATCGATCACCTCAATCGTGGCGTTGAAGGGCCATTCTCGTGGATCCACGACGGCAACGTCGACATAGTGACGGATGTCATGATACCTAATGATGCTGATGGCAGCATTGCAAAGGTCATGAGTGACTTCTACGACCGTATGGAAGCCACTGTTACCAACGCACAGAATGGTAATGGGAACCACAATAGCCAAATCATCGACAACCGCGATGATGCTCCTGAGCAGAAGCAAGTGCAGGCGCAGCAAAACACCGCCGACAACGATCGGTTCGTGGTGATGGACATCCAGATCCATCTCAATGATGTGCGTGCAAGTGTGCCCATCTTTACACGCGATCTATCTTACGTCAACAATGCTGCAGTTCGGCCCATCGTTGCATACATCAACTCGCATTCGCACAGAGGCAGCAATTTCATACCCATCACCTGTCGAATCGTAAAACGACAGAGTGAGTTTGACGGTTCCTGGACTGTCTTCGATTCTGGTCTGCTCGACGATCTCAGCAGAGAAACGTACGACGCTTTCGTACGAGACATTACAGATCGAAAGCAGCAGACGAGACGCATCAAGAAGGTTGGACTCTGGGCAGCTCAAGTCGCCGCTCAGGCACTCTTCATCGGTCTTGCCGGGCAGCTTGCTTAAGCAGCGTTGCCCAGCGACACCTCCAGCTCGCCATCTTCTGCGAAGCTGGATCATAACATTTCGTTTTCATTGCATTCGGAGCGCGGCGTTCAAAGGATTTGGGCGTGTATAAAAATACAAGGAAGGACAGGAGTTTCAGCTCCTTACATGCATCGCACAAGAACTGCGACCAAAGGCATGGGTGTGTATTATTTGTATAGATTCACGAGAGACGAGACCTAATGTACAGACAACTCAATGCTACACGCAAAAGCATCCATTCACAAGCCCAGATGCCGCCCGTCTGCCGTGCACAAGTACCGAGACGCTAACAAATTTTAGTTTCGAAACAAGTGGAGGCAGAACAGAACGACATGCCTGATGTCTCCCGACCTCGCTTCAATCTCGATCTCATAACATACAGCTGGATAAGCATATATCCTCAGCTGACTGAACACCAGCAGCCTTATCACGCCCAATCAGGCCGACCAATCATGGCGACGGCTACCAACGGCAACGGCATCACCAATGGCCACCATCATCCCGGCTCACCCGCACAGCCTGATTCCCAAATCGCCATAATCGGAGCAGGGGTCGGAGGTCTCGTCACAGCACTCCAACTTCACGCGCATGGATTCAAGAACGTCTCTCTCTACGAGGCAGCTTCCCAAATCACATCTCTCGGAGTAGGGATCAATGTCCAACCCTCCGCCGTCTTGATCCTAAGAAATCTTGGACTCCTACCTGCTCTTGAGAATATCGGGATCGAAACTCAAGAATTGAACTACTACGATCGCTTCGGCAATCCAATCATTTCCGAACCTCGAGGGAAATTCGCCGGGTATGAAGTCCCACAATTCTCAATCCATAGAGGAAAATTGCAGATGCTGTTGTTTGATGCGGTGAAAGAACGACTCGGCGAAGAAGCTATCAATCTGAACCACTGCCTCTCCTCCTTCTCCCACTCCGACAACAATACGGTGGAGCTATCATTCATCCAACGCAAAACCTCCACACCCGCCCTCCACTCCTCCGTCACAGCAGACATCGGCATCGCAGCAGACGGAATCAACTCCACAGTTCGAAAGATCCTATACCCCGACGAAGGGCCACCACATTTCTCCGGACGAATCCTCTGGCGCGGCTGCCTCGAAAGCGACAAAACATTCCTCACGGGTGCAAGTATGATTTGGTCCGGCCACGCGAATCAGAAATTCATCGCATACCCAATTCTCAAATACCCAACGCCCACCAACCACTCCACCTCCAACTCCAAAGGAGATGTGAGCAATGGCAAGACTCTCATAAACTGGATCGCCGAACTTCGAACCCGATCCGAAACAGATTGTGAAATCGATTCCACCCCTCCTTCGAAAACTGATTGGTTAGAAACAGTTCCGAAAGAACGTTTTGCGGGAGAGTTTAAGGACTGGACGTTTGGGTTTTTGGATGTTCCGGATTTGATTGAGAAAACAGAGAAGGTTTTTGAGTTTCCTATGTGTGATCGTACGCCGGTCGAGAAATGGAGTTTTGGGAATTTGACGCTTTTGGGGGATGCGGCGCATCCGATGTAAGTGGCCGACCGAAGGGAGGCAGACGAGCTTACGAGCCTCTTCTCGCTCTCCCCTCAGCCTTGTTCTGTCTCGCTTCGCTCGACTGACGCTCGTCTTAGGTATCCAATCGGCTCGAACGGCGCATCCCAAGCAATCCTCGATTCCTCAAGTTTAGTGCAACACCTCCTCTCAGCATCTAGTATAGGAGAAGCGCTCAAAGCTTATCAAAACGAACGTTTGCCGGCCACTTCGAAAATCGTTTATGCGAATCGTGGGAATGGACCGGATCATGTTATGCAGGTTGTTCATGAGAGGGCACCAAACGGTAAGCGATCGAAGGGAGCTCCGCGAGCGTAGCGAGCTCGAAGGCATTTGAGAGGATGAATTGTCGAGCTGACGCATGATTATAGGTTTCAAGCACATCAACGATGTAGTAAGTAACGAAGAGCTCGAAGACATCGGAAAGAATTATAAAATGATTGCTGGGTTTGATTTGGTTAGGGTTAATGAGCAAGCGAGAAAGACGGAAGGGGAGAGTGAGAGGTTGGGGTTGAGGAGTCCGGAGAAGTGGATGCAGGTGAATGGGTTGTGAGCGTATGAGGGTCATGGCTTGGTTGGGGATGACGGCTGGCGTTTGGCTCCGATTTCACGAGTGGTGTCGGAAACCAAAAGAAAAGGGAGGGAAGGGAATGAAAAAATTGGTTGGGAAAAGGTACGTATTCTTGTACGGAGTCTTTGATGCAGATGTTTTCTGCTGGTTGAAGGTGCCGCAGTCCACTCCATCGTCGCGATTCTACTGCATTGCTTGGGGCACGTTTGCTCTGGGAAAGCATGAGAGACCCTCCATCTGCGGCCGCTCTTCCATGCATTTCCGATTCCTCAGATCTTGTCCACGTCTATAGTGCTGTATAGCTTGATGGCAGTGTAACTCTTCTTGCGAGAGCAGTATGTGCAGTGAAACTGATCCTGGCTGGCATCATAATTACCATAAAGGGTACGCTCGCATTTCGCGCACTTGAAGGTAACTTGTGTGATTGAGTTGATGAAACGGCGCATAACATCGGCGCTGAAAACAGGATGGATGCGAGAGATGGCCACAAGCTCGGACGCATCGACTTGCATCTGTGATTTTCCCAGAGTACAGATCCACCGATCGACGACCACTTCGCGCAAGGTTTGGTCGCTTTCCGACAGTGGTAGAATAGAGTAGATGAGGTTCACCACAACCTCGATGTCGGCCCGCGTCGGCTTCGAGGTCCGTAGCTCTTCCTTGAATTTCGCGAAGGACAGCTTCTTGAGGTCCGAGATCTCGTACTGGGCTTGGTGTCAGCAACAGGTAGCAGCAAAAGATTGCCGAGCATACCTTGTCAGCTATGGCATACATCCAAGCGTGCAACTCAAGCTTAGTCTCGATCTTTTGGGTCGCAAACTCCTCTTCCGGATCAGATTTGACTTCCTGCGCGACTTCCTCAGTTATGGGGATGTCGCCGGAGTAATCGAATCTGTAGAAGAACTCGATCCTGTTGTGTCCAATTCAGCATCCCGGTCCGCGACCAAGCTGGACAGCGTAGAATGTGGGTGACTCACATTCTGTCGACCGCAGCGGGCACATCACCCTTCAGTTGGATCTTCTTGGAAGAGCTCTCGGCGAAAGCTCCTGCACAGCAGCGCTCAAACCATTTCGAATGAACGCAGAGGAGGAAGCGGTGGGATCTGAGACAGCCAAAGACGTCAGTACAAGCACTTGCGACTTCGCCGAGCTTATAATTACTTGTAAGTCTTTCCTGTGGCGGCGCAAACGACGGTGAGGTCTGAGAACTTCTCGTCGTTGAAGTAGCTGTAGCAATGTTAGTAAAAGCGTTTGTATTGTCGCTGTATGGACTTACGCTTGAGCAGCGCTCTTGAAGCCGTCCATGGTTGTGGCTCCAGTATCGTGATGCGATGTTTAGGTGAACAGAAGTGACGAAAGAGAAATCCATGGAAAGAGCAAGTCAAGGAAAGTTCGCTGGTGAGCTCATGGGTCTTGGCGTTTGGGTGAAGTTTCAGCTTTCATGCAGAGCCGTTGAAGTGAATCCTCGCGGATGGAACGGAAAGCAATGCAAACAATTTGAAAACACTCGGAAGCAACTCAATTGGTAGATATCAGCCTGAGAGCACGCGATGCTAGACCGTGACTGATCGTTAATGCCCAGGCCTGGTCCTCTGGCACAACACCCTTCATACGAAGACCCTTCCCTCCGAATGTACTTAATACGTGTGTGTCTCGTCACCGAGAGAAAACAGCACCACGCAGAAGATCCCAGACTTCAGCGATACGGCTACTGATCGGACAAGCTTCGCAACTTCCGAAACGGCTTGAACATGCGCCTCCAGTCCCATGCCCTCTCCTCACAGCCCGGACAGCTGAGAATTTCAAGCATGGAGGGACGATTATCGATCGCCCATTGATGCTTGCAATGTGGGCACGTGAGGACGTAATCGTGTTCCAGGTTGTAGAGCATTCGGCTCTGGACGTGCACCGCGAAGGCGGGGGCTTTCTTCAACAATGACTGCAGCACTTGCGCGGCACCTTCGCCACTAACAAGAGTACTGCCACGCTCTATCCAAGCGTCAGCTAGCAGCTCATGTGGTGTCTTCTCTGCCGATAGCCCCGTCGTAATGAACTTGTACGGCAAGTTCTCGTAGATGATGGCGGCGGCCGCGATGAGCACGTCGGCTTGTATCTCAGGGTTGCTAACTTTTTGCTGGAATCTGTGCTGCGCACGCTCGCTTAGCTTGGAAACCTCATACTTGTCGGAAATGACGAGCATCCAAGCATGTAGCTCAAGTTCTGATGCAATTTCTTTTGGTTCTTCATCGTAGGTGAACTGGTAAAAGTACTGTATCCTAAGCCGATGTCAGATTGCTGATAAAGGTTTCCGAGGCAGGATAACTTACATGCGCTCCAGCGCCTCTGGCTGGTCGTCTTTGAGCTCGACTCGGCGATGCTGCGCTTCAGCAAATGATCCTGCACAGCAGCGCATGAACCACTTCGAGTGCGCAGAGGCAAGGACACGATGAGCCTTGAACTCTCTGCCCGTAGTGCCGCAGATGATTGTGAGGTCGGAGAACGTTTCGTCGTTCAAGAACGCTTGCATTGCGCCTTTGAAGGGATCCATTGCGCTGTACTTGCTTGATTCGAGGCTGGTCCGTGGAACGAAGTTGATGTATGTGGGCGAAGTAAAAGACAGGAATGGAGACTGAAACTAAGTACTAAATTGCGGTTAGTCTAGGCGCATGTGACAGCAGGGGCTCACTTGCTGACATCACTTCATCCAACTCGTGTGTCGGCACTTTGAATTTTCAATCTCGTCGGTGCCGGTATCTCTGGTTTGTATCCTTCGCAATACCCGGAGATCCAGCTGCCCAGACTATGAAGCCGCCGATGGGGTTGCGTTTAAGCCACGAATTTGGCTGTTCCTACTCCCAGAGCATGGTACACCGTCCATAAGAGCCGTCGGACAATGTTGCGAATATCATGCATCCCTGAATCTACCGTCTCTGAAGGAAATTCTGATATTTGAAGAATCGAGTGTGCTCCGTCTCCCCTCGTTCGTGCAAATCTCCAATAATATCGTCCCATGTGCGCTCTTTCAATTGCTGCCCAGTCCTCAGTACGGCATAGATATCGTTGTGGACGCTAGGATGTTTTGCGCCGCAATTCCCTGCGACACACAATCGCTGCTTATACTGCGGTATGTAGAATCGATCTAGCGTATTCCCGCGGAGTCTCCACCTTGAATCGTATCTGCATTGATGGTAGTCATACGTGTCCAGCCAAGGGCTGCTCCATCGGTGTTGGTTGCGACAGTCATGGTCACGCTCTGTCCAAGAATCTGGCGGCTGACTGCGACTTCTTGTGCCAGACGTGATTCGATCTCGCAGTGCCCTGACTGCCAAGAACACGATTCCTGAGTCATCTTGGCTGCCTTCAAACATTTCTCCGCGGTCCCGTGTAGCAATCAATGGGGCTTCTTCAACTTTGCCTGCAGTAAAGCAGCTCGGTTGTAGTATGGTACGCTCTTCCATCCAAACGCATGGCGAAGGCAGACGCTCAATCAGTACCTGCTCATCTGCCTCACAAGGCTTCCAAGGCAATGAGATGGCCTTCGCCGTGTTTGTTGGCCACGAGCCAGGCGTGGGTCGGGCCGACCATATATTCGTGGTGTAGCGCAGACACGCATGCAAGTCCCAATCACCTGGTTCGCTACCGAAAACGAGGCTCATTTTGGAGAAAGACGGAAACCCATAAGAGTCAACCTCCAAGCTCTCAGATCGGGCCAATACGCACTGTTCGTTTTCGCCATAGCTCATGAGATCGACGCCGTGCTCTTTGAGCATAGTGACCCATGCACGAATCCTGGAAGCGGCCGAGTCGGCAAGGCCGAACTTGATCAAATACATGAGTGCCGAAAGCCCCGATACGTCAAGTGCGCTAAGGTCTACGCCAGCAGAGATAAGATCAGAGACCAGTCCTCTCCATGATGCCGTTGAAGAGCCCCACATCGTCAAGTTAGCAGCAATGTAATGCAATGCTGTTGCGCCTGTTCCATCTCTCAGTGATGTCAGCATAGTCAAGGAGGCAGGACCCAGCGCTTCGCGAAACCTTTCGGAGGACGCGTTGGTGATCAGAGAGGTAGCGTTCAGAAACCTCGTCTGCAACGGGAGTCTGTCATAGTTCAGAACCGCTCTCTGGAATGCTTTTTGCGATGTCAGATCTGGGCAGCAATTCCACAGCGCGCTTCTGTTCCCTCGAGAATCTATCAAGGCGTCCAAGCTCAAATCGAATCCATTATCAAGGGCCGGAGTGAACACTTTTTGATACAGTGGTGCGACCTCTTCGCCTCTCGAGCCGCTCCTCACATCATTTGTACCGCAGAAAGGCAGAAGATATCGAACCAGTTCGACACTACGCGATCCAATAGCAGCCTGTCACCATCATTAGTATGGATAGATGAAGCTTGATGAAGAGTGTCTGACCTCCAATAGTGTGTAGCCCTCAGGCCGCCGATCGTAAGGCGTCGCTTTCCCCTCCTCGATCAATGCTCGCACTTGTTGGGCGCTTCCAGTCCTACACAAGTTGAAGATTGGGGAGTCTCTTGCAACAATATTGCCCGTTCGAAGGCCGATCGCAAACTCAAGGTAATAATTGCCCGTGGAAAGCCGCTACACCCCTGTGGCAAGCCATTTCGCGATCGTTGTAGCCAGCCCAGAGCCGTGCACGGCAGCATATGCGTCCTTTCTGTTCTTCACTCGCCGTTTGCCAAGCTTAGTCGACTGGTCAAACGCGCCCCTATAAACGAGACTTGTCACGTCCTTGGCCAGCTGCTGCATAGAGCTTGCATTCGCGGATGAAGCCAATGCATGTCCGTCTACAAGGAGGCCCATGGTCCTTTCCATGTATCGCGCATGCGCCGCGAAAGCAGCGTCTTGCTCAATGCGTTGACAGCTTCTCGGGAGGTCAGATAATGCCTCGTCACAGAGCTTCATGAGCTGGTGTACTTACTTCGTCTACAATTGATGAGCAATGCCGAGCGTAGTCTCAGCGCGAGCGAGTTCACTGCATAGTCGAGAGATTTCCTGCACACATCAGCTCCAGTGTTTTTGTCTGAGACACAGCCATTGAAGGTGGATACCTCGCCGCGAAAAGCTGTGCGAACTTTGCCCATGCGCCTGGATTTTAATATAGTTTTCTCCAGCGTATCCGTTATATCCTTGACCTGCGTGATTGCTTCTCTGCACATCGCGATACAGCTTGAGAGAGCTGGAGAAGTCGTGTCCGCTCGGTCTCGTCGATCGTTGTCTATCTCTTGCATGATCAGCCCAATGTTTGCCAAAGAAGTGGCTACCCGCCGCAGCGTGTCTGGAGCATCTGAATATCGTCCACAAAACGCCCTCAGTCTCGACACACTGTCGACCAATGGGGGCGCAAGTCCAACGACTCCCACCGCCAGTCCAACTACTTCGGCCATTATGAGAAAAGGAAACTAGGAGTTAAGGTCGAACTTTGGTGAACCGCATGAATAGAATGGTTATGCCAGGAATCCGCGGCGGCAGTCAAGGCATGGAATTCTTCGCCACTCCAGTCTGCTTACAGGCCAGAGAGGCCGCCCATGTTGTGTTTCCCATTCGAAAGACGCGTGGGCGAGCACAATTGGTGAATCATGCATACAGCTCTGCTCCTCCGGCGGTGGCTATGTCCTGTCGTGCGACCAGAGATACATCTCTCTTCATCGCTCGCCATGTCTACAAAATAGCATTTGCTCTTGCCCAAGGCAGCAAGTTGAAGTATGCATGACTGTCATACCAATCCGCCGTCTTTCTCACTGATGCTGTTCTACGTGTGAATGATGTTGGAGGTGCGTCGCATTGGCTTAGGAATCGGCGCGATCATTGACATGGACATCTATGTCTCGTGGTCAATGCAGGTGTGGAGGAAACACGTTGCCTCTTTCTAACAGAATAATGCTTTGACAACAGATCTTTGAGTGGAGGAACGTGGTAGACGAAGACCAAGGAGGTTCTCAAGGCTTGGCGTTAATCTCCCGGCGAAGACAGCAATCGCAGCCGACTTCACCTCTTCTTCACAAGCCAACATAGACCTTCCATCACAATGATTATCCCCCTTCGCGCAACCTCTATACCAATTTCAATGGCCTGAATCCATCGCCTAATCCCGGGGTCTCCTACTTCGCACATTGAATCCATCCCATTCCACCCGAGCAACTCTGGTTTGGACCATTAGGATCCTGACTCAATTGATAGAACATATCTTTACCCTAGAACGAAAGAAAAGAGAAAAGTAACAGCAAAAAGCACCTCTCGAGTATTGACCCTTCTTGAGGCTTGAGGGAGCGACTGATACTGACCTCTTTCCAATGCTGGAATTCTTCCTCACGTTTACCAGAGTTACTGCAGCAGAATGTCCATCTATCTCTTGCTTCGCAGGATCCGTCGCCGTTGGTGCCACGGTTGCACCATGCTCCGCCCGTGATTTCGACTTGACGAGATTGAAGTGCGTGGTCTTCGCTTCCAGGGAGGGCGGATGCTGAGGCTGGTGAGAGTAGGGAGTTGATGAGGGCTGCAAGTGAGGACTTCATTTTGATGATTCTTTGGTCGACTGGTTTGTTCGGTTGCTAATGAACGAGAGCTACACCTCCTTTATAGTTTTCTCGACCGATGCCTCTTCGATTGGTATGCTATGTCTTCGTCTGAGACATGTGCGGCCGCCTCCTATTCCGCGTGCGCTGTAATTATTGATCTTGCGAGACATAGTCTATAGAACTAGTTGTTGCCAAGTACGTGTAGAGGAAGGACGACTCTGGGAATCGCGTAAAGATGTAGTCGCAAGATCTCGGATTGTTCGTTCTTAATCATCGGGCCGTGAACACACAGTATCGCTCGCGATGACCGATCTTGACTTTCCAGAACCTGCGGAGTTCCGCTGCGTTTCCAATGACTTCAGACATTATATGGACAACCTGAGGAACCTCGAAAAGGCCAATCCGCTCTAGGCTGCAAGCCAAAGAGAGACATTTTTATACCGAACGCCGACCGACATTACGCCTTCTTCACCTTGCCTCGTGGCCATTTGCCATAAGCAAAGACAGAGGCTTGTCAAGTTCAACTACAGATGATGTGTGGATTTCCTGATTTTGTGTGATGATGCTTACCGGTTGTCTCTAGAGAGCAGCAAAGTCTTGGCGCCCAGCCTCCTTGACAGGATCGTCCTCACCTCATATTCACCTCTGCGGCGGCCTTGACACCAACGAATTGATATGTAGATTTACCATATGGTCTACATGACTGTCACGCCGACATATCCACGGATAAGCGACCGCGGCGAGTACGAGATGCTGAGCCCTGCTACCTCGCGGGCGTGAACACGATTACCCCCAGATCAACCTCAGTGCTTCGCTTGCGCTATACTTCGACGAAGCGATGATGCTGAACAGGATATACGGGACACTGCGCGTTACGATTTTCCTGATCATGAGAACAAAACGTAGATGGGCAGGCGCCAGCATTTGCCGAAAGGATTGTACAGTCGCGACCTCTGAGCTGGTTAAGAGATGTCAATATGTGTGGTTATGAACTTCGCCGCATCGTTAGAAATCGCAGCTGCAGTGATCGTGTAAAGTACTGGCAGAATCATCGCTTGGCCCTGTAGACACAAGAGGCATTGAAGAGAATGGGCGACAGTGTGGGAGACAAATCTCCAACGCGGGCCTTGAGCATGCTGCTAGATCCTTCACTCGATTGATCGGTCCCTAAAAGTTTTTACATGCTTCGCAGGTGAAAATGCTTGGTGACAACCTCAGAAACATCCATACCACAGGTACCATGGCATTTGGTAAGCACAGATGAGGACGGCGGGAGCTGCCGCATTTCATATGAGGACGGCGAGGATATGCTCTCTGGACGTAAAAGTCTTATTTGCTCATAGAGAGAAGTTGGAATCTCTACTATCAAGTCTCCCACACATCGAAAGGACACAGCATCGTTCAAACTCCCTTCAACAGCTTCAACGCCACCCTGCTGCAACACCATCATCTACAAGCGATACCACCAAGGAGGTTCACACGTGAATCCTTACGGGCTACATCATGGCCGACCACGATTCGCGCCGGCCTGATGCCAACTTCTGGGACCTCAAGCTCTCTCAGTACCCACCGCGAAAAGGAGACGTCTACGTTCTGAAACATCAGACAGCCGATCGCTCGACCTCCTCACAACTGCAGCTACTCATGGTTTTTGCAGTAGGATTCTGCTTGGGGCAAAAGCATGTCCTGATAGTAGACCTTCTGGCACCAGAGCTCGACTTCTGGGAATATGAAGATATACGCGTCAAGTCGAACCTTGAAAGACTTATGCAAAATCCAGAGCAATGTCAAGAGCTTGCTCGTCACATGCGACCACTGAGCTCTATCGTCGCAGCACCAGATGCGTTCCTGATGAGGAATCCACCAAAACATGTGATAACAAAGCTACGGGGAGGCGGTCACTGCCTCAATTCGACATGCCAAGACGGCTATTGTAAGGACATCAACGCAGTCTACTCATTCTATCCCGAACTACGCGCCGGCCGATCGGAAGCGGAACTGTACGTCCTTATGAATGGAGGCTCTCCCAATCCAGTCCTTTGCCCAGACTGCCACACCATGCATCTCGTCCGACAGGACGAAGAATTCGCAGTCCTCTGGAGTCAAGATCGCTCTCCAGATATTCAGGAATGTTGGGGTCACATTGAGCGCATAAAATCCGAACGGGGAGCGTCTGGGCTTACTCATTTCGCCACCCACCATACTTTCGAATACATGCATAGCTTCAAATACCACGTTCGAGACGGGAGAGAAATCATCTCCTTGGAAGGATCATATGCAGCCGGCATTCAGCTTCCGAGAGGTTTCGTCGCCGAAACTGAACAGTATGCGATACTTTTGTCGGAACAATCGACCGCAGACCCGTCGACCGAAGACCCATCGGATGAATTCTGGGAACCACATGTCCCAGAAACTCCAGCTCCTAAGACATCGAGACGAGCTATCGCCCAGTTGCGTCGACAAAAGTTCTTTTTGTACCGCACGACCAATCATGGTGAAACGCAGACAAGCTGCTCAGTATGTCTGGATGACTTCACCAATGCTAGTACAGTGATTAGTCTTGATTGCAAACATGTCTTTCATGCGAAGTGCATCGTTACTTGGTTGGAGAAGAGTAATAATGCTTGTCCGCTGTGTCGGGAGAAGGTCAGAGCGCGCGGTCGGCTGAGGCGTGGCTTGAGGCCGCAAAAGTAGAATCGAAAATGGCATACGCTCTGTTGAGGAAATACTGCAAGGGAGCTGGTCCGGCCTATGAGGCATTTCAGTAATTTTGGTATGATGGAAGGCGAGCCAGACAGGAGGAGTCCGGCATGCCGAGAGTTATGCAGAGGAATACACTACCCAATAATAGACTTGTGAAAGTGTGCCAGATAGAGAGGAAGGTAGGTAGTCTACAATCTCTCATCCGAATGAGAACATGAACATGGAATCGGTCATTATCCTTGTCAGCAGCTTCTCTCCCCATCCTCAAATTCCCAAAGGTCTATTTCAACCCTGGAAATTACCCTATGGAGGAACCATTTCCTCCTCCTCAACCTGAGTATTCAACCCCAATAAGTCCTTCCAAAAGCTCCGTGCAACAAAGCTCCGCGGCGGAATCCATGTCACCCAACGCGAGTGTAATCTCTCAGAACCAATAGCACAAATGTCAAACCCACTTCGTCGCTTCCCGTCGATACCAGTACAAAGTCCAAGCCGATATTTATGTGACCAGAGACTGATAGTACTGTGCAATTTCTGTTTCGTCCAGTTCTTGTCACAGATTCCGAAGACCTGGTGTTTAGCTAGATGGGAATTGTGGCAGAGGAATCAGGTGTCCAGGAGAGTCATTGATGGTCGAGGGTAGCGGCGTCGCTCGAAGGGCCAGCAATTAAGGAGCAGGAATGTGAAGAGTAGTAGTAAGAAACATGTGCACCAGAACGGGATCGCAGAGATGTTGATGAACATTTTCCTTTGGGCGCTGCTGGTGGTCCAGGTGACGTATGGGATTAGTTGAAGGAATGATGCTGAGGAGCCGAAGATGGAGAGGAAGAAAACTTTCCATAAGCCTTTATTCCAAGCGTCTGCAGCTACGGTGAATACTGACTGGTTCAGGTAGTCTAGCAAGATAGATTCGTCAGCAGTACAGGGCTTTCGAATCATGTTGTAGACCGGTTGCATGGCTCTATGGTACGCGGCTTGGTTCGCCACGCTGTTGAACATGTAGGAGAGGATGGTCAGCGGTAAGATCCTCATTACAAAGAAGTAGCGGTATCCGAGCGGATTTGGCAAGCCAGATGAACAATCTGGTCGTGTAGCTATGTCCACGGTATAGTCCTTGGCCATATCGCTGAGCGTATCGTTCTCAAATCGATCCATTCGCTGAATGCTCCAGTTCTGAGACAGCACAAAGCCGTGCGCAAAGTATCTGCTGAACAAGAGAAGTAGTATGACTGTTAGGCTGGTCACCATCGATATCAGGCCAACTGCGTAATTCACGTCAAACCACGGGAAGAATATCCGCGGATTGGGCCACGCTCGTTGTATCATATTGGACCAATAGAAACGTTTAAGCATTCCCGTTGACTTGATTTCAGGGTACCGAGAGGAACGACAGTTCTTTTCACTAGCACGGATGCCATAAACGATCTCTTGCCCGCAAGCGGTGGTCTTCATTCAATAGCCGAGTCGATATTGTTTGCGTGGCAATAGGCTTGGATCGCATGGCAGAATCTCAGTCGTGTCTCTCTGATCTCCATCTAGTTCTGTATCGAAGTACTGGAACAGTGTGATGATGTCGGCTATGCAGCAGGGATCCCAGTTGTCTCGGATACCTGTGCTCTTATTCCACAGCCAGAAAGTGAGCCAAAGCTCGAATATGCACATGATAGCGTAGTAGCTTGCGATAAAGGCGCATGGTTCGGTATGAATGTAAACCGCCCAAGCGGTGCCTGCGTTGACTACTTGTAGCATTGACGCCTTCGAGCCCAAGAGGAAGAGATTGAGTATGTTGAAAGCCACGAGTGTGTATGTGCCCAGAGTGTTGCTATCTTCTTTGACCGGCCAGTATCGTGCAAATACAGTGACTCCAGCAGGATTGGGTCCTGACGGATCAGCCATGTTGATGCAGGGTAACATTCTCAAGAGCTCCCATGTTGTGCTTCGGTACAGCCAAGAACTCAAAGCACCGACGACTGCAGGACCGTACCTGACGGAGAGGTAATAGAAGTCGCCATTCACTTGGTACAAGCGACATCCTTCCGGGTATGTGGCAAGGACAATCGTTCCGGTCATTAGCAAGCCATACAGGATAGCGAGTGATATGGTTACTTGAGATTTAAGCATAGCAGGACGAAAGATCAAGGGCGTGAAGCCTTTTGGTGGTGAGATAGGCTCGAAGGTCATGGCATGCTCTTGCAATTCACACTTGTCTTGAGAGCTCGACTGTGATTTGTTGTCCGAAGAGCGGCGAAAATTTTGGTACTCGGGACATCTTTCGTCGCCATCCACCTCTTCATCATTCGTCAAAAGTGGGCTCTCGTCAGACTCAGCAGGGCTGGAGGGCGGCGGTGAAAGTGTTGACATTGGCGAGGCCGTTGGCTCGTCAGTCAACTGAGACTCAACAACTCCGCCGCAGCATTCGTCTTCGTCTTCGTCTTCGTTTTCGTCTTCGTCCTTTCGTTCAGTGTTACAAGTTGAAGCGGCTTTGTCGATCGGAGTCTTCTCACCAAATGTACAAGGATTGTATTTGAGAAAAGTTTCGCTGACAGTGAATGAGAATTGGCGATGAAGGCATGGCTGTCTTTCAGATACCGTACGATGTTCTTGCTCAGGTGGTGTTGTCATAGTGGTGCATTGGCTCGTCAAGTGTGTTGTGGCATGTGTTTGGGAATTTGAAAGAGAACATACTGTATATGTTTCCAGGCTTTGGCAGCCAGATGCTGTTCTGATGTGCCTCTTTACTCGTATGCACTGCCCGTCAGTAGTGTGCAAAGGCGACAACATTGCTTGGTGGCTGAGTGATGGCTTTGAGGTCGCACAGCAGATCTGCACGCAGGTAGAGTATACCTTAGCAGGTTCCAGCCCATAAGCACACCTATTGTGCATCCTGGATGCATACCGGTCGGCAGCTTGGCACAGCCTGGACTAAGAATTCATGGCCAGCGTGCTTCCGCGAACCGTAAGGCTTTTAAGGTGTCTTGCTAGACACATGGCGCACCTTCCAGTCCCTTTCAAAGATTTTATACTGTCATCATGCTGGCCGGAGTGCGTAAGGCCGCTTTCGGAGCACCGGTAATGGTCTGCTCATCTCAAAGATGTAAATTTCAATCATCCTTAGCCGGTAGAATGCTCGTCCATAGCTGCACAGCCAAACATTGCTCCAAGAGACCGTGCATCTTCCGTCCAAAGGTAAGAAGTGCAAATAGAACACGCGTCTTTCACACTTTTCTACGCGTCAAAGGGCCGAATAAAGATGCTTGCGTGCGAACAAGAGGGGAGTGTTGTCAGCATGCACGTTAGATGTGGTTGAGAGGTGAAGATGAAGCTGAAGTCGAATTCTACAATCCTGATCGGAACTCAAAATCCGGGGTCTGTGCAGCTTCCGATGTTCAAGCAGAATGAAGGTAGCAGCAGCGAACGAGCAAATAGACCATATTAAGTGATCATAGTCATGGCAGTTGAGAAGGTCTAGACACGCGATTCAAGAGCAGAATTTCAAGCAGTAAAAGGTGATGTGGTGGTGTCATGGATCATAATTGCAATGCTCGCTCTACGCTATGCAGTATACAAGCCTCTCAATTCCTATTCCGTAGGTGTGCCTCCCTTTCATCGCAGAGCTGAATGCACTACTTCTTCTTTCCGAAGCCCAAGAATTTCTTCATCTTGTCCTCCACGCTGACCTTCGCTCCGCCATCAGATTTCTTCTCAGGCTGCTTCATCGCCTCCCGATGGCTCTGTTCGCCTGCAGCTTGTTGAGATTGTAATTGCACTTTGTAGTCCTTAGCCACACTTGCATACTCCTTCCTCAGGCTAGGACCTTGTCGAGCCTTGGCACTAGCCTCAGCGCCCCATAAGAGAGTCACCAGGACGCTGCCTCTGAAGCCGAAGTCCTTCACAAGCTTTTGATCGGTATTCTTTGGCAGCGTTTGAAAGCCCTTGTTTCCGGTGAATTTCAGTTCGAAAGGCTCCGGGGCTTGAGCTAGGGTGTCTTGGACTGTGGCGTAGAGATTGGAAGCGGTCTCGTTTGAGTCGACTGTGAGCTCTATTGAGCTTCCATCAGGATATTTGACTCGTATTCGCACGGTCTTGACTGCTGCCAGCTTTTCCTGGCGTGCTGCTTCTTGCTCCTCTAGCTCCTTATCTGATAGTAGTCGCTGATTGCGGCCAGCTCGGTTGAGGGACGCTTGATGTGCTCGAGCGTGGTCGACAGTCGGCTCGTATGTGGATGGATCATCTTCTTGGAGTGCTGCGGCTGGCGTTGAGGATGAAGGAGGTCTGTATACTGAGATGCCATTCACAACATTTGAAGTGGCTGGCTCGGGCGTGGCATTCTCATCGGTCTTTGCTGCTTTCGAGGGTGGCTCTTCCGTTGGAGCTGCAGAGTCGGTAGTTGTTCCTGGAGCTGTTTCTGACGAGCTTGCTATTACATCGTTCTCTACAGGTTGTGCGGTTGGTGCATCTGGCATTGTCGTGTCTTCTGATGGCTCAGGTCCAGCCGTACCTTCAGCTGGTACTGCAGCATTCTCGGCTGCAGCGTCGGGTAGACTCGACTGAGCGTTCACAGGCTCTGAGTGTGCACCCGCAGCTCCTTCCAGCGCCTCCGATACTGAGCCTCCGGCTTCCTGCTGAGCTGCAGCGCCGCCTGCTGGCACTGAGTCAAGAGAGCTGAAGTATTGCCCGATCTCGCTCATAGCCTCTTCGAGTGGTCGTCCGCTACTCTTATAAGATAGCTTCAACAGTACGTTGCCGCTGTTGATGCCAAGCTGCCCTAAGCTCTTCTGCAACTCCGTGAAATTATCGAGGGTCCTGCTCATGATTTGCAACACAGGCTGGTGATATAGCAATCGTCCTGAGGAGCCGCCATTTTGAGAAGCGATACCTCTTTGTGTCAAATTGAGTTTCTTTCCGCCTCCTGCCACTCCATCTTCAAACTTCCGTAGCACCTGCCATAGACTTGTGTTGCTAGGAAATTTATCCTGTATTCTGGCGCTTCCGTCGCTTTCAGGCAGTTGCAAAGCCACAGAAACGACACTAGGACTTCGGCTTGCCTGCGTCAATTGGAGCTTCGCGCCTGGAGTGAGCCCAGAAAGCCGCCATTGCTGCGATAAATCGAGCGTTTTATTGTTTTGTGTTTTGAGGGTGTACGAGTTTGGGTCCAATTTCCGCGCTTTACATGCTTCTTCCAAGATCTCGCGTAGGTATTTGGCAGGCGTGACCTTCACTGTCGTGCGTTTGAGTGAGGAATCGACGACGAACACGGTCGACATCGTTGTGGTCGTTAATCGGCGTCTCTCCGTCTGCGATCGCGGTCTTCGGCTCTGAGTTGCCTTTGCGTCTCTTGAAAAGTGGCGACGAGGTAGGAGACGAGCTTCCTTCCGTAGCCCCAAACGACAGGCGCGGTGAATAGGTAGGAAAGAGCAACCACGACGAGGCGTTCAGTTTTGGTCAGGCGCAATCCAGACAAACGATCATGCGACATCGGGCACTCCGCCAGATTCGAGTGACAACGGGGTCGATTAGAGTCGGGGAGGTCCAGCAAGCATCGAAATCTCGAGTTGAAATGTATTGACGCGCATAGCTACTGCCTGCTTGTGACAAAACTGAAGCTCGGGCCATCAGTTTTCGCCCCTCCACCCCGCCACTGCACCTGCCTTCCACGGATTTCTCATCAACAAACAACACCTTCACCAAAACAACCATCACCACGCTCCTTTGCCTCGACATCACCGCCAAGATGTCGAAAACCGTCAGAGTAACCTCCGCCCAACACTTCTCCCAAGTCCTCACCTCCTCACGCGTTGTAGTCACAGACTTCTACGCAGACTGGTGCGGACCATGCAAAGCCATCGCACCGGTATACGAGGCCTTAAGCCAACAACTCTCGCGCCCAGGAGCAATCACATTCACAAAGGTCAACACCGATGAACACCGCGAAATTGTCCAAACATACAACATTTCCGCTATGCCAACCTTCATAATCTTCAAAGCTGGACGCGAGACGAAGAGGATTAAGGGCGCTGATCCGAAGGGGTTAGATGCCGCTGTGAAGCAATTGGCGCAAGAGGCAAGCACTGCTGATGCTGGTGGGGATGTGGGCGAGGGAAGCTCTGGAGGTGCTGGAGGTTGGACAGGAGCTGCAGCGCCGAGAGGATATGGAGAGGTGACGGAGCAAGTTGAGATCAAGGGTTTGGATTTCTTGAATCTTGATGGTGAGGCTGGGGACAAGAGGGCGATATTCGATCCCGCGAAACCCAGCGCGCTAGATGCTAAGGGAAAGAGCTCGCAAGGCAAGAAGGACTACATTGAAAGCGACACGGATGAGCAGCTTATGCTCTACATCCCTTTCCAGTCTACGCTCAAGCTACACTCTCTACAAATTACGTCGATATCTGGCGAAGAGAGCATGAGGCCACGGACGATACACTTTTACAGCAACCGGAGTCATGTCCTCGGATTCGATGAGGCGGAGGATACACCCGCAACGCAGACGATCGAGCTTGAGGAGAGTAGCTGGGACAGCAAGACGCATACCGCAAAGGTGGAGCTGAGATTCGTCAAGTTCCAGAACATCTCAAGCATTACCATTTTCGTAGCAGATGGTGAGGGCGACGCGGAGAAGACCAGAATTGACCGGATACGGCTTTTCGGTGAGTCTGGCGAGAAGAGGGCAATGGGTAAGCTGGAGAAGATTGGTGATGAGCAAGGCGAGTAGACGGCCAGATAGGCCTGCACTCGAAAAGAAGTGGAAATGCAGCAGTCGTCAAGGCGATACGAATAGCATGAGAAACCCACCGATAGAGTCGACTTACCGAATCAATGATATGTATGCATGAAGGAGCCACTTAAATGTGGTAAGCACAATCACAAAGCTCAGCTCTCAATCCTTCAATGATTCGTACAATGCTCTGCGCTAAGAAGACGCAGTCAAAGAACCCTTCTCTACATTCATACTAACATGGTCCGGACACAACTTATACATACTTCACAATCCGCCAACAACCTCGACAATCATTCTTAGCTCAATGGTACGGCGAAGCCTGTAAGCCGTTGACTCATCTCAATGCTTGGCTCAAGCCAACCCCTGGACAATGATCGACCTCCGAAGTCAGACTAGGGTGTGTTGGAAATTGGAAGAGGCAGCCTGTTGAGTTGAGGGTGATTTGTCAATTTTTTGCATTCAGGCCTGACTCTAGGAATTTGAAGCATGAGCTCAGCCTGATCGGAATCTGAAACGTCAAACGTCAACTTTTGTTCCCAACGCGAGGACTAACTGAGGTATATAAGTTCTTTCCATTTCACGGCACTTCGAACATCATTCTTAGCTCAATGGTAAAGCGGCTTGTAAGTCATCGATTCATATCGATGCTTGGTCGCGATGCGCTTCGAAGGTCATGTACGAGCACGAATACGTGCTAGCTTGGCCCTCATCGCGTAGACTATGAGCTAAGGGCGATTGTTTTGCCGCTCAGGTATCCTTTCGGCTGTCCCGACGAGCTCAGCCTGATCCGAACCCCAGGATCACAGCGAAATTTTCAAATTCACCATAGCTTAGAGTAATATTTAGAATCGCCTCATTTTCCAGAGCACTTCGAACATCATTCTCAGCTCAACGGTAAAGCGCCTGTAAGTCATCGACATCATATAGTCATGCTTGGTCCTTGTGTGACAGCAGATTTTCATCCGAGCTTGTCAAGGGCTCGAGAGAAACTGCGATCGCCGTGAACCTTGAGCTAAGGGCAGTCGTTTTGCCTCTCGACTATTTTTGGCTGTCTTGATGGGCTCAGCCTGATCCGTACGGTCTTTTGCTTCAATCCCCAACTCACAGATTAATTAATATTGACTGTTTACATCTCGTGGTATCTCGAACATCATTCTTAGCTCAATGGTACAGCGGCTGGTAAGTCATCGCTTCCCGTCGATGCGTGGTACAACTTGGGCTTCCGGGTGTCTTGCTTGGAGCGAACACGAATTGCTCGGCCAGTACGCCTCCGGATAGCCTTCTGCCGTTGAGCTAAGGGCGATTGTTTTGCACCCCAGTCACACTCTACACTTTTGTCATACCCTCAAGGTCAGTCTCTCACACCGCAGCCCATAAGGTAATCTTCGACCTGATCGCATTCTTCTTCTTCCTTTCTTCCCTCTCATCACTTTCACAAGTTTCATCATAAGCCGCTCCGTAAATACTCATCTCATTCAACATATCGTCAACAGTCCCTCTAAGCTCAACAGTCCTAGGCTCTCAAAATCCCGTCATTCATCGAGTATCAAAATTTCGAGGCTCGCAGTCGAGGAACTAACGCTTTCTACCCTGGCGCTCTTTGGATCTTGAATGGATCTGGAGTGGCAAGGATAGAGTTCTTTCGATCGTTGGGCTGAGGGCGGATCCGTTCATGGGTAGTCGAGTAGGACTACAAGTGTTCGCGTGATCCTGGAAGGCCGGATGAAGCATCATATGTCCAAAGATATTGTGGTCTTCTCGACGATCACTCTTAGCTCATTGGTCAGAGGTTCCTGTGAGTCGTTGGCTTTGCTGGCGCTTGTAACCATGCGAAGCCGACGATGATACTGCTGATGATGATCTCAACATCAGGCCACCGTTCTTGAGCTGTCGCGGGACCGTTGAGCTATGGGCGATTGTTTTGCCCTTCGTCAATCATCTTTTGGCTCCGTTGAGACTGTTCATTTTCTGTGACCATCTCGTTCAAGTCCTCAGCCATTGTCCTCGGCTTGGAGTCGTATATTCATTCTCGCGAACCTGGCTATGGCTTCCCAAATCGAATTCGGCTGAAAGTCAGCGCTTGAGATATCCAAGAGCCTTTTTAGACATTTTTTCCTCCTACCGATCAGAATTCTCTTCGATCAGATCGACTGTGCTTCCAGTATCGGGTCCACTCCGGATGAGGATGGCGAGAGAATGAAACTGGTTCAACAGCCTGACTGACTGCAACATCAGCACTGCCTGAATGCCCAGCCCTATTGATCTCCTCCTGCCCATCCACTTCCCATCGTTCATACTCCCGAGCAGCACCCAGCGCATCGAGCCTTCATAAGTCATAAGCATTTACCTCGACTACAACAATTATTCTTAGCTCAATGGTAGCGCGGCAAGTCATCGAGTAGTCGATGCACGTTTCGAAAATCGCACACAGCTTATCGCTCGAGGCACATATTTGAAAGATGTGTCGGAAGTGGTTGGTAGTGTTGCGGTATTCATTGAGCTGAGGGCGATTGTTGTTCTCTTTTTGTATTCGATCGAGTCTCGAGTCAACCTCAGATTCAGATCGGTATGCGCAATTGAGGGTCCGATGCATTTTGGAGAAGGAGGAGATTTGAAGCGGTGCTTTTGATTTGCGGGAGCTGAGAGCAAGACGCGGTTAGACCTATTTGACATCATCAATGATATTTGCATAAGAAGTGGTCAAAGACTCATTTATTGAAGAGGTTGAAGCAGGAATTATCCTGCCTTTCCATTGCGTCCCAGCTGGAAGATTTGCCGCTTCATATCATCGAGCATCTTTTCTTTGCAGCCGTCTCATCATCCTGCACGACTGGATCGTACATCCATCATAACCATACTCATGCGAGCTCTCCGGGCCCAATTCGTCAAAACTCCTCCCGCTATGCAAAAGCAAGTCCAATAATCTCAACTCTGTCGCTGAACGCTGTTGATACTCGCACATTCATGTACGTATTCATTCATATCATTTCATCGTAGAGGTGCCTTGGAACATACCGGCCACTCCTCTTGATCTTCTACCACTCTTCTCGACCCGCTCTCGACGTGGTCGCTCGGCTTGCTCCTCGAAAACACTTTCGTCTTCCTCTGGAACTGCTTCGGGACCAGGTGTTCTCCGCTGGTGTCGGTTTCGATGGCGACGGGTGCTGATCTGGCTGGCACTGTCGTCAGGTGCGAGACTGGCTGTGTCACCGAGACCGTCGTCCTCTTCCTCATCGAATTCTGTCATTCCACTTGCAGGGGTGTCAAGTCGTACACCGATCGGATCTCCGAAACCGCTGCCACGCCGCAGTTGTGCTTGAGCGGACAAGCCAGCCGATCGTTCACGTAACATCTGCCGCACCATCTCTGCACGACCATGCAGGATCTCGAAAGCGTCTTCAAGGCGCTCCATATCCATGAAGAGATTTCGTTCAAGCTCGGCAACGACAGCAATCTCAGTGTCTTCGTCTAGTTGCACAGGAGCAGGCGCTGTGACACCGACGCTCACGCCAGGTGTTGGACCTCTTGAAGGAAACATAGAAGGCATCTGCTCGCCGCCGACTTCGAACGGCGTTGTGCCGCGTGATGGGACAGGGCTAAAGCCGCTGAATGGAGTGGTGTTTCTTGAGAAAGGCGTAGCATTTGGGCCACGAGATGGACCACGAGATGCCACGGGCGAAGCGAACGCAGATGCGGAAGGAGGGAACGCCGCCTCTGCGCCAGACCACAAGAAGCCATCAAATCTTCCAGAGATCAAGATCTCCCACTCGGCCTCATTTACTTCTGCCATTGTTGCCAGCATACCATGCAGGTGCGGATTATTGAGCAGATACATTGCAGCTTCGCAGTCTCGAGGAGGCCTCTCCAGCCTGTAAAGCCTCTGCAGCGCTTTCTTGGCACGTCTCAAGGCGTTTGAAGAGGTAGTTGGGCGTTCGGCTGGGGTGGGTGCTCTTGCCTCGGAAATAAAGTTTTGCCCGTGCATCAGCGCAATGAACAGATTGCGCTGCTGCACCGTAAGTTTCGTCATCATCGCAAACATAAGCGTATCCTCATCAGCCTCTTCTGGAGGACTTGATGGGAAGTCTGGCTGCTGTGAAAGCCAGCTTTGGACTGCCCGCTTCGTCTTTTGGTTCTGCCGTATATAGTGGTCCTTGTACTCTTCCGGTACGTCAATATCGAGCTTTTGCATAGGCACTTGCGTTGTTCCAGAAATGCCAAGTCCACTATCATCGGGCTCTATCGAGAATGGCGGCCACTGAGGTAGCTCTCTACGACCTGCCACAAACTCCAGGATTTCGCCCCAACTGATGCCTGAGTCTTCCTCGTCAGAAAGCATTGGTTGAGGCGTTGTCTTGCACACTACGCAGTCACATCTCTGCGAGGATATGTCTCGTGCAAAGACTTGTGAAAGCTTGTCAAGTAGTCGGCGAGCAACTGATTTGTATCCTGTTGCTACAGCCAGTGATCCATTCCCTCGCAATACCTGCATGTAGTCGTCCAATCGCTTGTGGATATTCGAAAAGACTTTCGTGTACTCCTCCATCGGTGACGCTTGGCTGAGCGCTGGCGATTGGTAGACATTGTAGGACTGGATCGGATTGGTGAGGCTGGACTGCACTAAGCGCTTGGGCACTGGCATGGGCAGACCACCATTCTTCAGCAGATAGTCCACCCGCGGCGCCTCTTTCGGTCCTGCCATCGGCGGTGGAGGCGGTGGAGGCGGAGGAGGTGGCATGTGCTTTGCAGTCAACGGAGTCGCGAATGATTTAGAAGTGTGCTTATTCGCAGCACCAACATCGATCACTGGTGTCGCTCGTACATGCTGAGGGAATTCCTGCTCTTGAGTCGGAGTCTTAGGCTGCGAATCTGTCACCGAAGGCGGCGATGCTCTTTGCTTTGGCGGAGCAGTATGCGGTCTTCTACCTGGCTTCCGATCTGGTGCTATTGAGGTAGCATCGGAATCTGTCGTATCTTGGGTGTCTTGCGTGAGGGTGGAGTGCTCGCGTGACGCCGTAGATTCTGTCCTTCGATAATTGCTGGCCGGCGTAGACTTCCTCTCCTCCTCTGGGAATGCACCTGGCATACTCGATATGTCTGACTGCTGATCAAATCGAGCCTCTTTGCGCAGACTGGTCTTGGACTTGCTGCCTTTCACAGGGCTCCTGCGACGTCCACCATCTGCACTGTGTCTCCCATTGCTTGCCGGCTTGCTTCGTACATCTTCCATGCTCCCGCGCATACTCCTACTGCTGCCACTGCCTGATCGTGCCATATCTGGTTCATCAGCCGTGAGTGGGGGACTGGGAGGAGCCCTAGTGGGCTGAGACTTGGTATTCGCCGGAGTTGATCTGCGTCGCACCTCTTTGACATCATCCACCTCTGTCGCATCTGGCGTGAATATGTCATTTCTCGTAGCACTCATGTCTTCCCTACTGCCCACTGCTTCCCGACTGTGGGCCTTGCTGAAAGTGGGATATGAGCTGGCCGGCTTGCTGGCTTCACCGCTGCTGGAGCGCCGGTCCATCTCCGGCACGCCCATGGAGGACGACACCGTCCTGCGAATGACTATCGGCGTACCCCTCTCGGACGTCGTCGTCGTGGTCGTTGTGGTGTCCCGCTCGCGACTGCCAGACTTTCGCTTAGAGCTATGGAGCGGGAGCTTAGTCGAAGAGGAAGATTTATGGGTTGATCGGATCTTGTCGCGCGAGCTGGTTGACTCGCGGTCATCTGCGTGTTTCCGCCGTCTCCTCCGCTCTCCGTCTTGCGAAGAGGGAGGCATGTCTGGCGGACATTGGGGAGGGAGGTCGCCGGCGGAGGATGGGAATGGATTCGGCCAGTGGATGTTAGGCATGTCCACTCGACGCTGCAACTACACTCGGACTGGCTGCAGTACGTCGGGTGGCGCAATTAACCGCGGCGCTAAGCTGCTTGGCCCAATCACCATCCCAGCCTGTCTCTTTTTTGCTGGCTGCAGAAGCGGTGTCTTGTTGTTCCTGCACTCTTCGCTGTCCTCGTGATGGCGACAAGGAACCGCGACAGTAGCGCGCACAACAAGAACACATGCAGGCCGGGCAGAGGGTGGCGTTGACGTGTGCGGATCAGCGACAGTGAGGCCGCCGTCGCCAGAAGCCAGCCTCAAGGGTCTGATTCGGCAAGCGAGGCGCCATCACATGCAACCAGGCCTTCGCTCAGGCATCAATGGAAAGAAAGTGAAGGTCTGTCCATCTCGAGGTCGTTCACATCATAGCAGGCAAAAGACTACGAAAGGAGGATGGGTGATGGTGGTGGATGGTTTTCCTATGGCCCTACCGTGCGCTATGGTAGCCGACCGATAACACAAACGTTCCAATTCATGGCCCCGACAAACCTCATCTCGAAAGGAACTATGCTCCTCTTCACGCAGACAAGTATGCGAACATCTTCTCCATATGGACGTCTTATCTCTCATGGCGTTCCTCCAAGGCCAGGTACAGTTCTGCCACATCCCTCTCGTACCACGCGTCTCCTCGCTCGCGTCTCAGACTGGAATGCCATGAATCCTCGATAAGAGAATACCTTTCCACTTCTTCACCTCTTCCTGTCTCTTCAGAAAAATGTCGCTACGATGACCACAAATCCAAAGACCATTGGTCTTTGCATCTTTCTTTTCCTCGCATCTGCTCTGATCACACTCTCATTGAAATCTACTCACCACAACCAGCACTGGCTACCCACTCAGCGACAAGGACCGAAGTATGCCGGACAAACTCCACTAAGAACACACAAAGTCGCCTTCGCCACTTTCCTCGCGGGAAACGCCAACCCAGATAAGAAGCAAACAGACGAAGAATCCGCCGCCATCAACGACGCAGACGATGGCTACTTCCAAGGCGCAAGAGTACTAGCCTACCAACTTCTCCACTCAAAATCAGCGGGCACAAACAACAGCATCCCATTCCTCGTAGTCTGCACCCGCGACGTCTCAAAACGCAAACGCGACCGCCTAAAAAAAGACGGCGCCACAATCATCCTCATCGAAAAACTCGAACAAGACTGGGTAAAAGCCGCCGACCCACGCTGGGTCGACGTCCTCGCAAAACTCCGCCTCTTCCAACTAATTGAATACACAAAAATTTTATTCATCGACAGCGATACCTTAGTAACAGCCCCTCTCGACGGCGTATTCTTCGACGAAGCAACCCTCACCCAAGCAACCCTCGCAAACCCAGCCCAAATAAAAGAAGACGAAGGCGAACTCCCCCGAACTTACATGTTCGCCACCCACGGCGACTTCTGGGGCTACGACCACCCCTACCCACCACCTACCGACTTATCCTACCTCAACTGCGGCTTCTTCGTCTTCACTCCCTCACTAGTGTTATTCAACTACTACATGTCCCTCCTCAAGTTACCGAACCGTTTCGATCCCGGATTTCCAGAACAGAACTTACTGAATTATGCACATCGACAGGATGGAAATATGCCTTGGAAACCTCTGTGGTATGGTTGGAATGTGAATTGGCCGCAGGAGAATGATTGGAGGGGTGGAGCGAGGAGTTTTCATGCTAAGTATTGGGATGGGGATCCTTCGCATGATCCGGTTTTGAAGGCGATTTGGAGGGAACAGCATGCTGAGATGGAGGGGTTTCAGAGGGGGAGGGAGATTGCGAGTTCTGGTGGTGGGCGACGTTGAGCAGTGACAGATATCGTTGACAAGGTGAAGTAGTAGGAGGGTTCGAAGGTCGCTATGAATAGCATTCCACAGATCTTAGGCCTTGCACGAGTTCTCATGCAAGCCACTATCTCATGGGCGCGAAAAGCACTCGAGGATCAAATCGGCTGTATTGATTGGATAAATCCCGATGTGCTTGTCACAGCTTCAATTGTCCTATGAATACCAATCGAGCAGAACAACCACTTTTCATTGCCATTTGCGTCCTTTCTTTTTCCCATTCTGTCTTTGTGGTTGTGGTTGTCAAAAGTAGGCAAAGTATATCTACGATCGCAAACACTAACTGTCAAAAGATCTCGCAATCTCGCAAGAACCTGTTTTAGTCTGGCCGACTTCGCATGCAGATCTATTCTTGTCGGGATTCCAAGGCAGCAACGCAAGCACCGCACTGTCACAGCCGTGAGCCGTAACAACTTACTCATATACAGTCGGCATTCTTCCAAATATTTTGCATTGTATGAATCAAGACTTTTGAATTTTTTCTTATTGGCCACAATGGATAGTCAGCTCATTCACAACAACTGTCTGTCGCTGCAGGTATTCGCGAGCTGCCGGTGTCATCGAACGGATCTAGACACTCCAATTCACGACTCATACAAAGTAGATCTCACATGTTCATCGGCATACCGACCCACGACTCATCGGGTCGGCGAGGTTGGGCATCAGAGTTACCGAAGCCCTTTCATGCAGGTACATTATTCTTGCATACACATGTACCTCAGCCTTGTAGCATGTGGTTGAATCGTTGGCGGTGCTCAATGCATCCTGTCGAGTCAGTATAGTAAAGTTCGCGAATCTGGGTGCTTGAGTCTTGACAACCTGGTTGTTTCGTTGCATGCGAATACGTTGCAAATCGCCATATTAGTTAGCGTATGGCGTGTTGGGCATGATGTGCTGACTACTGTGGTTGTTGGTGGTGGCGACTGCGATGGAGGCACCGCTTGGGGATGGTGGTGAGGTGAGTTGCGGTGAATGGCAATGTCGCTAGAGAGAGAAGATGTGAAGAGGTGTATGTTGATGAACGATAGACATTGCACGTCTCTATAATAGTACAAGATTGATTGTGATACATACAACAACAGCAACAGTAACAAAACCCCCCTAGGTACAACAGGCACCCTTTTCCCTTCCCGACGACAACACTGCTTCCCCATCGACCAGGACGAAGAGAGCGAGCAGTTTTCCTCCAAGTGTGTGTATAATATACAAAAAAAGCAGCCCCAGGCTCATTCTTGCTGTCGAAAGAGAACACAAAGAAAAGAGTCTCGAATGTGTAATATACAAAAAGCAGCATCGCATGCATTTCTCCCCCATAAAATTTGTGTCCGAAGAAGAGGTATTATGTGTTGTACAAGCGAAAGGCAAGAAGTAGAAAGAAAGCATGTCCAAGAAAGGTAATAAGATCGAATCTCCGTCCCGTTCAGGCCGATGATAGAAGCGAAAGTTGTTTGTTGAAGTGAAGGTGTTGGTGTTGTGTGTCGGTAGAGGTAGGTACCTGCTTCCCCAGTCGGTTTCGTTGCAGCAGCAGACCCAAGATAAAGAAATTTTGTTTGAGCTCCCCATAGTTCCCCGTTTTATAGTGTGTGGTATCCCCGGCGTAACGACATCATTCGTATCGTAATCTTCCTTTGCAGCAGTGGTATTCGTCAAGACGTTCCACTGTGCGGCAAAGACATCAACAGGTGAGTAAGAAATGTTGTTGCTGAGTGTCTGCGTTTACTCGTCCCGCTTCCTCTTCTTCGCTGGCTTGCGATCTGAGGCAGGAGAGTAGTCACCCTCTGAGTAGCCGACGCTGCTTGAGCTTGAGCCAGCCATCTGTGCAGTGACATCGTACAGCATGGTACCCAACTCATTGGCATCGGGGCTGACTCGGTGCTGTGGTGGGTACTGGTGTTGCTGTGGGATGTATTGAGGTTCCTGCTTAGGTCGGATGACACTACCGGCATCACCACCATTGACTGACTCAATAGGCTGGTGCATGTGCTGGTCGGATGGCTGCGAGAGCACACCCATAACCATGGTGCCAGCGCCGTGAGTGCGCTGATGCTGGCTCAGGTTGTCTGATCGAGAGAACTTCTTACCACAGTCTGAACACTCGAATGGCTTCTCGTGAGTGTGGAGTGATCGGTAGTGGCGCTTAAGATGTTCTTGCCTTCGGAATCGTCGGCTGCAGAGTGTGCAGACGAAGGTCTTCGATGGGTCATCGGTCAGTGACTGCTTGCGGCCTCGGCGAGAGACGCTTCCTGTTGTAGCTGGAGTAGTGGCAGCAGACTCGACGTTCTCCTCTTCGGTGCTTTGGGATGTCGAGATTGGAGCAGACTCTTGATCTTGGGTTGACTGCGCTGAGTGCTGTACTGGCTCCTTCTTGGACGACTTGCGCTTTGACTTGGTTTGGGCAGCAGCCGAGTACTCTGGGGCGGAGAACTCGGACGATGGTGGGGAGTAGGCTCCTTGTGCGAGATCATCGTCACTGTAGGACTCCTCACTGAAGAAGCCGTCATCCTCAAAGCTAGGCTGAAGGTCAAGTCGTTGACGCTTAGCACCGTTGTAGTTCACCTCTTGGCCCTGGTACGAGACCATGCCATTGAAGTCATCCTCAACGTCGAGCTCGAAGATGGGCTCGAATGTTGGCAGGCCACCATAGTTGACGAGCTCAGCTGGAGCCGCGATGTGGACGTTTGGTTCCTGGCCATCGCCCTTCAGAAGCTTGTGTTCTTCATCATCTCCGGAGCACAAGGTTGGTAGGCTTGGGAACTCGGATGCGGAGTTGCCAATGCTGAGGTTGCGTGGGTCGCATACATCTTGCTCGGAAGCCACGGATCGTGGTACCGGGGACGGGGAAGGAGAGACATGAGCCGAGTTCGCTCCGGACGCGATTTCGTAAGACTGTGTGCTTGCAGCAGATACGGAGTTGTTGTGCAAGAAGACTGGGGTCATTGGTGGTGATCCTGGGCGAGTCCAGTCACCTCCAGCCAAAACTTCGGAAAAGACCTCATCCTCACAACCCTGCTTCACGGCTGGGTATGCAACCATTTGCGGCTTCGCGAAGAAGACGCCCTGTCCGTTGACTGGAGTTGGCACGATTCCGCATGTTGATGGTGGTGTGGATGCTGAGCTGAACGATCCTGATGCTGAAAGAGTTGGGGTAGCTGGGAAGTATCCTTGGCACTCGGTGTTGATGGGCATCAACACGTGCGGTTCTTGTTGCATCACATATTGTGGTCTCTGGTACTGGCGTGGAGAAGCATCTGGAGTAAGCATTGGAGGTGGTCCATAGGCATGGACTGGATGTTGGTAGTATACTTGCGATCCTGCGGATTGTGGTCGGTGGTAGACTGGGTGCTGTTGGAAGTGCATCATGTGCTCTGGGCTCGATGGAAGGACAGCCATTGGCAAACCGTGTGGGTGGTGTGGATGCGGTGTGAAGTGTCCATGTTGCTTGTTATCTGGACTTGGTTCTGGGTTGTAATAGAAGAATGGCGATTGACCCATTGGAGGGGTCGTCTGCTGTGCGTACTCCATTGGATTGTGAGATTTTTGGCTGAGTAGCAGTTAGCACGCGATTTATGAGACGCGGGCCGCATCGCTACCGATGATGAGCTTCGACTGACCAGATACTTTTTCTGATACGGATTTAGATCTATCGAAACATCAAGGATTGTTTCGAAAGTCGGTTTTTGCGATTAAGTTGTTGATGGTGAGTTGATAGTAGCACACTGTACAGGGTCCGATGATACAATAGAGATCGAGTTCCAGAGGGAATGACTTGGTGTAAACGTCGGAGGCGTTGGATGTCTTCGTGGCCTACTATGGGTCGTCGGCGGTATGATTTTCGTCGACGGTCGCACCGGTAGCTGGTGTAGCAGAAGTGTTCCTAAGGAGTGACGAGGTACAGTCCTCTTGCACAAAAAAGCACAGATCGGATTAGTACCTTAAAAGGGAACAGCAGAAAGAAGAACAGAGATGACGATAGAGGAGGACACAAGAAGAACGATCAGGTTTATGATAAACCCTGGACCCAGGCGTTGGAACGAATGATGGGGAGAGAGGCCGATAAAGACTGATCAGCGCGGCGACCTGCTCCAAGAGCAAAAGCGTTAGTGCCAGGAACGAGAAGTTTAGTGCTGCCGCGATTCAAAGGCTGGCTCATGGGGGACGCTCCCGACGGATGCTGGGATCCATAGGCTAGGATGCACAGGCGCTCAGGCCGGCGAGTGCACCCATGACACGACCACTCACGCTGCCACTCGAGGCCTGCCACGGCTGCAGGTACGCAGACCCCAGCACAAACGCTAATATATACTCAGGCCCAAGAGTCTGCACTCGTGGTTGGCTCGCTCAGCTGCATGCTGCCAGAAGTCGTATCGTTGGACTCGGAGACCGCGTGTACAAGTGCTGCGCCCTCTGCTCGACGTGCAGAAGACTGGCAGCGCGCGTGGAGAGTCGTCGAAATTCAGAACTTGAGCACGCCAGCACGCAGCTTGCTTCACGCATATGCGCTGTCTCTGATTTTGCGAGTCTCTGACTGACCGCGATACGCCTCGGTCGTGCCGCCTGCTGCTGCGCTCTGCGACAGCTGTTCAGCATGTCGCCTTGGGCTGAAGTACGGCTCAAGCCATGCACGACAACGCGTCGACCATTCTGCTCCGTGTGCGGTGTCAGTGGCCCGTTTGCGGCCATGATCTTGAATCAATCGGAGTCAGTGGGGTGCATCTCCTACCTTGATTGATTGGCGTGGTAGCAAGTCGGGTTCTCTCAGCTTTAATCGCCGCCGTGGACAGCTGCACGATGATGCACTTTTTCAGTGGATTGACCTGTCTCATGTACCGGTGGCCGCAGATTCTGCTTGTGACCAGTCAGTGGATGAATCTGTCTGCTTGCAGCTCGTTTGTAGCCCAGCCCAGGTCAGAGGCGAGCTGCCGTGTCGTGTTGTTTGTCGCTCACACACTTGTTCGCTTTGCTGTGTCGACCTTTGCACCGTCCGTCCACTCGAGGCACAAAGGTCGGCATGGCCAGTCTCTTTGGCCCAGACTGTACGCCACCGCGGGCCTATCGTCGCTATCGACACGGCATGGGCTCCAATCGATAGCCTGTTGCCGAAAGCATATACTGCCAACACTGGACCCTCGGCTCTGTGATTGCACGGGAATATCTTCCGCTGGGCAAGACATGTGCGAGCGTCGCTGCCAATCGCGACGGCCATCACGTTTTCGCCTCAGCACAATGCTGCTAATGTTGGCTGCTTTTTTTTTGCACGCAGAATCCGAGGTGATCATATCCCGCTCGAAGACACGGCGCGATGCTGGTCGCTACTGCAGAGCTTCCACTGGTGAAGTCGCACCACTCCATGGCTTCATCGAGCTGGTGACCACGGGCTGCGTCTCTGCGGCCATCCTGTGAGAGCCGAGTCAAAAAAGACGCGTCAAGCTGTGGTGTTGACTGTCTCAGAGGTTTATTCGCCGAGGAGGTGCCCCCCCCATATGAAACGCGACTAAAGCAGGTACGGATCGGTATTCCATCGGCAATGTCATTGGACACTCTCACCCAGTGTTTCACTCTGTGACGGGGTTTTCTCGAAGCATGAAAAGGCAGCCCACTCTGCTCAAGTCCCACCGAACTGGGGTCGTGTACCGACTGTCTGTATCAACTAGAAGGCGATCTTCTTCGAGAAGACGTGTACAAACGATATCTCGGTCACCGCATGATGTAGCAATAGATGCTAGTCGCAGGCCTCACCTCGGCAGCCTACATACGTGTGCACTGTGCAAACGAACTGAAATCGTGACCACATAGCCAAAACGATCTCACACATGCGAGTGGAAATGGAGAGCACCGGACTAGAAGGGTCGCTAAAAATATAGTCGACTCTCAAGCCCAATCCGCGTTGTGCAGCATGCACAACTGAACTCTGCTTCTGCATTCTTCTGCGCCACCACGCTCGAGAGAAGAGCCGCCGAAAGATCATCGGCGTGCACCGCATCCAGAGGGCTTTCTCAGAGCAAGACTTCCCCATGCAGAACTACTGCAGGTACACACTCGATCGTACCTGTCTAAGAAAACTCTTGTAGCTGGAGATGTAATTTCAAGCTGCAGGTACTGAGTGTTTCGTCTTACGGGACCAGCTACCTGCTCTGCATGTTGCAGATAGAGCTCTGCTGAGCTGACCTGGTGCTGTGCCTTACTACTGACAGCTGTCAGAACCAGCATCTCATTGCTCTCACATGCATGCATGGCCATGTTCGTGGCTCTAGCGATTCAAGCAGAAGTTCGTAGTCAACGCTATCACAAAACCAGACACCTCGCCTCGCACAATCGCATCTTCGGCAATGACGGCGGGCTCACTTCCCGCACGAGCGCAAAGGTGGCTTCACAGCTGCTTTCGGCTCGTATTTTCGCCAGAGTTCAGACCTTTTCTTACCTTCCTCTTGTGTGCTCTACACGAACACGGCATCTGGATCTTTAGCTTCTTTCCGTCAGTCCCGTCCGTAGTGCCGAGCCACCGACGTTGAATCCCCGGGGAATTACTGTAAGTTCCCGCCGTCGCGGTCTGCCCCAGGCCTGTTCCTATCAGCACGATCGACTCCAAACGAAATTGTTCTTATCCCAACCCTTGTGGGATCGCCCGCTTCTATGTCTAGTCCCAGTGACAAGCTGTCGGTGACGGTGGCTTGAGTACGCCGCCGCGGACGTGGGAGCATCAAACCTATTCTTTCCGCGCTGCGCTTGTTAGCTCTCCACCTTTTTCGTGGCATTTTGTCCACGGTTCTAGGCGGAGATGACAATTTCCATCTTTGCGAAGGGCGTTGGCGTTGGGAACCTTGCTGCTCGCCTTGCTGAACCCCGACTTTCGTCTTCGCAAGGGCGATCACCAACTGGGATTTTGCCTGGCCCGCTCGTTCGTCCCTTGAACAGCCGAAGTGCCGAGTTATCACCAGCTTCGAGAAGCAGGCATTGTGAATCGAGCTGCTTGCGAGGGCCTGATCGCGATCCTCATCATCTCGCTACATCTTCGCCCGCTCTGCACGGTGTGCGTAGATGCCTCACGGCGACCGAACGTCAATATAGCGATATTGCAATTGATGATGGCTTCAGTCATTGCAATGCTGCTACCTCGGTGGCAAATGCGTGGGGTCCACCTTCATCGCACTTTGATGGTATGAGACCTGCGGGCATACGGGATGCTCCCGCGACCCGTCCTCGCCGTCGTCACAGAGCTGCGTTGGATCGTCTTCGACCACGCATCGCTGACGATAGGCGTCCTGTATCTCACGCCTCACAAGTGGGAAATAGGCATGTGAGAGGGGCCTTTACCCACCAGCGCACGAGCACTGTGCAGATGCAACGTGAAGATGTCATCTTCTCGCAAGAATAGTCTTCGCAACGAGCCACGGAACAATTCCTCCTTCCTACTGCAGCCAACTTATCCTCGGTGCAGTGCTAATGCAGCTGTGGTTGTACCTGCATCCTGCATTGTATCGGTCTCGCGCCAATGGATGCGAGAAGAATTCGCCATGGTTGAAATTTGTCGAGACCACAACGCGTCCTTCTGCGAATGTCGCTGCCGTTCACCAATTCGGTTAGACGGCTTTCATGAGACGGCACGGCACCGGAGAGTCATTGATGTTCATTCGCCACATGGGAAGTAGGCCTTCAACGCTCGTCTAACAACAGTGCCGCAAGCCTTGGAAATCATTGACTTTCGGACCGTACAAAGAGGAGCCTCAACAGCTAATGTCCCGCCAATTGGGCACAGACACGTTGGCTGTCAGCAAGCCGTTTCTCTTGATGTTGGGACTGAAGGGTCCAGAGACATGAAAAAACATCTCGTCCTGTTGACAGATCTTGGTGGATGAAGGGCACCGCATGCGTTCGCATTCTTTACCCGGTACAGCCCGGTGCAGAATCCAAGGGTCCGGCAGACCAAGACCGCGGCGTCGACGCGATTTCGCCATGGTGTGAGCAAGTCGCTCGCTATTTCGGCTATCGAGCCAACAGGCAGAGACTGGAGTTTGGCCAGCCTTAGCACTTCCGTCGACTTCCATCGAGAATTCGTGCTTTCACATGCTCTGGCCATAACATATCGCTGGTATGCATGTTGAACTGGCTGCAGGGCGACAACTGTGCGCCGCGATGTGCTTGCATCTGGGCTCACGGCAGGTAGATGGATATCGCTGTCGAGCGGGTGATGCCCTCTCCCTGTTCTCCGGCCGTCTCATGTTTCGACACGCCCATAATCGCTGAGAGGATTGACTGCGACATCCTGGCCGATGGGCAGAGGAAGCATTGTCACATCCAGACCATTCTCAACAACCAGCACTTTGCTGACCACGACTCTCTCACACATGCCTCTGATGGACACGGCTGCTTCTCGCTGTGTATCTGGGTTCATCGGCTTCTGCTCCAGCGATGTGCCTGAACTCTTCTACCAAGGTAGGTCCCAGCCGTGATTATTGGCCCACTTTCAATAACCACATGGAATCGGATGGTATGATTCTGGTGTGGTTGCTCGGTGTCTTCCGGTAAGCACGTCATGGTCGTGGCTGTATCAAGGGTTTCTCATGCGATGGGGAACCTCGCCGTGAAACCGTAAAGCTGACGGTCGTCCTTGGCTCGATACAATTTTCTAGTTGGGTAGAATCGAAAACGATCCAGCGAATAGGGTATCAATCAAAGGTCCGGCCTTGGTTGTCAGATGCTGAGGACTTTTCGATGGCGGTTAAGGTGAGCCTTAACCAAGTTTTGTTGAGCGTCCAGGATTGTCATTGATGGTGAGCATGGTCCCTTGTCTCTCATTTGCCTTCAATATTCTCATGCAACATCGTCACGGAGGAAGCCCGCGCGGTCCTGGTTGTCGTTTGACCAGTCGTCGTCAGCTCATTGCAAGAGTAGGTCCGGCAAGCTCGTGATATATTCAGTCCTTTCTCCTACATATTTCTGCACGAACCAAGGCCACGAGAGATGAGGTCGAGAAATGAGCCGCCACTATGGAAAGCAACAGCGCTTGTTGTCCGGCCTGCTGGGCTAGGATTGGCTGCATTATGGCAAGCCAATCATTCTTCTCAAAAGCCGCGATGGCAAGAAACGCGGCCGGCTTTGGGTTGTGTAGTCAGCAGCAGGTACCGAAGGTAATCAGAAGAGTTGACGCAAGTATGGTCTCGTGTCATGCAGCCAGCCTTGATGTACGGAGTACGTCTTGTCGAAAGGCTTCGTGCATAGTTCATGCAATAGTAGGATTATCATATTGACAGATGCAAGATTCGTGGAGACCGGCTTGCAGCGTGGCTGTGTGGAGTATCTCGACTCACGATAGCCGTTGCGACATCAAACGTGTAAGTGTCTGAGATGATGCAATGGTGCCCGGCTTCACGACTCGATGTTCGCATGGCAGTTGAATGTTGTTTGATCGCGGTTGTTTTCGATCACGAGAACAACTCGCGACGTCTTTCAGTTCGTGACTGCATGTTGTATGTGAGGGCGGTGCCTTGAGACTGCCAGGGCCGGATATTCATCCCCAAGAAGTCGCATTGCCGGAAGTGAGTGAATGAGAACATGGGATGTCTGCTCTCTGAAGAGATAAGTGCAGATGGAACCGATCACAATATGTAGAATATGTCCAGCCACATCCTCCATGTGCATCACGAGGTTGGTTTTAATATGTTCTGCAGGCGTTCTCTGCAAGACATCGTCATCGTCGCAACCAGCGGTGAGTGAGTGTTCTCTGGTTCGCACAGCCACCGAGGCACCTTAGCCACCCTGACTCGCGACTTCTCCAAAAATCTGCCAAAGCCATCGCTTTCCGTACACAATACACCACAACACAACATACCAACAATGAGCGGCAATAAAATATCGTTGTCTCTCGGCGCATCGCGCAAGGCTCCGCCACCGAGCAATGGAGTGAAAAGACCACGCGCGGCGCTGCAGGACGATGAGGATGACGGTGTTGAAGTCGGGAAATCTGAGCAGGTCTCACATTTCGACAAGACTGCTGGAGGTGCGATCGACAGCAGCAAAAAGAAGGCAGAAACGGGACCGCTCGTAATCTCAGCGCAAGCAAATCGAGACTGGAGAGAGAAAGCGAACCAGCGCAAACGGCAAAAGAGCGGACTCCCAGAAGGCCACGGCAACAGCGCAGACCTGGAAGCGCGCATGAGAGATGTAGAGGCCAAAGTGGAAGCCAGCAAGCCAAAGTTCGGGCTCAATACCTACAAGAAGGAGCAATCTGAAGACAAGGAAACTACGGACACTGCAATGGCCGACGGAGATGAAAACGTTGAAGAGTCTGCAGACACAGGCAAGAGCGCAGCTGAGGACAATGGAGAGGGCGCCTCCAAGAAGACTGACGACGAACTGGCCATGGATGCTTTACTCGGCAAGACAACCAAAGATACAACCTTGACTCTCGCGGCGTCCAGCGAGCCTATGACCGAATCAGACGCCTTTAGCCACGACTTTAGATCTGCTCCGGCCATGGCGTCTCTCGATGACTATGCTCGAGTGCCGGTGGAGCAATTTGGAGCTGCCTTGCTTCGAGGTATGGGCTGGAAAGAAGGTGAAGGTATTGGAAGCCAGAAAGGAAAGAAACTACCAAAGGACAGCGGCAAGGTCCCAGAGCGAAGAGCGAATCTGCTGGGCATTGGTGCCAAAGAAGATGCCGCGATTGCGCAGGAAATGGGCGCCTGGGGTAAGGCGGCCAAGGGTAAAGATGCCAAAATCTACAACCCACTCATCCTTCGCGACAAGAAGACAGGTGCGAAGTATACTGAGGAGGAACTTGAGAAGAAGAAGCAAGATGATGAGCGTAGGAAGTATGAGGATGAGTTCGACCGCAAGGAGAAAGGTCGAGAACGAAAGCGCCGGGATGACGATGACTACGATTCGCGTGACCGCCGTCGCGAGAAGGACCGAGACTCCTCTCGAGACACGCGCAAGCACAGAGAGCGAGAGAAGGACGACCGACGTGATCGAGACAGAGAACGCCGCAAGTACGACTCCGAGAGCGACGAAGAGTACTACCGCCGCAAAGAAATAGAGCGACGCAAGCGACGCGAGCGTGAGGAGGACGATTATGATCGCGACCGCTCCAGACGCCATCGAGACCGAGAAGATGACCGACACAGAGACGGCAAAGACCGCCGTGATCGTGACAAAGATCGCAGAAGATAGACCTCTTATGCAGCCACAGAATGCATGCTGACAATTGGTTAGGTGCGGCGTCTTTTCTGCTTCGCTGTCCTCGTCCATTCCTCCGACTGATGCCCAACTCTTCCGTAGAGTACCAAGCATCTACGACGCAAGCGTACGGCGTTTCTTGATCACCTTCTAGAAGCGCACTTCGGGTCAGTATACGATGGTGTAGCGACCGCCAGACTCCACGTGTCCGCCCTTCCGGCGCTAAAACTTGACGGCCCTTTTACGAACCTCTTTTGTAGGCAGTTTCATCATTTCGATCGTGCACCAAAGATTTGCGAACGTTTGTCGTGGTCAGAAGTCTTTGCTGCGTTCAATATCTGAATACGTGGCTCTACTGTACTGTTGCAAAAATTTTCCCGAGTGAACGTCACATGCGTCACATGCCGTGAACATGCAGAAGCACTCAAAGGGTAATTCTTAAGCCATCACGATCTGCTCGAGCACAGCGAACCGCGCAGTATTGTAGTCTCTGAGCAGATTGCAAATTGCATTGGTACACAGCAGATCAAAAGTAGTCTTGGTCAAGTATTTGCTATTTCACGTTCACACATTCCTTTCGAGCCCAGCAGTCGCGCCTGTCTTGAGTGTAAAGGCAATTCAAGTATATTGCTCATGAGCATCTCAAGTCTCAAGAGGTCTTCTCGAAAGATCCGTGTTGCCTACAACATGCTTTTCTGTGGTTTGGCTCACACTTAGGGTTGAGCAACGTGAAGTTTACCCTAACATGAATACCAAATGCATTTGATCATGCTCGGATAGCCTCAAACTGATCCCATGGATCATTTCGAGAAATACACAAGTCGTTTGAAGGTTTTTGGATGGCAGATCGTGGAGACCGATGAGGTTTTGTGTTTTGAGGAACCTTGGAAATAACTCGCCCAAAGTCTCAACTTGCTATGCATCGTTCTCAATAGAACCCGAAGCACATTCTCGAAGTCAGAGAATCAGTAACGGGACAAGTGCGGCCTATCGTGAGTCTTTCAATGTGTGTATCGAAATGATGAGTCCGAAATGGAGATTTCACCTCATCTATGCACCTGGATGCTCTCCCGCCAACTAGCAAAGCCGACGATGTAGCATTCATGTGAGAGAATACAAAGCCCTCCTGATCTTCAAAATCGTAATAATTGTTGCCTCGCTTTCAGTTCTGAGCCGCAGGAAGCTCATCAGTATCATCTCCTTTCACCATAATTCCTGCACTCGTTCCCAAAATCATCGTCCACCATATGACCATGTTCATAAGGCTGTCAAGAGCGAAGGATACCGAGACTATGCCATGCGATAGAAGAACAAGATAGCTCTCATCGAAAACGCAACTCGAAGCATCGAGCGGCCCGGCTCAATCCGGCCTATCTGCCACATGACTCATGTCCCCATCCTCATAATGAGGAAGAGGAAGCGGGTCTTCTACCCAAGTGTTCTCAAACGTCTCGCCCATTGGTTCAAGTTCCGCGTAAAAGTTTTTCTCGACCATCTCCTGGACCCTCTAAACATTAAGAATCAGTAGCCATCCCAAATGCCGTATTCGTGACTTACCAAGGCGACCTCATCACCAGAGTCCCTCAACCCATCCAAAACCGAGTCTTCAAGCGAAAGCCAGAGTCTCTTGTACATCGACGGACAGTATGCAAAGACTCGGACTACATCGTTCGACTTCAGTTCGACGGCTTTGATTTTGAACCAGTCGCGAATGTCCTCCAGATGGCAGGCTACGTCGGCGAGACCGACAATAGGCGAGGCGACGAGGTCTTGGTCGTTGCTAAGGACCTCGAGTCGCTCGATCATATGGCGATGGGGCAATGGCAGCGACTCGAGCCATGTGGCGAGCAGAGGGTTGTCTTTTGGTGTGGAGGCGAAGCTGAAGCCGGCTGGAGAGCTGTAGTAGAGTTTTGCGAAGTCGCGCCGGGCTCCGCTAGTGACTTGAAGTTGAACTGGCGGGCGATATTCCTTGTTGATGTTGACAGCAGCTGTTGAGTTCGGCGTGAAGGCTAGTGCGAAGATCTCGTCGAAGAGCTCCCGCGGCAAGTTATGGACGAGCTCGCTGAGTTCTGCCATGTTGGCGAAACGTCTTGGAAAGTGCGCTACGGCAGAGGATTGTATACCAAGATTTGGTGTCTTGAAAGTAAGTTTGTCAAAGTTATTGACGGGCTTTAAATTGAGCTTCGAAGTGAAGTTCAACTGAAACGCGTTTGTCTTGTGAAGGTTGCGCACGGACCTCGAAGACTTGCACAATCAGATGCGCGTTGATATCACATCGAGTCGCGTGCTATTCCTGCTTCACCTCTCAGTCGACACACCAAAGTTCCATCACTACATCAACCAGATCAAGGCAACGACTGCACGAAATGAGCACCCTTGCACAGCGCGTCCAGGCGCTTCCTCAAGAGCTGTTCGACCGGATTTGGGAGTACACCATCGGAGACATTCCAGAGACCATGACCATCGACAAGCACTACAAGCCACCAGTTCAGCTACAGATCGATCGAGCTACGCGCGAGGCATTCGCCGCAATTTATTACAGGCGTTGTACTTTCCACGTTCCGGGTTCTCATTTCTCTCGGCCAGAAGCAGAGTGGAGATCCGCTCTCAGGACAACCGATAGATGGGTCGAGTCTATTCCCGCTCAACACTATTCGTTGATCACCGGATACCAGTGGGAGTGGGGGCGGTAAGCGGGCTCCCAGAATCTCGAGACTCACAGGCTTGTGACACGGGCGACACTGCTATGTATCTACGGTCTGTTGTGAGAACGGGGTCGAGGAGATTGCGGCACGCAAGATTGACTCATGATCTGATATCGGACTCCAAGCAATAGTAAGTCGATGTGTGACTTCCTATACCAGGGTGATGGCTGATCTGGACCCAGAGATGTTGGTGAATGGGCTCGCCAACTCAGATGAGGCGAGAAAGCGACTGACTGAGAGCATTGAGAAGGCGTGAATGTTTTGCATACGTGAGATAGGGAGAACACTCAGCAGGCATCAGCAATTCCGAAACCACAAGTTGCCGCGACGATGCTCTGGCAAGTCGTTGCATCCCCGAAGAGTCAAGTAATGCTCAAAGATTAGCTCACCCACAAAATCATACTCATGCTTCCTTGCCCTTTGGTATCTTTTCATATGCAGCCTTGATCTCAGGCAAGCTCGCAACACCATCTAGCCACTTCTTGACATTGGGGTAGGAATCCATGCTCAGCCCGGCAAAGCCATGCTGGTAGACCCAAGGATAGAAGTGAAGATCCACCCCACTGGGCGTGTTGCCAGGCAAGATATATGGTCCACCATGCTTCTTCAGCTGTCCGTCAAGAACGCCGAAGCATCTATATGCCTGCTCTTCATATCTCTTCAACGCATCCTCGTTCTTCGAGGAGTGGTAGTGGCGGAACCAGTTTACTTGTCCTGTCATGTATTAGTATACCCGGCACAGGCGGGACAGAGATGACGAACCCATCATTGGCCCCAATGTGCTCAGCAAGAAGTACTCCCACTTCTCGAAGTCCACAATGTCTTGTTCAGAACTGCCTCTTGGACCAAGCGTGTTCTGCTTGTCATAGACACGGCGAATGTAGTTCAGCACTGCTCCAGACTCCCAGCTTGTCACGCCGGTGTTTGGATCTTCGAGTGCCGGTACACGGCCGTTCTCATTGATCTTGAGGAAGACTGGGCCTTTGACTCCGTTCTGCGCATCGCCGAATTGCCATAGCTTGACCTCGTAAGGTACCTTGAGAAACTCCAATGCCGCGGCGATCTTGTAGGGGTTTGGCCCGGTGCCGTGGGCGTGGAGGGTCAATGGCTTCGTAGACATCGTGCAATCTGAGCTTTGTGAATTTGGAGGGACCAAGAGACCAGCGATTAGCAATAGAGAGTCAGTATTGTTTTCATATAGTCATAGCCCGATCCAATTGCGTCAGAAGAGGGACTGTTGCGCTTGTGGTGGGGAGAGCATCCAGAGCTCGGCATCTGAGCTACTGCAGGTACATCAAGGGAAGCTCGGAGTTGGAGGCCACACTCATCCTGTACGGCTACAAGGAAGACAAGCCATAACCAATGCGAGACATACGCAGGCACACTGTTTGTCGTACTCGCTACACAAGTAGCGAATGTGGTAGCTGACAGCTGTCTCTCTGGCCATTGTTCCGGTGTCGAGGAGGGCCAAGGAACGTGTATCCTCATTGTGCGGGAGAGGCATATCCTGGACCTTCGAACACGAGATGGCTCCAAAAGCCGGGTGAATGGCCTGGAGGTGAAATAGGTATTTCTAATCAGATCTCGGCAAATGCTTCAACAGTCCATTGTGCTTTCGATGAAACTATGGCCGTGAAGACTTCGAAATGCATCGTATGGCAAGAGTGGTATTGTTAAACAACCAGGGTTGGGTGAGACATGTCTGTGCTTCTAATTTCCGCTCCGCTCCGCTGCCTCTTAATTCTCCGCGATCGCTCACATCCATCATGGCCACCTTCTTGTCGCTATCTCCAGGTCAGCAAAACTAATCTCTGCATTGTCCTCAATCCCTCGCGGCTAACGACACTGGATGCGCGCCCATCTCCTCGTACCTTGCTGCCTCCATAGGCGACAAAAACTTGTCCACAAGACACGCAAGATGCAAAGCCTGAGCTCTCCTTCATCTGTCCGCAGTCGCATGAGTCAAAGTGACTCTCCAGCACCCTCAGAATTGCGCGCAGCCAAGTGATGCGCTGCCTGGACGACTTGAGCACCGTACGACTTGTCGGCTGTATTTGCATTGCCCTCGCGAGCATTCAACGAGCTGAAGGGATAACTCTAGTCATTCAAACGCGCTCGACAGTACTGTGTTGTGGCAGGACAGCTAAGACTATCTCGCAGCACCACCAGTCGGCAAAGATGTGCTGGTGTCGCAGCAACTGGCATGTGGCTGCACGGTTCCAGAGGTGTGACGGCTAACCTTAGAGGCACGACCGAGCACACTGCCTGTGCCTGAGTGACATTATTGCCTTATGATAAGGCTATGAACCTCAGCCAAGTCCTGATGGAGTACAGAAGCCATACGTTACAGCATTCCCACAGTCCGCCGAAAGATACTCCGAGTGGTTATCCACGGCTCATGGTCCAGGCGATTTGGAAGTCAAGAAGGATCCTGCAACGTTCGTGGCACGGCGACATCTTTCACCCACGTAGCGAGCACTTCATTGGAGGCCTGTACTTGGTTTCTTGCCAGCATCGTGACTACAACTTTGCTCCAGGTGCTCTGGGACACAAGCATCGGACCGTGGCTGCGATTTGACAGCTCTGTCTTGCAATGATTTCGATTGTGCCTGGATCTCTGGATGCACTTGCCTGATCTTTCAATGATCAAAGCACAAGTGACGCCACCAATGCTTTGCTTGTTGCACTTGCGAGTGGGGAGTCAGGCTGATGGCTTGCTATTTCGACTGCGAAACGCGAGGTCACACTCAGCAACGTGGACTCCTAGAACGCATTAGCGAGACCTTTCAGAATGAATCAAACACCTACGCCTGTTCCATCTGAGTTACTTTGGACTTAGTCAACTGGGAACACATGCTGCAGTCAGGATTGTGCGATCACTAGCCATTCTCGCTCATGTCGTTGGAATAGAGTCCTGCAAGGCTGTCGGATTGCCTGCGCCTGCTCCAAATGACATGTGGACAGACTGAACTGCCGACCCGTCACCGATCTCATACCAATACTCGGCTGCAGAAAGAAGGCGCTTGGGTGGTGGACGAAGTGGATCCATAAGCCGTGTGGATCCTAATCGGGCGATACGCATTGACAATCAACGCCACACGCATTGGAATGGGTGTGTAGGCACAACACTGGCCCGCCTATTCAAAATAGGCCTGTCTCCCCGTCGGAATTCTCTTTCCTCGTCTCACTATTGGAGATGTGCTGGCACTTTCCCTGTCGGTCCTGAATCGTTACTTTCTGACTCTTTCAGCCCTGCCGGCACTCTACTGGACACAGCGACACCATGTAACATCGCACGTGTATCGCAGCCTTCTCCCGCTTGACCAGTCGCTGCTCGTCATCGCTGTCCGCTCTGCATCCCATGGCAATGGCTCAACAGCTGGCCCCGCATGCTTGTCGGGCTGTCAAGCGCTGCCGATAACTGCGTCCTGCTACTACACCAGGCTTCCCGGAAGGCTCCGGTGACATGTATTGTCCATCGTGAGAGGGTGGGCCTGGCATCAGAGTGCTGAGGTGTGGTTGATCAAGATCTGAGCTGGCCAGAGATGCCATGGTGTTCACGTCCGGTAGCACGACAGACCTCAGATGGCATACCGTGCCGGCCGCCAGCACGCTTGCCTTGCACAAGATGTAAAAATGATCTCAGGCATCCTCGCATGCTGTTAGAAACAAATACAAGTCATCCATGCTAGGGTGTCAACCTACTGTCGTCGCCGGTGCACTGCTGAGAAGACTCGCATCATAAATCGATCGATATTGCTGCACCTACTGCTTGTGGGAAAAACATTCGCCGACATCCCAGCTCATATTCACTCGACAAAAACCACAATCACATGCAATTATTTGGACAGCGCACTGACTCGCCAGGACTTCTATGATCGCACGCTGACCTTGCTGGTCTCCGGAGCGGCCACTCCAGGACTGCTCTTGGTGGCCGTCGAGCCTCACTTTCCTCAGCTACTCCGCCGCCGCCTTCCCCGCCCTTGCTTTCCACGACCTCACTCATCGTCACTCTCAACACTACCGTGCAAAAATTGCAGAAGTCCTCGACATGTCTGCTCCACGTACCTCGGGCGGAGTCTGCTCCCACTGGGATATTGGGCAACCGGCCTACTGTGACTTTTGCAGCACCATCCTACAAGCAGACTACCAGTATGGACAATATAGCCGCGAGGAAAACGGCGACATGCGACGCTACTTACAAGACCAGCGCGTTATAGGTCAGCGTAAGTATCTGGCTCAACGGACTGTTGTCTGTACTGCTCACTGATGGTCACCAACAGAACGCCGGGACTTGCAAAGACTGCAGGGCCTGAACGGAAGAACAGATCTCATGCAGAATGGCTTCTCTGGTACAGCAAAGGTCTTGGATTTCTGGGATGGACAGGAACCACCTAGCTCCTACCTCTACGCTACGCGCCTCACAGAGCTCGATGTCTTTACACCGTCAAGCCGATCAGGCGTCACCGATCAGGTCGATTCCAGGCGCAGCCACGAGCCAGGCGAAGGCAGAACTCGCCGCTCATCAGCTATGACACGCTACATCAATCCAGGTCCGCCTGACGTGGGCATGGGCACCAGCGCGCGCACTCCGCACATCAGTCAGAACAACAACCCCAGGCGTCAGCCCCTGCGATCAATCACAGGTACCTCAGCTCACAACTCTCGTAACTCTCGATCGGTCCTGGACGAAGACATAGGCGAGAGCAGCTTCGACAGAGCTAGTTATGAAACCGATGAAAGAATTCGGCGACGTCGAAGACATTGAAGTCAATGGAGTACTTCGAGAAGCAGTCAGTTCTTACTCGCTGACTACGACGAAAGCACACCTTACTTTCAGCGCTGCCGTACTGGAGGCCTCCGATACACTGCCATCTCAAGACCAGCTCCTGTCAAGGAGCATACCATTGAAGCTCTCAGCGTCGCAAACCGAGTACGCTGTATAACCTCCCTGGCGGATCATTCCTCTATGGGCATCTCGTAGTGTCTCTCGTCAGACACTTTGATTCCCAGAGGCTGGCCTCTGTTACTTCCCAATGTGGCTCAAGAGTCTGCAAGTTACCACGAGCTGTCGAAGCTGGTCCCCGACAGTGGTCTCACGCAGTTGAGATGCAGAGGATGTTATTCAGTACAGCTGGTTCACAATTTGCTCGTTTTGCCAAAGCCTGGTCGTCCAATCGCAGGCTACCAGACTTGTTCTTTATCACTTCTCCATCACGCGACGTCAGATGGCTTCCAAGCGAGGACTGGTTTTCTCGCAGCATTGAGGAGCACATGTGCGATCGCGCGCCACTCTTTGATGGCCTCGGCCAAGCACGACTGGGAACAGCTTAAGCGGCAGAGACGGCAAAAATCAATGGCGTGAATTGGTCAAACTTTCTTGCTCGCGTACCTGCGACTCGATGCGCATCGCGCTCACGACTACACGCCTTCAACGCGCAGATGATGGCAACAACATTTACCATCGCCAATGCAGAGGCTGTTTCAAGTGTTCCATCATCGTCCATTCTGGCTTCACGATTTTTTGCTATAGACACGAAACACTTGCTTGAGTCATGACCCGCCCTTCCCCATGTCGATCACTTTATTTGACTTTCAGAAATAGCAGACTACCCTCTCGCGCTGCATAAGATAGAACACCAACAGCAGACTATCGTTTCTGTCGAAGTACCCTTGAAACAAATACAAGTGCCACAAAGTCACGGCACTTGGCAGCTTCATGAAAGTTCAAAGTAAAGCCTCATTCTTCCTTCAGAAGCTAAGATGACCTTCATCCAGTGGCAGTGAGGCCTTCCTTCACTCATCAACAGCCATGTGGACATCCTTCAGCCTGGTCTTGGCCGCACTGGTTTCCATAACTCAAGGCGCCGACCTCACGCCTAGAAATAATATCAATATCACAGCTTTCGCAGCCCTCCCACAATGCGCGAAAGACTGCGGAACACGGGTCCTAGCAGCGTTCCAGTGCCTACCAACAGATCCATGCTTCTGCCTCACCGACGGGCCACAAGTCGACGCACTTTCAGCATGTCTAATGAAATCATGCACATTGGAGGGAGCATTAGCTTCGCAAAAGTTCCAAGCAGAGACTTGTGCATTTCCATTCAGAGATAAAGGTCCCAAGATTGCTGCGACATCTTACGCATTGTTCGGCGTTGCGACAATATTTGTGCTGGCTCGATTCGTGTCTCGGATGAGAAGACTTTATGGAGCGGGATTCGGAGCGGATGACTGGATCGTGGCATTTGCGTACTTACCCATGGTTGGCATGACCATAGTCGCATACTTCGAGGATCATTATGGTTCTGGAAGAGACGTTTGGACGGTGCCAGTCTCGAATCTTGAACCATTCGCCTTGGTAAGATCTTCTCCAAACCAAGTTGTGCTCTCGCTGACCTGGATGCAGTGGTTCTACATCGGCCAGCCTTTTTACGTTGTTGTGACATATCTCACAAAGCTTTCTCTGGTTTTCCTCTACCTTAGGATCTGGCATGAAGAACACATGAGCTCGTTCCGCATCACATGCTGGATCGTTGCTACGAGTCTTATCATGTGCACCATTGGCTGCGTGCTGGCCTGCATCTTCCCTTGTCAGCCTATCAGCTATGCGTGGCGACAAGTCCTACCGGGCGTTACAGGCACATGCTCAAATCGAGTTGCGGCTGCCTATGCGTTCTCAGGAATCAACATTGCCTACGACGTGGTAGTGCTCCTTATTCCGATTCCTCGTTTCATCGGTCTGAAGATATCGATCTACAAGAAGATCGGGTAAGTTGAGAAATCTGATAATGCTGTGAACAAACACTAAGCTCATGCAGACTCTGCGCGTGTTTCTTGGCTGGCTTTGCAGTTACCGCGATCTCCATCATTCGCCTCACGCACCTGTCTTCTCTCAACAATTCACGAAATCCAACCTGGGACTTCGCAGCCCCCGGCTTCTGGTCACTTGTTGAAGTTTACTGCAGCATGATCTGCTGTTGTACACCAGCAATGGCAGGCTTTCTCCACAGACTGTACACCGAGGTCCTCCATCGGCCCTTATCATACTTCAGAGGCTCGATGACCAGTGTACGATCTGATTCACAACTCATGCAGTCGAGACATGAGAGTGCTGGCCAGTTCCTGGGAGAAGGTGAGATCTATATCGATGAGAAAGGTAGAGTGAGAGGCCGGAACACGTCCGATGTGGTGCATGTTGAGAAAGGTGCGAGCGAGCAAGCAGGGATCCCTTCTTTGGATGGCAAGGAGAGATCGAAAGAGGTGGCGAGATTCCCGAGCGAAGCGAATGTCGTCCAGACTGTGCTGCAGGAGCCAAGACCGGTGATCATGCGACTGAGCGATGAGGAGGAGCAAGAGGTCATCTTTGCGGCCAGGCAAAGAGGATCATTAAAGACATACGAGTAGAAGCACCAAGTGCAAGTGCAATATGCTGCCAAGCATCCAGTGAGCTCCACGTACAAAGGGCATACGCTGCTACAAGAACGTCTTGCAATGATCGCTGACCTCACGAAACTAGCGTTCAGCGACGGACATGCTGTGTTTACGTGGACGTGTGTTGATGCATACCATTGCTGATCCTCAGTGCGAGCGACATTCGCCACAGACTCGCATACCTACGCCGCTGGCGATTTTGTCTCACATCAAGCTATCTTCCCAGACTTGATCGGCTAGCTCGACGGCCTGCAAGAGTACTACAATTTGCACAGCGACGGGTCGCTCGCAACGATAGTCTCGGTGTCGACCGATCTAGCAACAGGACCTTGCGCACTCTACGCTCAAAACGATCCAATTTCAAACCCCTTCTGCGTTCATTTTCACGACTACTGCGGAAGCTGCGTTCGAGAGGAGCAGGTTGTGTGTCTGGGCGTATGAAGATATCACATAGGCGTTGACTTGTGATTGTGATGGATATCAGACGACGTCTGTGGATCCCAATAATAATATATTGTATATTGACAATGTGGCTGCAGAAGCTGTGCCGTTCTCGTTGACTGCGCTTGATCCTTTGCTCCCGAATTGAGTTGATCAACAAGTAGATCTTAGAAGGGAGAAGGCTGAATCTGTGGATTGAGAGTAGAGTCTTCATTGGACGTGACATAGCTCCGTCGTGATTCTAGCGAATGCTGGTTCCATAAGACGATATTCAGCAAGTTTGCAGGCAGCAGAGCCATTGTATGACTGAAAGACGGAGGTTCACTTGCAAGTACAGTACTCATTCTGACAAGTCTTACTCGCTGAATACTTGCCGATCTTGGAAGTCATGGTGTTGTCTCCCGAAAGCTCGTGGCGTGAGTTCCGGAAGTTGGACAACACCATCGTGCCTGTGTGGTTCAAAACTACCAGCCCATCTTTGCTCTGCCGAGTTTGACCACGTCTGCGAGGGTCGTCATCTTAGATTCAGCACTCGCCGCTAGAGCAGAAATATCGCAGGCCACCACCATGGTGCAGCCGAAGGCGTGAGGTCACAGTCGCGTTGCTGGCGACAAGATACTGGCTTGCACATGGGGTTGGCAGGGGTATTTTCGGACTGAGTGACACCAGGGAGATTGAGTTGACAACTACTTGTATCAAGGATCAGGGATAGCGGAGTCGATTGTATATCTCAGCTCTTTTCGTAAAATATCATCACCACCTTGTGTAAGATTCAACATGGCGGATAGCGAGACCCGTCCTTCAAGACGTACTGGCCGCCCCAAGGCGACTGATCAAAAATCAGACGGTCGTGCAATACGCGAGACTGACGAGACAGTCTGGTGGCACGTCAGTCAGGATCGCTGGGAGAGTAAATGTTCCACTTCACCGTCGCTCTGCCGCATTTGCTGACTTCTGCTAGATGCCACGCTACACCGAGTGCAAGTTTACCAGCGTACCCGCCGAATACAGCGCAACGATCGCATACCTGTTCGCAAGACGCCATGCTTGGGCTGCCAGAACACGCCATATGCTTCGACCTGTAAAGGGGCCAAACGTTGTGGGCACTGCATTTGGTTCGGCCAGGCTTGTATAGCAGACGAGCCACGATCTGCTTCCAAACGTTCCGATGTGCGTTCCACGCGGCGCAAGCAAGATTTCAAAGGAGCGAAAAGTGTAGCAATGGATACAGGCGAGCCACGGACTGCTGTCGTGCCTACCTCCATTGTCTTGACTTGGAATCGCGGTGGCTTCAGGACCGTGTTGTCTACGGAGCAGGCTGCTGCTGTCACAACAGTAGCAGACAAGAAAGGTGCCAAGCCGCTTGGCGAGTACGAGCTTGTACGAGACGATCCTTGACCACCCCCATGTTATGACTAAGCTGAGCAGAACAAGACATTGATTGATTGCCTATAGAATTGCATGAAGA
>JAASFE010005729.1:10654-20723 GCA_013365205.1 Pseudocercospora cruenta
GACCCTTAGACTGCTATGGGCAGCAGCTCCGGAACGGGTTTAGCGCTGCCTTGGCAGTCTGTGCTCTGAGACTATCCGAAAGGCAGATCGTCATCGCATGTGAAAGTAAATCTCAAAGTTCGACTCTTCCTTCCTTCACCAACATCGACAAGACACATCGAAATGGCAGAAGCACACAAGGCGCCTGTGCAGCTGCCGCGCGTGGCCATCACGTTCTGTACACGGTGCAAATGGATGCTCCGAGCAGCCTACTTTGGACAAGAACTTCTCTCTACCTTTGGAACGAGTATTGGAGAGGTTGCACTGATACCGGCAACTGGAGGACTATTCCAGGTCAATTTGACTTACAAGCCTGTTGCTTCCAATTCTGAAGATGAAGCTCAAGTCGAAGAGGTCTTAATATGGGATCGCAAGACCGAAGGTGGCTTCCCAGAGACCAAGATTCTGAAGCAAAAGATCCGCAACTTCATCGAGCCAGAAAAGAATCTCGGTCACTCAGATACACCTTCGGGAAAGAAGAAGTCAGATGGCGACCCAAAACAGGAAACCGCCGCGAACGGGAGCACCACCGAGGCAGCTACGCAGGATTGTCAGGATTGCAAATGAAGCTAGATTGCTCGCAGCAAGAAACACGAAAATGGAACTGGCATGGCCCGTAAATCAGCTTAGAAGTTTTGGAGACGATTCGGTTTGCTGTCCCTATATGCCACACGATCCTCAGATCAAACTCAGATGCCGTCATCTCCCCATAATCTCCGCTCTCGCCTGGACTACACCATTTATCCTGGCGTAGTCTTGAAAATTGCACGCAACTCCTCCGTCACCTTGCTTCCGAACTCCTCAACCGCCTTTTGTTCCTCCATAGTGGCTCCAACAACCGCGCCAAACTCCAACATCTTCAGTACAGGCCTCATATTCAGACCTTTGCGATCTCCCCTCATCGACAACGCCCATTCCTTCATATTCTCCGTCACATCCTTAATAGACGTCTTCTCGATCCTCCTATGCGAGATTTCCAGCCTCAAACGATCAAGATACTTCGCATTTGCAAGCTTCTTCCAGTCACGCCTGTTGATCCGATCAATCATACCCAACTGGATCGTCAAATGGCTGATATGTTGCGCGGTGAACTTGCTTGGAATCCATTTCGCGAATGCCTGACCTACGAGTCGAATATTGCCGCTATAGATGATTCTGCCGACCTCTTCGCGGATAGCTCGACATGTTTGCATCAGGCTCTGGACATGAGAGCGTTGGCGCGAGCCTTTGCGAAAGACGGCGCTTTGATCGCTGCCCTCTTGAGCGATCGAGCCAACGTGGATGGTCTCGTCAGGGCTTTCTCGCAAAACGCCGATGAGCTCGTAGATCTCATTGCGGATCTCTGTTGGAAGCTTCATGGAGAGATTAGTCTGGGGTGGTCGGCGCGACGCAGATTTCGCGGCGAGCCTTTTCTTCTGCGGCTTTGGTGTGGCATCTTTGTTGCCAGGCGATTTGCCAGTCGCAGCGGCCAGAGAAAATTTCCGAGTCGATGGGGTTGCCACAGCGAAGGGAGCCTTGTTCTGCGCAGACACTGTGGAAGTTGTTGCATTCGAGGCATGCCGAATTCCAGCGATGATGTGGGCCGGCTTCTTCTTGGTGTCGGGCGCCGCCAAACTAGCTTCGGTTGAAGTTCTCTTCCTGCTCGCCGAGGGCACGATTGTGGTGTTTGCTTGCTGCTTGTCGGCGGAGCGCACTGAAGCAGGAGCTGCCGAGGCCACCTTCTGGGTTTTTGGCGATGTGGAAAATGCTGGACCAATCTTTGCTGGTAGGACTTTTCTGACAGACGGCTTAGACACAGCAAGTGCCAGCCTCTTCTCGTCGGCTCGAGGTGTAAGTCCTGCACCTGTCGTCGTACGCTTTTTGCTGGTCGGCATGATGGTGTCAGACAATATGTTTGTCTTTCTAGCACCAATGGTGGTCGCCATGGTGCCGAAAATGCTTTTTGAGACTTGATGAGGTGGTCTTCTGAAGTTGGCGTTTGTGAGACCCGATGCGAGGCGATGCAATCAGTGTGTGGATGTTGGAAAGAAGATGATCGAGTTGCGCGTGACTGAGACAGCAGATTTATCAAGTGTCACCTGCAGCCTGAAGGCGCATGTGAATATAGAAGCCAGCACATGGTCCGAGCTCATGAGGACAAAATCCCTGCCTCAGTGTCCTGAGGCATTTGACTTTCCTTAGCTACCAAACTCGTTCACTCGACCCGCCAAAGACCCGATTTTCAACCTTCGATTCTGCTCTGGACTGCAATGCGCATGCAATCCGCATCGTCTTTTTCTGAACTTTGTGTGCCTGCGAAGCTCCCCTGCCACCGGCCGACTTGAGCCGTCAGCTAGTACAAGACCTGGCACTTGGCCGTTTGCATTGACATCGCAAGTCTCGCTCGTGAGCTGAGCCAACATCGATGACTCTTTTCTCAACTCGAACAGCGCTCTGCTGGTTCGAAGGCTCGCCATGTAGCGGAGCGGATGGATCTGGGATAGTGGCAGCAGAGGGTATGGGTTGCAGATCCTTATGTGGCTACTGTGGCAGGTTGGCGTAGTCCCAAGGCTATTGTACCAGCTTTGCTGAGTTTTCAAATGCAGGCAGGGAGAAGTAGTATCTCAGAGGTTGATGAGTTGTCTGAGAAGATCATCGGCGTGGAAAGGAATCGGGTCTGAAAGAATTCCAGAAGAGATCGTCCGCTGCCAGATTCGTCCGTTGCTTGACATCATGTTGATTCAGGACTTCATGGTCACCGCTTCTCCGACTGAACTCTCACTCATCGAATCTCATGCCTCTTCTCGGCCTCACAACACGGTCTGCTTCTGCAACCACCAGTCGGCTAGTCGTGAATTCCTTTCCAAGACGTTCATCAACCACCTTGGCCTCGGCTGTGCCAAAAGCGATCTTGACGTCGCCCATATCATTGACAATACCTCGACTTCCAGCGGCAGAGTTGACGTTATTTAGCAGCGGAGCTTCAAAGGCTTTAGCGATCTCGAGCGGACTCATGGTCACTCTCACACCCAGCTTCCACCAGCCAAAGTAGACAGGTATGATTGCAACAATGGCAAGGATCTCCAACACCGCGGCGCCGGTAAACCATCTAGACTTCATCAGCATCGATCATGAGACAAGTGCGGTGCTGTTGTGCCTACCTCAAGTCTGTTCGAAATACGTTTAGCCATCGAGTCTCCTGTCCAGTGACAGTCTGATTAATGGATAGTCCAGGATCGATCCTGCTAGTCGTGTTTGAAAATGATGCAACGGCGATGCCAGACCGCACCAGGATAGTATTAAATTCCGAAATTATATCTTGAGTCGGATCTGACCAACTTCTCTCGCACTTGTGTCCATCCAAGGAGTACTTTTGAGCTATGTTGTTGAAAGAATTTCCATCTGGCATGATTGCGGTTGTATCTCTGTCATCGGCTGCGACATGCATAGAAGCATTCGCGTGGATCTCGCCTCCCAGGAACGCCGCAATGGCTCCAATAGTCATTGGCACTGGACTTTGTGAGGCGTTGACGTGAGTGTTGTTAGCCAGAGCGACGAGTCTCGCCTGTGATGGTGGTTTCGTGAACGTAATAGTATTGCCCGTTCTGTTCGAATTATGCTGGATCTGGATGTGGTACTCTAGGATGGCCGGAGCGAGAGTACAGGCCCTTAGTGTGAACGCGCCTTCGCAATCGCTCCAGTTCGCCATTCCAATCTGCAATTCCACGATCTCAGGTCCAGTGTATGGCGGATACATCGAAACCTCCTTGAACCTGGTAGTAAACAGCGGCATTGCCCCATCAGGACCCCACGCAGCGGTTTTGTTGTTCAGTATGTCGTTTCGCGAAAGAGGCCAGCTCTTCGATGAACAATTTTGCACAGTGACACCAGGTCCGTGGACTGTTGCGAGACAAGTGCCATAGTTGCAACCGGTGATATTAGCAGTGATCGTGGTGTTGTACACGTAGTCCACCATCGGCGGCGCAGCCTCATCGCTCGTTATGATGCCCTCTTCGAAATAGCCGGAGAAGCCCCTAGGAATTTCTGGGGATATTGGAACGTGTAATGCAACCGCATCTGTTCTTTGAACGATGTGAACCTGCCAATATCAGCAATACAATCATGCCTGAATATGAGTCTGCATACAGAAGAACTCTTTTGCAGGAAGGGTCCATCGATCGCAACCAGTGCGACACCGATAGTCGCTAATGCCAGCATCCATTCTTGTCTAGCATTTCTGATGGCGCGGAAGAGACCTGCCTGCTGTAAGCAACGAGCATATAGGTGTCAACGCGCACAGGTATGCTCGCACCTTCGGTGGCTTCCCAGCGCCTCTGAAGCTCTGCAATGGTAGCCCCACTCCATGCTTTGTGCCAAAACGAGATTGGCACTGCTTGAAAGAGAGCAAATTGCAGCACACGATTGGCAACGGCTGAAAAAATGGCAAGGAACACACTTGGAGGCCATTGCCAGTCTTCTGTAGCCTTGCCATCTGATCCGATGAGAATACCAAGAGAAGCCAGGACACAGCATCCAGCAATGAGTAAAGCTCCAATGCCTACTAAAGGGAACGCGCGTAGGAAGGTGGGCTGCCATGAGGGAGGGCTTGCATTTCGAGCGAGACCAAGGTCAGCGCCAAGAGTAGATGCAGTAAGACTGCGAACTATGGTTATGATTGGTGACTGTTTTATGCTTGCTCTGGAGACGTTCTGTGTCGTGAAGGGAGATGGAAAGCACTGTTCTTTGATCTCGCTCGAAGCGTGCGACGGTGGTCTCTGAAGTTGTGGTAACGCAGTGGCGGTCTCGTTCAGGGAGTGCTCATCTTCATTACTCGAGGTTGGTGGAGGGTCGAATTGCGGAACATTGCTCAACCTCGCTTTGGTTTGAGGTGTTTCCATGATAGCAACAGCGCGGACACTGCAGTGAGGGAGCCACTTCAGGAAGAAGATGTTAGTGATATATCGACAACATTTCCGTCAAGCTTTCATGGCAAGCTCAACGCTCGAAGCTTTGTCTTTTCGAGAACTTCATAATCAGACTCTGCAAGCGGTGGTCTATTACAGTAGTGGCTGCGCAAGCAATCCCGGACTGCAGTCAACAGGCCTGGCAGAGCTTTTAGATAGGAGTATCGGCAAGGCTCTTCGCAGCTATCGCATATATGCAGGGGTCTATGCACGACCGGCATAACCGCCACTACCGTAGGCAGGAGACCTCTCTCCCTCATTCATTTACCTCTCGGTACTATAATCGCTACATAAATAGTACGATATTAGCACTATTATCGAGGCGACTTGCTCTTAATAATAGCGGACGGCGATACGACTAGTATTAACAGCCTTATATTAGTTTATATAATAGTTAGAAGGTATAGAGGTACTAGTAGGGGTCTAATAGGGATAAGAGCTATACCTTCTATATAATTATACTCGAGCTTATAAGACGATAAACTTCTATATAACCCTTCTTAAATAATAAGAGGCTTAGAAGAAGAATAAGACTAAGACGATATAGATAATATAGACTTCTTCTAGCTACTAAGTAGCTAACCTAGCCTAAGTAACTATAATAATAACTATCTATAAGCAAATCGAGGAGGTATAAACCCGCCGCTTCCTTACTAATAGTAAACGGCGCTACGGCTATATATAATATTCTAGTTAGAATAGGTTAATAGTAAACTATTACTAGTAGTACTACTAGTAATAGCGCTAGATAATATATAGTAGAGATATTACGATAATTATAATACTATAGTCTTTAGCTATCTACTACTATAATAATCTTAATAGCTATAGTAAGTTCTAATACCTTAACTCGTTCTAATACCTTAACTAGTAGTAATATTCGCTCTAATAGCGTTATAACCTAAAGATAAGATATAAGTTCCTCTTAATACTAATATAGATAATAAAGTAAAGAAATATATTTATACGCTAGTACTAGTAATAATTAATAATAAGTATATTAACGCTATTAGAGACCTTATATTCCTTCTAATAGATATAATTAAGTTAGTACCTTTAGATACTTAATACTATACTTAGTTAACTATACTAATATATATAGCTTAGAGCGTTTTATAAAGTAAAGATATAGAGTATTTAGTACTACTAGAACTAGCTCTATACGACTTATTTGCGACCTTCTAGTAGGTATTTAATATCTTCTAAGTCTTACTTATTATACTCTATAGTAATAACTAAGTATCTAGTAGACCTATTAGGCTATTATAGTATATAACTACCTTTACTTAATATATCTAGAAGTACTATTAAACCTATAATTAAGACTATTATATTCGTAACGTTACCTTTATAATCTTATACTATATAAGGCGAGAGAACTACTTAATCTTAATCTATAGAATACCTAAAGAAGTAGAGCTTATAATAATACTAAACCTAATATATAATATAATATAATACTACCTTATAGAAGAGAAAGAGAAGTAATATAAGCGTAACTAGTATATTTAAGAATAACGGCTATAGTAATAACGATAATAATAAGCCTATAAACTACTATAAACTCCTTAGAAGCGTAACGCTAAGGAAGATATAGTAGGATTATTAAGATTACTAATAACTCCTTAATATTATACTCCTTAGTACTTTTAAAGCCTAGAGTAATAGTAATAGTTTATTAATAAGTATATAGAAGAATAGTACGAGAATTAAACTACTAACCTTCTATACTTTAAGAGGTACTTCTAGAAGTACGAGTATAAAGAGTATTAAGATAGCTCTACTTATAAGTCTTTAGACCTAATATACTCTCGCTTTAGTATACTAAAGAGGAAGAAGAATAAGACAACTTAACTAGACGACGAGTTAAGTCGATTACTATTATCTTTATTAAACTACGCTAGTAAAAGTATCTAATATAATAATAATAAGATAGTAAGGCTATTCTATAGTAACTTTAATATTTCTAGTATCGTTAAGGCGCTATAGTAAGATTAATAATAATAATAACTTTATAAGCGTCTAAATATAACCCTTCTATATAACGTTTACTTAATATAATAACTATTACCGCCTAGTTTAATACTATTAAAAGCTAAAGCTTAGTTATAAGCGCTTTATAACTACTCTAGCGACCTTAGTAAGGTTCTTTATTATATAATAATATATAGTATAGATATTAGTTTATAGGAAGAAGGCGGATATTAGTTTAATATAGAAAATACTAAGAAGCGTAGAGTTATCTATAAACTATAGATCCGCTACCTTAGACCTAGTAGAAATTACTAAGTAGCTTTTAGAAGAGCTTACTACTAGCCGTATTACTAAACTCTTATAAGATAAGGTTAATAAGGTACTTAGTTATAAGCCTCTAAGTTACGAGTATAGGTACGAGGTAATTATATTACTATAAGGCCTAGTACTAAAGTACGATAGTAGCGTAAGAAGAATCTACGACTTATCGTTTCCTAATAGATAGTTAGTAAACAACGCTATTCCTTAAGAACGAGGTATTATTACGTACGATAGCTTTAATACTATTATAGATAGTATAAATACTACTAGCTATAGTTATATAATTATTAAAAGAGATATAAAGGCGGTCTTTTAAATAGTACTAATATTAATAGTCTAACGACGTATATTAGGCCTCTATTAGTAAGACTAAGTATTCTTTAAGAACTATCTTTCGTTTAGTTTATATACTATACTCTACTTATTTAATCTCTTCGTAGAAGCCTTATACTAGCTAATACGTCGTATTCTTAACTTAATTAGTCTATAGGAAGTCTTTATCTACTACTATCTTAACGACTTTATCTTTATTATACTATAGTAGCTCGCGTACTATATCTAAGCTATTAATAATACCTAGATTACGCTTATAACGTTCCTTAGCGTCCTATATAATAATAAGAAGAATACTTAAGGTACGACTATAGAAGTTCTAGATATAGAGGTAGATATACTATAAATATAAGTAAGATTATCTAATAAGAAGATTCGACGGATCTTAGAAGAGCTAGAGATAATACTATAGATAGGAAGTATATAGTTAGAAGTAGTAAGAACATTAACTAGATATCTCTTATAGGTAGCTAAAGTAGTTAATATTAGCTACTTATTTAACGTTGTAATATATACCTTTATTACTATATTTAACTCTTATAAATAGATACTACGTAAACTCTATAGTAAACTTCGTAAGGACCTATAATAGTAGTAATCTACTCTATAGCTCTTAAATAGTATATAGATACTAGATACTTCTTTACTTCTATATATATACCTATTTATAGACGCCTTAAGCTATAGTATTAGTAGCTTCTAGTATATAAGCGGTATAGATAACTAGATAGATAATATTTAATCTATTAAAGCTATATACTATTACTAGTAGCTAGATAATAACTTATATATTAATATCGCTAAAGTTAAAGCAATCCTTAAAGCTATAAAGTAGTAGAGCTAGTACTAGTAAGGGTATAACCTTAATATCTATATAAATAGTTTAACTACTTATAGCGGCCTCGTAAACTAGCGCCTTTATATAGATACTAATATTCTACTACGTAAGGCCTTATTATAGCTATAAGCTAAGATATCTATATTACTATATAATAGTTACTATCTAAAGTAGATAGACTCGCTAATACGCTATCGAGGTTAATAGATACGTTTACTACTAATAATCTATAGTATAATATCCTATTCTATAGTAGTTTACTAGTAATAGTATAACTAAAGAATTTACTACCTACTACTATATAATAGGCCTCGTATTTATTATATAGCGCGGCCTTATAGAAGGTACTTAGAAGTTATACTCGTTAGTAGTTAAATAATATATAGCGCTATACTTATAAAGAGATAAACAACTATAGCTAGTTTAATATAATAGTCTAGCTGCCTATATCGAGTCTAAGACGCTTAGTCTAGATAAGATAAGTAGTAAGAGCCTTAGTAACTATATTAACGCTATTAGATTATATTACGTTAATACTAATTATCTACTTAAAGCCTTCTAATAACCGATAATCTATAGGCTCTTAAAAGGAGCTATTAAAATTAATCTAATAACTTATAAAGATAGATAACCTATTACTATATATATATTAGAAGTAGTACTTTATAAGGATATAGAGCTTACGACTCGAGATTAACTTAACTTTAACGTAGCGCTTATACTCGCGTTTAGTAGACTATTTAGGCTTAGTAAGCTAACTTATAAGGCTAAGGAAGTAACTAATAGTATAGTATAGATAATAGAAAACTTACTTAATTAGATATACTATTTAACGACGATAAGAATAAGATAATAGTATACCTAAGGCGCTTAAAGACTAACGCTTTAAACTAAGAAGTTAACGTATATATAGTAGTAACTAGTATATTAATATATTTAGTATTCTATATAAAACGCCTCTTCCTATACTATAAGCGATACCTAACTACTCTACTATTTATACTCGCTTCTATATAAGAAGAGCCTTCTAGCTTTCTAAAGAAGAAGATAATAGTATAGCTATAAGATAGGATTAAAGAGCTTAGATTAAATAGTAAGGATATAACTAGATACTTATTAAGGTAGGGTAGAGCGTAATAAGTAAGAGATAATAGCTATACTAAAGAAGAGATTAAGCTACTTAGTAGGTAGAAGTTATTAGCTTATAAGAGATATATAAAGATAATAGTAAAGGACTTAAAGATACTATTATAGAAGATATAAGTAAAGGGGATAAAATAATAATATATAGACGAGCTAAGTTAAGTCGATTAGTACTATTTCTACTATTTAGCGCTAATAAAAGTATCTAATATAATAATAACGAGGTACTAAGGTATTAATAGCTAGAGAGTATTCTATAGGCGTTTCTAGCTACTAGTTTAGGGCCTTTATATAATAGTATTACATGCTAGTAGCCTTGAAACCCTTATTGTCGCTTACCTATACATCTTAGTTGTATTACATAAAGAAGGGAAGTCCATAGATGCAGGGGTCTATGCACGACCGGCATAACCGCTACTGCCGTAGGCAGGAGACCTCTCTCCCTCATTTATTCACCTCTCGGTGCTACAATCCCCGC
>JAASFE010005729.1:20850-47830 GCA_013365205.1 Pseudocercospora cruenta
AGTGTCACATGCTAGCAGCCTTGAAACCCCCATTGTCGCTCACCTACATGTCTCAGTTGTATCACATGAAGAAGGGAAATGCATAGATCGGAAAGTGCTGTCTATCATGACCAGACTTCCTCGAGTAGAGCTGCGCAGTGATAGCTGCCAATTAGGCAAGTAGCTCGAAGAAACTCTGCTAGGCATAGAAAGAGCCAGAGTGTTGAAGCCAATGATAAGACATGGCCAACAATCGTTGATCCTGGCACGGTAGGAGAGTCCCGCGTCTGAAGCGGCCGGTCATCCCGAATGGTAAGGGAAGCATGCATTGAGCTTGGGAAAAGCAGTGCCAGCCGCCAATTGCCCAAGCAGTTAGAGCAAATAGAGACAGGATCGAGGCCAAGACGCTCGTATTCCACCAGAAGCATGAAGAACTCTTTCCTGGGGATGCCTCGCAAAGCAGAGTGAGTGGACAGAGCGAGTGAAATCCTGGAACTTCAGACAACCGACAGCCGGCGCTTTCTCCCAAGATGGTAGACAAGCAGTGCCTGTTCCTGTCAGATGCGATATGCGATGTAGGTCTGGAACTTGAAAGGGATGATGTCGTGTAATAAGGGCAGAAAGAAGAACGCGGCCTCGGAAGTAGTTCTATGTCGCCAAGGACACTTTGGTTTCACACCAGGGACAATCTCCAGGCATCAATTCTGCCTGAATTGGACACCACCAGACCGCGTGGCTTGATGCATGTGGTGACCTTCACTTCTAATTTCACATGCAGCACGCCAGGCGGCCCAAGTTCGTGTTCACTTCGAGCCAAGCACATATGTGGCATCACGCACCGATACGAGTGGATTGCCAGCACCCTCGCGGCCCTTGAACATGCTGCGATATCGCGATCATGGACCTCACATTTCCGTATACGCGCTATGCTTGCCAGTGCAATCAATACCTGAATGACCCTGCCACTGCGCTATTCGGCAAGCGTTCGTCACAAAACGTGGAAGGTGAGCAGGAGGACAACAGGCTTTTCGATCCTCACGAACCACGCGCGAATTACTCACTATATCCGATCGACGAGCTATTATTTTGCGACGAGTGCAACGAGACGAGATGTCAGAAATGCTGGGGAGAAGAGATGATGTACTATTATTGTCCTAGCTGCATGTTTGAGGTCGCCAGCAGCGGGGTCAAGGGTGACGGTAACAGGTAAAGTGAGGTGGACAACTATGGACACATAGGGGACACATCCTGACTGGGTATTTGTAGATGTGCCAGGCATTGCTACGACTGCCCAGTCTGCAAAGCCAATCTGAATATCACTGTGCTCAGCCGACAGCCTGATAAGCACCTCAAGCCTGCGGACGCCTCCAAGGAGAATGGCGAGTACATCCTCATGTGCCAGTACTGCGACTGGAGCACTTTGGAGATCGGCATCAAGTTCAGCAAGCCGACCAAGATTACTGAGCAGCTCAACAAGCTGTGGAAGCAGAGAAGCGCAGGTACAGCAGAGGAAGAGGCTCTAGAGGGCAAGCAAAAGGAAGAGCCAGGACATCTTGCGCACGATGCTGCGTACGCGAATTTGACCAAGTTCTATCGAGAGCAGCTGAGCGAGTCGAGCGATCAGCCAAACCCTTACTCGAACAGCCCGTATAGCTCCCCCGCGAATCTCGCGCGCATTATGAGCCTTTATGGAGGGTTGTCATACAATGCGCTCAAGAAGACGCGTGAGAAGCCACAGCCGATGCGCGAAGCAGGCAATATGGCAGAAGGGCTATCTGCATTCACAGCCGATAAGGTGCCCAAGGATGATGAAGTGCTTCACAGAATGAAGAAGCTGGACCTAGACGGCACAGCTGCACCTGAACAACGTTTCACATCACCTCACAACTACGAGGCTCGTTTCGCAGACGGGCTATGGCCAGTTGCGACTCCATTGAAAGTCAAGAGAGGCAAGCGTTGTCGAGCATGCCGACAGATTCTTGCGCGACCCGACACCAAAGTTGGCAGCGCAAGATACAAGATCCGGCTGCTCGCCACAACGCATATGCCAAGACTTTTGCTGCGACCCTTGCAACCCGTCATTCCCGCTCCAAACCCATCCTTTCGACTTCGACCCGAGCCTCTTGATCAGCCAAAGTTGCGGCCATATCAGACCCAGCAATATGTCCTCACTGTCCGCAACCCGATTTTTGATCCAGTCAAAGTCACATTGGCGACGCCAACCACTACTCCAGGTAAGGCGTCGTCGAAAGTCACGATTCTCTGTCCAACATTTGCAATCGGTGCGAGTGGTGACAAATGGGACGACGCTCTGGAGGCGTCAACAATTAGTTCAGGCAGCGACGGCAGCAGAAGAGCAGCCATGGCTTCGTTGACTGGATCTGCCGACACTGATCGTCAGCCAGAAGCTGGCAAGATCTGGGAAAAGACCAGAAACTCAACTTCTGTGGTCATCGAAATAGTGCCTGGCAGTCTGAGCAGGCGACGGCCAAGCATCGTATCAGACTCCAACCAAAATGTAGATGAGGAGGAGCTGAGTGAGGACGATGATGTGTTGGAAGTTCCGATATTCGTGCGTGTTGAGTGGGAGCACGAGCCGACCGACATTCAGGACGCCGAGAAGAAAGCACGCGGAGAGACCATACACAAGGAGCTGGCTTACTGGTGCGTGTTAGGCGTGGGTCGCATTGCAGAGCAGTAGCACATCACTCAACAGGATGAACACCTCTAGTTGCTCACTGCATACGGGCCATGGTGAAGAAGCCCAATTTCCGTTAAAGCCGACGCATCTCCAGCAATTGCACCGACAGCCTTCAGCCACACCTGTCAGCAACACCTGACGCTAAACCTCAAGGACCGGATTTGTACTAGCTTCATCACATCAGGCCGTCAACTTGATATGTCTGATCCAGAAGTCTACGTTCAGGTCAAGATCCAGCATTTTGCGATGTATCTTGGCGACCCAAGACAGTGTAGCTTGCTGCTGAGTACTTGCTATAGTGATACCCATTGACGTTCTGCACTACATCAGCTAATTCCGTTGAAGTCCGAAGATTCTTGCATATATATCTCGATATTGCCTCCACAACAAAACCTCCAAGCTGAATTCACAGATCAATCTCTGAGAATACCACCGACGGAAAGCCTCATCAACCTCAATCACAACTACCACCATCATGGTCTTCGAGCAATTCACCCCCTCATCATCAGCCTCCACCCTGCCAGAAACCATGAGCGCCCTCGTGCTCCACTCAACCTCCACACCTCCAAAAGTCGAGACAGTCGACTGTCCCCACCCAACAATGGGTTCCGCCATCGTCAAAATTCTAGCCGCGAACGTAATCTCATACACCCGCGACGTCTACAATGGCAAGAAGAACTATCCCTTTCCAACACCTTTAATTCCAGGCTTTTCCGCCATTGCCCGTATTTCAGCCCTAGGACCCGACGCCACGAAACTCAGAGTCGGGGATTTGGTGTTCCTGGATACGATCGTTCGAAGTCGAGATGAGCCAGCTGATGTGTATCTTTGTGCTGTGACCGAGGGTTTCACAGAGGGGAGTAAGAAGTTGATGAGAGAAGTGTGGAGGGATTGGAGTTTTGCTGAGTATGCGAATGTGCCACTTGAGAATTTGACGTTGTTGGATGAGGAGCATCTTGTCAAGACCTCGGGGTATAGGACTGAGGATCTAGCCTCTATTGCAACCCTTCTCGTCCCATATGGTGGACTCAGGGATATCGAGTTCCGTCCAGGACAAACATTGATCATTGCTCCAGCTACGGGGCCGTTCGGTTCCGCAGCTGTGAAAGTAGCTTTGGCGATCGTGGGAGGGTTATTGCGATGGGAAGGAATCAGGAAGCTCTTCAAGCTCTGAAAGAGAAGGGCGCTGGAAGGGTGGAAATCGTTCCTATCACTGGGAACATGACGGCAGATTCTGAAGCTCTCGAGGCATATTCCGGTGATAAAAGTCGCATTGACGCATACTTCGACATCGGACCTCCAGAAGCTGAAGGAAGTCTGCGATTTTGGCGCTATCTCATGGTGCAAGGGTTAGTCTGATGTGTGGGTATAGAGGAGATGTGGCGATTCCGCATGCGACTGTTATGTATAGAAACATACGTTTGTATGGGAAGTGGATGTATGAGAGGGAGGATGTCAGGGACTTGGTTCAGATGGTTGAGAGCGGAGTCTTGAAGTTGGATGGAGAGGTGGTTGGGGACTTTGGACTGGAGGAGTGGAAGGAGGCTTGGGATTGTGCTGCGGAGAATGCTGGGCCGGGGAGGTATGTTATTATAAAGCCATAGCTTGAAGGTCTTGTCAACGCTAGAAGACATCACTGGGCTGCTCGTGTGGATAGTAGATATGTATGAGAGCGTTCGATCGTTGAACAATTGATCACTCCGCGAAGACATTTTCAGAGCAATGGGTCACACGCTTAGTCCAGCGCGCTATTTCTCCTTTGCAAGCCACATGCGCGGCTTTCATGGTTCCAGCACGCCTTAAATTGCGCATCGAGGTCGCTCAAAGAATGCTCTGCCACTCTACCAAGAGCCCGAGCTCGAATGGTGACATCGATGGTGAAGACTGTTCTATAGTTGAACTCATACGCTTCAGGCCCCAATTCGCTTCGTCGACGTCAACAACGCGGAGTCTTCTATCGAAATATGGAGGTCTCAACGGTCTTTCGCGGTCTTCGTGTCGACAGAAGACTCCAATTTCGCGATAATCGTTGTTGTAATGGTACGCAAATTGCTCTGAGGTCGCTTCCTTGGCGATGACGGGAACGACCGAGCAGCAGTACAAGCCTTGCTGTACCACAAGGAATTTAAACGGAATTTGCAAAGCAAAGTGGAACCCTTGGGAATCGCAATCATACTCGGGCACCCCATATTGAGCATCAAAAACGGCGCCGGGCGTGAAAAAGCCCTTGTTCTGGATCTGGAAGCCGGCGTCCTCATCCACATACCTTCCGAGCTGATTAGAGCCATGGAGGATCCGGCGCGACATGCCCAAGAGGGCGAACAACTTCTGGCGTTTGCGACGTTTGTACATAGGATGAGGCGCAGGGTTTTCCAATTTTCTGTGCACTTCAACTAGTCTGGACTGTGCCTGGAAACCTTTCTGCAAGAGATGCGGATCCGTAACCAACTGAGCTGGGGCTGTGCCGTTCACCAAGATGTCTTGTGACGATTCGGGTCGTGATTGTGATAGAGCCGCGTTTTCTAAATGATTTCTGTCTACCTCTTCGTGCATAGACCATGGTGTCGAGCCGCGGGTTTCCAGTTTCGCGATGTCGAATCCTTTTATCCGGGGATCCCCATCCATGGCATTCGTGAGAGTAAAATTGAATGCCAGATTAATGTTGTTGACCACACTGTACTTGTAGACATCTCCAAGAACATTCTTGGACTGTCCTCGATTATCGTTGTTCGCATAAGTCCTGTCAATGCGTTGCTTCTTCCAAGGTGGCTCGCCATCAGATACACTATTCGACAGCTGGCTGAGCTCTTGCACGATTTGCGGGTATGTTGATCGAATGAGGTTCATCAATGCTTCGACCTGCGCAGTATTTGCCTCGACCTCCATGCTGCTGGGACTTTTACAATGGCATCATCCATGCCAAGTATCTTGAAAACTCTAATGCCAACGTGAACGTGGGAACCCTCGAGAGTAGAACATTGTCGAAGAATGGCTGAGTCGGTTCGGAGGCCGCCAGCTGCGCCTAAGTGGGATGAATGCACGCTGAGTCATCTGTGCTACCTCCGAGGCACTCCGTCGATACATCATCACTTCTGTGAAACGTTCATTAGCATACTGGAAACAATAGCAGCAGTCGAAGCCATGGCATCTTTAAAGCTGCCGATAAAGACCTGGGATCTCACCTCAGCAGGTACCACCTACAGAATCTCCACCGACCCCAGCCTTCTCGATCATGACTTCATCAACAAAGCCTTCGCATCAGATCACATGCCCTGGGCCAATCCAATGTCTGCGGACGTTCTCCAGTCCCTCCTGGCCAACTCCTTGACTCTTGGACTCTACGTTTCGATCTCAAACATAAAGCCTCCGAAGTCAGCCGCAGAACCAGATTCTCCGCGGACTCCTTCTCCAACTCTTGAATCCGAGGAGAGCATGTGGGAGCAGATTGGCATGGCTCGTTTGGTGACCGACCATGTCACAGTCCTGTATTTCACAGACATGTTTATCGATCCAGCATGCCAGCGCAAAGGTTTGGGTCGATGGATGGTATCGTGCATTCGCGAACAGATACAGGCGTTGCCCGCGTTCAGAACACTCCTGCTTCTGACAAGTAATCCTACAGCGAAGGAGATGTATGAGAAGGAGTTGAGCGTGAAGAATGTTGTGGACAGGAAAGATGGGATAATTTGTATGACAAGGAGTAGTTATAAAGGATAGGTTTTTGTGGTACTTGACGTTACCTGGAAGTATGTTCATGATCCTCTCTTTCCTCTCAATTGATCATATCGTAGTACGGCCCCTGCCAGGACATTCGCGCCATCGGCACAAGCCTGAGGGCTTGAGTATTCGGCAGGATTGTGCGAGACGCCATCCCTGCAAGGTATGAAGATCATACTTGTTGGACATCGCTTGCTGGTGTATACTGAATCGTGACCGGCTCCGCTCGTCATGAGTTTACCCCATTTGCCGATGTCGAGACCTGAGACTTCACTCTCGCCACAGAGTGATGCGCCGGCGTCTTGGACGCATTTGATACAGTCCTCATGAAAGTACGTGGCGGGTGAAACGAAGTCGGTACGCCAGGATACATCGCAGTGTCGGCTAGAGACGGCGCAATCTGCGTTGACGCCTTCGATGTTCTCGCCTGCGGTGATAGCCGCGAAGGCAGCTTTACATTCGACCTCTACAGCATCGACAGTCTCGTCCTTCGGGGCGCGGATGTCCAAGGTGAACTGAACAAACCCGGGAACTGTGTTTGTGGAGCCAGGTTTGAGAGTCAATATTCCAGTCGACGCCAGAGCCTTATGTCGATGTGCAATCTTGTGAGATGCAAGAATCATCTTAGAAGCAGTCAAAAGGGAGTCAGCTCGATGTTGGAAGCTCGTAGCGCCAGTGTGCGAGTCGCGGCCCTTGACGGTCACTGTGAACCACTTGTACGACTGCACACCTTTGACCACTCCAACGCGTCGCTCTTCCGCCTCGAGAATCGGCCCTTGCTCAATGTGAAGTTCGAAGTGGGCAGCCATAGGTGTACTCTTGTAGCTCGCGGGGGTCGAGCCTAAGTATTCAATGCGTTCCAGCTCGGACTTCATTGTGGCAGTATCATTAGCTGGTATGACAGACTTCAACTTATGCGCATCTTCGAGCGGAATGTCTCCAGCCCAGACCCCGGAGGAAACCATGGACTTTGGGAAGCGAGCACCTTCCTCATTCGTCCAATTCACGACTCCAACAGGATACGCGGTCTCTACCCAGTTATCATTCATGGTCCTTAGCATTTCTACAGCAGCGCAAACACCAAGGATACCATCATAGCGACCGCCGGTGGGCTGTGTATCAAGGTGGCTACCAGCATATGTAGGGTGGCCTTCGTTCAGGCCTGGTCTCACCGCGAATTGGTTTCCCATGGCATCAAAGTGCACTTTACAGCCCAGAGCTTGAGTAGTCTCGGCGAACCAGTCGCGAGCTTGCTTATCAGTATCAGACAGGGAGAGGCGAGACATGCCAATATCTGTAGGTCCACTGCAGAGCATGATGTCAGCTGGATTCCCTTACCTCATCTATGATAGTGAAGGCGCGGTATTTGGTTGCTTTCAGTTGGCCGTTCGTGTAAGTCATCAACCCTCCGAACGAGGGAGGGCAGACGTAAATTTGGTGTGCATATTTACGAAGTTCATCAGAGCATTTCGGGTGTGCAAGTCGGGAAGCTGCAGGAGGGAATGACTTACTCTCCCCATCTCTCTCCTTTGCCCCATTGGCTGGTAGAATGAATGTCGTTCATCAAGCGGTCCTGGTTGACTCGGATGCTGGCAAAGTCCTGTTCAGACATTTCTTTCACAGCAATGTCGCGTCGAGCGGACACCGCGAAGGTTCTGCATGCGAGCTGAGATCCCCATGTTGAGTTAAAGTGTCTGGAAGTATGTCGAGAAGATATGTTCAGCGCGTGCTGCGCGGCCCCAATGGCTCTACATGATGTTGTTGTGATCATTTTCGTGAGAGACGTGTCGCCAGTGTGCTCTTTCCCGCTTGGTGGGTGCTCTCGTTCCGTCCTCGGCAAAGTCGCAAAGCTTATTTGAAAGCCAAGAGTTGCGACGTAATGTTGCAAAACCACTGAATGGAAGGGAATAAGGGTCGAATGTACCCTCATCGAAGAGTAAGAGAGGCGATCGAGTCCAAAAGCAACAACATATCCACAAATGGCAGCATAGATGACAACTCCTGATGATGGTAACCTATTTTGCTTGGCCGGCAGATAGGGCGTGACCCACAGCCATGCCATAGGTACTTTTACAGCAGGACGAGCAGCACGATGAGACATGAGACAGCATAAAGTGGAAGACATTCAGGGTGGAAGGCAGGGAAGGCAGGGTAGTCAGGGCGTGCGGCAGTTCAATTTGCATTCTCATTGAACTACCAATCTGCCCTCAGGATTCGGTCGTCGCAAGGCGGAGTGAATAGGAAAGAAACACCTCCAAATCTCGTAGCGGCTTGGATTCTCTGACTTATCGACTCCATTGAGCCAAGCTCGCGCTCATGAAAAAGCACATTTTCTCCTCTTCTCAAATCGTTTACCAACCGCCAGAAGCAGCGCCAGCATCGAACTCAGTCGAGGCTTCAGCAGGAGCTGTATCCCAGTTTCCACCTGCCGAAGTAGTCGCAGCGTCGTCGGCGCCCCAACCGCTGTCCTCCTAGGACGAAGCTGGTGGAGCGTCGCCGCGGCCGCGACCACGACCGAAACCACCACGGAACTCTGGGTTGAAGCTGCCTGGAGCACCACTCTCCTTGTTCTCGCGGTCACCATACTCGCGACGGCGGTATCCACCCTCACGATCACCACGTGGGCCACCACGGCCACCGCCACGGCGCTCACGGTCGTCACCACCCATCATACCGCGTGGAGGAGCGTGGCTGCGCTGTTGCTTGACGTGGGTTTGTGGGACAATCTCAGCTGGGAGATGAAGCCACTCGCGGAGGTAGTCGAGACCCTCTGGGGTGAGGGTGTAGTAGTACCATTGCCAGGAGAACTGGGTCTTGAGGTAGCCGCGGGAGGTCAGGGACTGGCAAGCCTTGATGACCTGAAGGGGAAACATTAGTTAACACCAGATAATCGCGGATGCGATTGAGACTTACGTAGAGGTTCTTGGTGTCAATCTCGCCGTGCTTTGGCTGGTTGAAGTCCTTCTTGGCAACGAGAACACCCTCGCGGAAGAGGTACTCGTGGATCTTCTTGCGGTCGGCCTTTGGGATCAGCCTGCAGAGAGCATGTTAGCGTATTGCAATCGCTCGCGCAATTGGGAATATCATACATCTTGGCGGTGTTGCACTGGGTGTTGGAAAGATGATGTTCCTGGCTTGTCGATGCTGCAGACATGTGGCAGAAGTTCAATTGGTGATTTGTGCGTGTCGGAATTTCTTCAGCCGAGCGCCGACGGCCTTGGCACTCGAGTCATGTTCGCCGTCTTCTTCACGTTCACTCACTCACTCAGCTCTACATGTGATCATATCCAATTCAACAACCTTCTGGACATTTCACGCCTCGGATTACCATACAGACCTTGAAGACTGCACTGAAATCACAAAATATGGCTCAACCTGACGCAACAATCAACATCCTTCTGGCGACTTTCGCTGGACTGGACCTCCCACGCACTCTCTCGCTTCCAACAAGGGCCTCCACCCCGATCAGCGATGTCTACAGCAGTATATTCGCTCGACTTCCAGTCCAGGATGACCGTTTGCTACTCACGACAGTATCCAACAAGCAACTATTACGCGGCGACTCGGCACCAATCACTTCCCTGCTGAACTCTGCAAACGACTCTATTCTATCTCTCCGCCTCTCGCGCCGACTATGTGGTGGTAAGGGTGGGTTTGGCTCTCAGCTTCGTGCCGCTGGAGGTCGTATGAGCAGCCGAAAGAACAGAAATAACAACACAAACCCAAATGGCTCGAACCGCAATCTGGACGGACGTCGCCTGCGCACTGTGGATGAGGCGAAGCGCCTGGCTGACTATCTCGCCATCAAGCCTGAGATGGAGAAAAAGGAGAAGGAAGAGAGGAAGAAGCGATGGCAGGAGGTTGTTGAAGCTGCGGAGCGAAGGGAAGAGGAGATCAAGAGTGGGAAGGGAGGTGCGAATAAAGGAAGGCTTGATGCTGAGTACGTGGAGCAAAAGGAGGAAGCTGAAGAGAAGACGAGACAGGCTGTTATGAAGGCGATGAGGGAGGGCATGCTGGAAAGGACTGGGTCTGAGAGCTCGATGGAGGAAGGGAATGGAAACAGTGATGATGAAGAGGGCAAGGACAGTTCGGGGTCAAGCGCAGATGCGAAGGCAGAGGCGTCTGGCAAAGCTGAGGGAAGGATGTTCTTCGGCTGGGATGATGATGATGAAGACAGCTCTGATGAAGACGATGAGGAAGAAGTACCTGCTCAAGCTTACGACGGGAAGGGCAAAGGCAAGGCTACGGGTTGACTTGATGCTTTAGTGCTTTGTGGAGTTCCAGCTTACTGAGTATCAACCGACTTTTTGGATCTGGTCGCCTTTATTATTCCTCAAGATGTATCGGCCCCACTACGCTTCGATCCATGAACGATTCCCATCAACCAACTCCGCAACCCCGACTTCCCCTCCTGTCCTCCAAAATTGAACTTGTGCAACGCAGCGCCTCACAGCACATCTCGGTACCTGATTTACTGCCTGGCTTCATGTCATGGAAAACAGCTATACCTCATCAGCGTTCAAGATTACCCACTCACTTCGACACGAGACTCACCTGAACACGCCGTTGGCGGATTTTGGAAATCCACGAGAGGACAGCTCTTCTGCTTACACTCCTCGGATCCTGGTCTCATGCATGGCACTCGAAGTTCAGGAAGTGTTATGTAGTGATGGCTTATACCATGGCCTTCGCGCTCGTAGGGGCTTTGCTCGAAGCAGCTGACTGTGAGGGGGCCGCACATTGTTGTAAGGTCTGTCGCAAAGTCAGAAGTTGAAACGCTGTTGCGGCAATATAGAAAGACGAAGAGCTCAGGGAAAAAGTGATGGCATGTGAAGGTATACAAAGTGAAGTGTGGAATGTTGTAGATGGCGGTGGAAAATTACGTGAAGCGTGCGTGCGGCGCTGGTCTTCACAGATATATCAAGGCGGTGCCTAAGTGACGCGATGCAGCAAACAGCGCACTTCGATCTGGCAAACGTATTGCAGGCGATGCAAAGGCAGCGGTCGTCCAAGATGTGCTCATACTTCAGAGAGAGTCCTCCCACCCGTGACAAGGCGTCATTGCACTGGTGTCATACAGTCAGTCGGAGGCAGGTCTGGGCCTTCTTCCTATCGTACCGTTGAAGATGGTGGTTTGGAGTTTACCGATACAGCCTAATCGGTCTGCGGTTGGGTTCTTGACAAGGCTACAGCCTGTGACAGGAGCACCAAGTCAATGGTTGCTTGTTCCCCCGCCAAGCTTTGATACGACGCCAACTGCCTTGGAGCGGAACGTCAAGGGGATGAACCTCGATGTCATTTCCATATCCCGCCGTTCGGGCCAAGGCTGAGACATTGGTCGATAGCGCTATGAAGGGCACACTGTTCAAGAAGCTCCAGAGCGCAACTTGAGCAAGATAGTTGAACCTGCCAATGGAACTGTACGAGGAGATGTCGTCGAGGAAAGAAGGTTTGCGATCAGCCAACCTTTGCACCGGAGTAGTACAAGGCTGCAGACACGGCAAGCTGCCTGCTTTCACCATAGCCTCGCGATCGGATGGATGGCTGCGCGCTGTCGTATGGCCACGAATTACCAAGCATGGACGTCAATGAAGAGGCTGTGAACAAGTCCGCACTGTCATCCGTGCTCTCGATCTGCGATGGCTGCGCGCCATCGTATGGCCGCAGACTATGAAGCACGGACGTCAGCTCCTAGGTGGTGAACGAGTCTGCATTGGTGCTGGAAGAACAAACGCGCCCACGGATTCACTTCTCGATTGCATCCACCTCCAAATCTTAACCTCTACTTCCCGCCCACCCCCCACAGCAACATCAACCACCCTTCTCTCCCCCGAAACCTCTGTCGACATTTGACGCTTGCGCTCCCGCACCACTGTCGGTTCTTCTCAGACTCAACTGTTGTTGACACTCTTGTCTCCTAGCGCACTCACAACGCAGAGCAGCGCCTGTTTCTTTTGACCTGATAGCAGTGTGCGTACTCGAGTCTGCCCGCGTGGTCGACCGCCAGCAGTTGTCTGAAGCCTCGACCTTGATCAGAACACCGCTGACGCTTGTTGCATCGCATGTTTCACGGCCAAAGACTAGCATAGCTACCTCGACATGGAGCCGAGCACTGTCGGAGACCCAAACGGTGCTGGTATGCAGATCGCTTGCCCACTATGGCGCTATGCTAACACTTCATCACAGCCCCGTCGCTCGGTGAGAACAATGATATAGGACACAAATTTCCTGAACCACCCAAATGGTACCGATTCTATATTGAAGACGACGGACTCAAGATTGAGCCATACTGCGAGGAGGAAGAGCGCATTGCGTCACCCGGAGGATTTATGGGTGGCTCCGAAAGTGCTGATGATAGCGCTGCCGCTGAGGAAGACCTGAGCATCATGGATGGAAATACGTCGGAAAAGCGACATCAAGACGCCACGAAACAAAATCGTGGGTCAACCGAGTTGTCACAGAAAGATATCACGAGAATGAACCAACAGGATATCTTCTCTGCTGAGCAAGTGGCTGCTATGGGCGGCATAGACGGCGCAGTCGCAAAACATAGGATCTTTGAATTCTACAAGCGGCAACAAGAGGAACTGAAGGCCTTGGGATATAGCAATGATCCCAGCACAAACGAAACCTTAATGGAGCCGGGCAAGTTCTTCTTGACGATCGAAGCAAACGCCATGGTCTCTAACGGTGCATCACTCGCCGAGATCTTGCAGAAGAACCATGTCCCTACCCCATTGGGATCTCTTGGTACCAAACCTCGACTTCGACTGTCTATGAAAAAGTTCCACGGCGAAGTCTACACCTCCAGCGTCACCACCCGATCCGGCAGAGGCATGAAAGGCATGGAAAATGATCATCAGTTGATGAGGCGTTCGGTGCACCTGGTGAACAAAGACACCGATCTTGGAAAGCTGAATTCACCAGGCTTGCATAAGCCGCTAGTTCTGCAGCGAGGCCACGTCTACGATGATTTTATACTCAAGGTCGACATGAAGCCGGTCGAGACCACAGCTTGGGTGAGAGCCTCAAACGCCAGGCTTGACCACCAGGGGCTCCGCGCTGTCATCAGAATACACGAGGAGGTCAACGATATTTCGCAATTGGCTACCTCTGCAAACAATGACCTCTACAGCAGCTCTGTGCGGGACAAGAAGATCGAAATCAACAAGTGGTGGTTCCGCAAGCATGCTGACGCAAATGTCACCCACCGTGACCAGCTCCCTGAAAATCTTGGAGATGCTATCTCTAGCCAACGAGACAGATCTCGGGAAATTCATCGAGTCGGATTCTCAAATGGCCGGCGAAGTAGGAGCTTCTCACCGCCGCGGGCCAGACCCGTGTCACCGCATCATGGCGATCGTCACCACCAGCGCGAGCCTCTTCGCACTGATTGCAACCAGGATGATCAGAATGGTCGTTACGAGTCACCAACGTATCACGGTCAGGCATATATGTTGAGCTACGAGAACCAACACGACCGCCAGCGTGATATATCGGAGCACAAGCCTCAGATCACTCAGGGTCATCGGGCTCCGTACCACCAACGTAGTCCATCGCCAGTGGCAAATGCAATGGGGCATGGTGCGACACGCGACTCGGACAGTCGCAGCTCCAATATTGGTCAAGACGAACCAACATACGCCGCTGCGGCCAGTCTTGCTCGACCTGGAAACTCCCCTCACCCGCTGCGAACTAAGAACGATCAAACGACCATATGGACCACGCGCAACACGGACAAGTCGGATACCAGTACAGTCGCCCCTCAAGTCGAGCGAGGTGGAAGTCATCCTCAGAACGACGTGCCAGGGTTGCCCAAGAAGCGTGCCAACAGTACCGGGATCGACAGCGGACAGGAACCAGAGAAGAAAAAGAAGCGTACCACAACTACCCAACCTAGGTTACAGACGAAGACCGCGGATTATGAAGAGGAAAACGACCTGGAGGATGGTGACTTCGTCGCGAACCGCCCGAGCGAGAACGGACCCGAGGACTCTCCAACACGCTCAAAGGTCGGTGTAATGACCAACTTGGGATTGGAGCTGGGCGACGCGAAGTTATAGGGGGTTCGCCAATTTGATTTTGCGGCAGCTGATAATGTTAATAAGGCAAGCAAACGATGTATGGTTGTGTCGAATAAAAGCCACGCAGTGCCCGACTGGCACATTGCAGAAGACAGCGACTATGGGGTTTGCGTTGATTGCAAGATAAAGAGTCATGGATATTCAAGCAAGATACGTGGGTCAGTATGGGCATCGCAAGTGCGCACTTGAATGCATGTATTACACACTGAACTGGTCGCAGGCTCTGTAGATCTCTTCTGCTCTTTACTGTTTGCAGCGCAACACACTTTATGTCAGATTGCTGAAACAGCTCTGCTCACAGATCTGAGCCAGACTATACAGCATCTTTGTTTTGCATTTCGAGAAGACCGTCTGAGCAGAGTGGAATTCGCAAAGTTCAGGTGTACTCAGCTGTTTCCTCATCACACCGGCGGTATGAGCGCCTGAGACATATGTCTTGCTGAGAAAAGTGCATGCTGCGGGCATCTGAGAAGTGAAGCAAACTAGCCTCTGCTTCTGGCAAACCAAAGCTAGTCATGTGGTGGGAGACCTGGTTGACCAAGGTCAGTCTTTTGTCTACATTTGCTCTTGGTAGAATGTGGAACGTGGCTTCCACAAATTGACAATCAATTCAACAGCAATAGAAGTCAATTCCTCGACAAGTGCGAGTCAGGAGTGACAACAAAGACCTTCGACGAATTCATAGGAACATCTCACAAACCGGTCTTGCATTACTCGACTAGCGGTGTGAATAAGTAATCCAGTGAACGTTCGTGTTCTGACGTCCTTAAAATCGCGTCGGTGGCTTTATCCATGCCACTTACCTTAAGAAGTGCATGCTCTCTTTGACAGCAGTATACACACGGATTGAGCGTCCGCTATCGGCAGGAATTCCGCAACAAAGACAATCACTATACACAAACAAAGAACGATTGAGTCCTCATTGTAGCTCGCTGGACGCAATCAACATACTATTACAATCGGAATACTCGTCAATCGACGCCTTAGATGGGTTCTGAGCTTGCGAAACTACTCCTGGCCTACCAAAAAGCTCAAGAAGACACGTCATCCTTGAATAGAGCCTCGAGCAGATACTGGCCACCATGGCGATTCCTACCACCTCTGTTCGATCGCATGGTCTTACCAGCAATTCCCGGGGCCACACATCTATCGCAAGACCACGTTCGGCCTTCTAGTCAGTCAACAAACTACTCAGAACCTCAGCGCGGTCCGCCACATGGAATTCCCCAACTCCCGTTCCCTACTACGCGAGAGCAACGAAGGTCTCGACTCCGACTACACGAGCTCCGAAATCCGTTCCTATCTTTCCTCTCAGCTGAGCACAAACACAAGTCCCACGCAAATTGCTTCGAAACACATCTCATTGACGCTGTACGACTCAATCAGCGACTGAACGAACTCGAAGCCGATCAGAGCGAAGCAAAAGATCGTTACAATTCCCTGCAAGCAGATTACTTGGGCCGCTCTGCGCAAATCACAATCCTCGGAGAAATCGGTGGCACGCGCTTTACTGAAGCGATACAAGACCATCGAGCACGCATGAAGAAAGACGAGGACGACAAGAAGATTTCTGATCAGAAATGCAAAGCTTGTGAAGACAAACTCGTAACGATACGAATGAATCTCGATAAAGCTATGCGTAGCGTATATGCGACATTCGGATTTGGAAAGACTGCTGAAGAAGGTTTCAAATCTCCCTTCTTGTTCAGATTCGCGTTGGTCAGAAATTCTGGTGTTTTGAAACAACTTCATGACATTGAGAAAGAATTCACACGACTCGGCAGACAGCTCGATACATCAACACCACAAGATCCAGATGAGCGGCAGATTTTGCTTTGCAGGATCGTCGAGGCTAAGAAGACGTTACATGCAACACGTTTCGCGTATCGTAAACTTGAGAACGAGTTTCTTCGTGATCATGCGGCGCCGTTGCTAGGAGATCGAGCAAGCTTGGCTCAAGACCTTACAATCGAGAATCTTGGCAAATTCTGTGGGATTCTAGAACCTGAACAAGAAGAGAACACGCCAGAGGCCGGCGAGTTCGAACGTCGATCCAATCGAGCATGGATGGCAGACCTTTGAAGGCAGATACGTTGCCTTTCCCCATCAACCCTGAGCTGTCACAGCTCGTACAAGACTTTCGAGCTACGAAAGAAGAAGTCGACGACATTGAGAAGAAATTCAAAGCATTGCAAAAAGACTACGCAATGTACGTTACACTTTTCTCAGGATTTCTTAAGGCTTTGTATAGCACGCTGACAAGTACCAGATGTTATGCCCAATGGAACATCGTTCATCGCGGCAAAGCTCCTTTTGAAGACGTGTATCGCACTCGAGATACGGATCAGAAATTCCGTGATGTGGAGAGAGAACTCATCGCTCGGTCGAACGTGGTATTTCCCCAGCACGATGCAAACCGCGCTCGAATCTCAGAGTACATCGATCATGTCGCTCCACCTCTTTCTGATCCGGCGAGTACGTTTGAAGCACAGTCTAGTGACTATAATTCCGAAAGCGAAGCACCGACCGAACGGCGTTATCGTTTAGCGAATGTTCAACCAGCGAAGGTGAGAGCTTGGCAACGTGGTGTGGTGAAATCGTATAGGAGGAGCCTAGACCCGATTGAGTATCTTTCAATACATTCGAGTTCGGCTGGTGTTAGACCGGCGCATTCGTTGAAGCATTATAATTCGTTTGATCGGAATAGTATTGAGAGGAGGCGAGTCAGGTTGCAGAAATGGAGGGAACGTATGGGGTTTGCGAGGAAGGATGCGGTGCTGGATCGAGATAGGTTTCTGAAAAGGGAGGCGAGGAGGGTGCTTTCGAGTGTTTCTGTTATGAGCATCTGACATGAAGATGCTGACATATTACGAAAACAATTTCAAGGTCCTTCAGCTTTAAGGTCTGCTGGGGCATTTCTATTGCTTGATATCCTGCGGAATCCAACGAAGTAGAGGCGAGAAACATGCTTGATGAAAGACCCTCGATCAGTTCTCTTTCTTCTTCAGAGTCCATTTGTCATGCCCACATTCATCATTCCCACGTCGCTCTCCTCCCACATATCTCCAACGTCCGGCATTTGCTTTACCCATCGCTTCGTGAGCTCCGTAGACGTGAGATCGAGTAAGTTCTGCAGCGTAACTTCGATCGAGTAGCTGGTACAGTCAGAATCTTTCAATTCGACAGTTCATTGGTGTTCCCTCTTACCTTGACTTGGAAACAGCAGCGTCTCGGTAGTCAACAACGAGAACAGCTTTATAGCGCCATTCGTCTGAGTTGTCGTCGAATTTGCCGCGACTTATAATGATCTCTACTCGGCTATTGAGTGGATCGTGAGAGGGAAAGATGGAGAACGCGTTTGCTGTTGGCGGTAGGTTGTCAGTATAAGCGGGTAAAGAGCCTGGGGATAAGAGTATAGTACCGAAGATTTGCTCGCGGAGACCGGAGATCGTCGCCATGCTGATTTTGCTGTGTTTATATCAGTCCTTCGGTATCCTTAGCATAGTTACGAAAGCAATATCGGGATGTGTGCGCAGCACTACGTAATAATTGCCGTATGAAAAGTGGGTCTGTTTCAGGGAATTCTTGGTAGGTGAAAGTTGATCTTGAATCCCGCAACTTTTATATCTAGCAAGTATCTTTCTTATACACGCAAATAGCCCACAGCCATCGCGAAAGATCTCGAGAGATGTGTCGGATCTTGCTCGCAAGTTCGAGATCCCCAAGCTGAATAGCTGTTCTTGAGTTCAAGAGACTAGAAGACGATGCACAGTGGTAGCTCTCATACCGCAGCTACACTACGTCAAAAGATCCCTGCGACCATGTCTTCTTGACCTCAGCCGGGCTCCGAACCGCCGACAGGTCTCTTTGATGATGAGCAAAACGTCCAGAACTGAGTACTCCATGTGTGGACAAGTTGGGACGTCATGGTATAGCAGGATGCAAGCTGCCAGGAATTCGTAAGGGAACGCGCAGCTTCTTGGAAAGCGGCCAATGTCAATTGCTCATCATATTCATCGAAACTATGCTCGTCATCAAACACACATCATGCAACCCTCGAAGATACCCAAAACGCCACGCTAATTGCAAAAAGAACATATCATACGCCTCCTTTCAGCGGCCGTTCAATCTGTCGTATCATATCCATATCATGATCTCATAAATCTCCGCCGCGTTCACGCTCTCACGACACATCAACGTTCTCCTCCCCCTCTTTCCCACCTAAAGTCCCACTCCCCGTAGCAGCAGTAGTACTCCCAATCTCCTCTGCCAACATCTTCGGCATCCCCAGCTGCGCCTGAAATTGATGCCAACAATTTGGTGCTTGGAGCACATACTGCATCATACTGACCCTAAACCGATTGCGATAATCCTTCGGAGAAGTGATCGTAGGTTTATTCTTGCCACGATCTTTGATCCAAGATTCCAATTTCTTGTCCCACGTGTAAGTCCTGATACAGTCGATAATTCCAACAACGAGCTCTTTGCGAGCGTCATCGAATCCTGCCATTAAAGAGTAGTCCATGACATTCTGCTTGCAGAGCCATAGAGTGTCGTTGAAGACTGAGGCTTGTAGCAGCTTTCGGGAGTGTTCGCGAACGAACAGCGGAGACTCGAAGATTGTTTCCACCAAGTTCTCGTCGAGAAGTACTTCGTCGGCTTGGCCTGTGGATTCGATTTTGCGGTTCCGCATGGAGCCTTTGAGGTCAAAACGGCGGTTGGGGTTGCGTTCGTAGAAGAGATTCTCCATGACTAGGAGGTAGTAGCTGAAGTCGACGCCTGTTGCTGGGTTGCGGATGTTGACTTGGAAGAGGCCGAACATTTTGGCGATGACTGACGGGACGCCGTGGAAGAGAGTGTAGGACATGAAGTTGAAGTAGTCGGGCGCAAACTTGGTGAAAGCTTTCAGCTCAACTTCCTGCAGGGATTTGATGATGAACCTGTTGTCCAGAGTTCGGAGGAAGAGAGACTTGGTCTTGCCACCTTTCGAATCGAACTTGAGGCAGCGCGACATACTTTCCATAAATCGGTCTGCCACACCACATTTGCGCCTAAGCGCGTCGAACGACTCTGCATAGAAGATTTTGCAGTTGGCCTTGACAGCTCCGTGGGCGAAGGAGTACTTCATGTGAGTACCAGTGTCGCTGAGGAGGTTGGCTTCAATGTCGGTGGTGAGTATTTCTTCCTCCGTCAGTGGGCCTGTGCTGGAATGAGAAGCGGTATGCTGGTGCCCGTGTTTGTATCGCATGTGCTCGTGACCATGGCTATGCTTCGAAAACGGCTGTCGACTGGGCTTGTTGCGGAACTGTGCCTCCTTGGCTCGGTAGTCTGCGCATGCTAGGCTTAGCGCAATGACACTAGAGGGTTCATCTTCGCGCACAATGATGTCGGAATCCTCGAAAACGTGCTCAGTAGGATGCAATGGATACTCCAAATTGGCCCATCCGGATGCGGATCGCTTGCTCCAGAACTCGGCCAGATATTTGAACCAGACATTTTTTCTATGCTCGGGAATCGTAAGCTCAGATCCAAGCTCCAGCAAATCATGACTGCTCGTTACAGAGCCGCTGTTCGGGTCCGACACATCCCGCTTGCGACCAGGGGTGCGCTCCTGGTCGGTGTCGCTGGCCTCAACATCTGTTGCATCTGTAAGCTCGCCAGGAACGATGTCTGCGCCAGGTGCTGCTCCAGATTCCTCATCTATTGGCGGATTTGTCCCAGATGCGAACGACTTCTGATCACTGTCGACGAGCGGCAAGTCCTCTGGTTGATTTCGCGCAGCTTCTTCCTCAACTCTGCTTCTGGCCCGTTGGTCTAGTCTTTCTTCTTGCTTCTTCTCGCCAACAGCGTCAGCTGCATTCGAGTAGATCTCCACTACAGGCATCGAGCTAGCAAGTGGGTTTGCGCGATTGTGACGGCTTCTCATATCTCGTTGTCTGCGTTCTTTCTTTCGTGCTTCCTCGAATTCACGAGACATTTGGTCGAAATGCTTGGCTAAAGCTGAGACATGCGACGAAATTTTGTGACCTTCGCCATGGTCTTTGAAGGGCATGCTGCGGGGGATGAGGGAAGGCGCAACTTTGCCAACTTTCGTCGCAAGCCGTCCCATATTACCAATACGGTCGGAGATTCGATGTTCTAATGATGGCTTGTCATGACCTGGTGGATGCAAATGGCTGTTGTCGTTCGCCACAGCGTCGATGCTGTGGTCTACGTTTAATTCCTCTCCGTTACGAAGAGCGTGAGCTGGATGACCAGGTGAAGAAGTGGCACGTAGCAGTGGCGGCGCTACTGGACGAGGGCTCGCGTCCCTCCTTCGCTGCCCATCTGTCTTCTGCAGATCAGATAGTCGCGGTATCTTCGACTCGATCTCCGAGGTATCGGGCCCACCAGCAGCACGAGTGCTTCTAATCGCCTCAATTCTTTCCAGTAGACCTGAGCTTAGAGGCTTCGGCTGTATGGCAAATGGCTCTTCTCGATCACCAGTATCCTGTTCGGCGGTGTCAGCCAAGGCCAAGGAATGCAGACCCTCATCGGTGTTTGTAGCACGTGAGGGAGAAGAATGCGAGGGTATCGCGAGGTCCAGGTGCTTGACATCCTCTCTTTCCACTACTTCTTCCAGCTCCTTTCTTGGTGTTTGCACTCGTGTCAGCTGAGGACCGAGCGTCATTTCGGATTCATTACTGGTGACTGGCTCCAGCCTCTCATTTTCTGCAGCCTTGTGCTCCTCGACAACAGAGTACATAACGTCTTGCGCCTTCTCTTTAAGTAGCTCATCCTGTGTTGCTTGCCTTGAGGCGCCAGGCTTCTTGCGCACGAGCAATTCTGTCCCGTCCTCAGTGTCTGAGCCAACTTCGCTCCCTGCAACGCTAACGGCGGGCGGCTGCGACTTGAACATTTGTTCAAGCTGCTGGGCAGCGAGTTTGCGAATGTCGCCTTCCGAAGGGAAGTAATTCTTTTCAAATTTCTCAAACTCTCCATCCCACCAGATCGCCTTTTCGTCCATGAAACGAAGCGCTCGATTGAGCGGGATCAATTCGTAATACCTGCTGGTGGCATACTTGAGTTGCAACTTCTGCAGAAGATCGGCATGGTCCTGTTCTGCTACTGACTTCAGATGATCAACCAGCTCGTGGGCTTCGGCAGCGGTCTTCTCATCGAGTGTGTCCACGTTGATTGTCTCAAGACGTCGCCGAATGCTATTTGTGAATGCCTCGAGCCGCTGTTCAAAGTGGGTGTACTGCTCATTCTTGACCGTAAGATCAGCCTCAACTTTCCATGTCACACGTTCTCGCGGCACGACGACATCGTAGATGTCAACAGGATCGTATTGCAGGCGAATGACAATGTCCTTCAGCCCGAAACAACGTACAAAGTCCCTGTGAATGTCGTGCTTGCACAAACCGGCACGCGGATGCAGCTTTGAGCTCCAGAAGCTCAGCTCCAAGTATTTGGCGAAGCTGTACTTCCAGGTATGGTCGCTCATTTGCGTCACTGTCGTCTCTTGACGACAGATTCTACACGTCGACCACATGAGGATGATCGAATCGTATCCCTGCATCTTCGCGGGCTGGCGGTTCAAGCTGACAGTCAGCTGTCCATAGCCGTGAACATACTGTCTGTGATGGTCAAGCATCTTCTTACCGCACTCATGACAAGTGGTACTTGCGCCATAGGTGAGGTCCTCGATGTATTGGCCCAGTGTGATATCTTCGTCATGATTTGGTTCAGTATTTTGGTAGGAAGCATAGAATCCCATGCCAAGAAGCCCTGGGCCAGAGCATGGTGCGGACGTGATGCTACTGACGAGCGAATACAAGACCATTATCTTTTGGTGTGAGAATGGATCAAATGGATCAAGCTTGCCATCGAGAAAGGATTGCCACTGGCGCTCCTGTGTCTCAAACATGTGCTCCGCTTTCTCAAGCTGAGCCTCGTGCACTGCATGCAGATATTCGCGAACAGCTTTCGGAAAGTCCTTCGAGGCCGGTGCATTTACCATGTCGGGTCGCACCAAGCTGAAGTGTTCACTGATATTGCTCTCCGGCTGGTCTTCGCCCTGCTCATCGGCAGCAGCATAGGTGTCTCGTAGGATTTTGTAGGTCGTCAGTCTTCGCTCTAGATCCCGTAGTTGTGTCAAAATGTAGGGCTGCATGAATATCACAAAAGGCGAAGCCGACAGAATTCGCTGTCGTGTCTTCTTCTCGTATTCATCATACTTGAAAACATGGTCGCTGCCACCTTCAATCTCCTTAGCAAGGGTTTGATTGATGGTTTCTTGCTTGACATCTGTATTTGCAATGCCATTGATCGGATTATCATGGGCCTCGATCTGACTGTGTGCCATGGCCGGTACCGACACGAAGGAGTCTCGGAGGAGGTAGTTTTCCAGCTTCAGGTTGTAGGCCACGTAGCACATGAACTCCGCAATGCGTTTAATGATGCGCAAAGTCTTGGTGTCACCGCCTCTGAGTACAACCGTACACCCAAGATCCGGCTCACAACCGGACAAGTATATGTATGTCTTGCGATGACCTTCGGCAACATACGTCTTCACTTCGAAATTTTCGCAATATCCCAGTCGTGAGGCATCAATGGTGAGCTTGTCAATGGAATTGATCATAACAGTCTCGGTCACTCGAGCAACTGCTGCAAGAACAGACTCCTTGATATTATATGCAACTGTGATGCCTCGCTCCTCCAGCAAGTGCAGGGCGCGGCCAGAAATATGCTTCTGCACCAGGACCACATGTGGATTAAGCTTGCCAATGCGACCCACAATGTTTGCAAGATATTCTTGTTCTTGCGCGATAACAGGTTCCAGACTCATAAAGTGCGACTCGTGCCTAGCGTACTCGATTGCGAAGCCTAGAATGAGTATGCGCGGGTGACTGATGGATCGAGCCATGGTCTTCAGGGCAATATTCTTGCTGAAGACGATACCAGACACGTATGCTGTATCCCCGGGACGGCCACCTGGAACTTTCTTCAACTTAATGTAATGTCGGATGTCCATGTCATCGCCCTGCTGCACATCAGGTTCCACATCATCTGTGCATCGCATCAGAATGGGTACAAGCGCCTTCTGCCATGCGTGTGGATTTGGTACATTGTGGTCCTTCAGTAGCTGCGACAGCAATTTTTTGACGTGCTCATAGCTAGCAGGGTATAGCTCCAGATCATCTTTCGGCTGATCGTACTGCATGCTTGAGCTTGAAATTACCCCCGCATGCGTAGATTCCGTCGTCACCAGTGGTGATGTGGGCAGAGCGTGGTGTCCGTCATTTTCTGTCGTACCCAGGAGTAGGTTGCTGCGGCTGCGTCTTGGCGAAGGGCGATTGAATGTCATCGAGCCGTTGCTCATATTCCGATTGCGCTTCAATCTGGGCGTGCCTTTGTCTTCATCTTTAAGATCGTGTACACTCGATGGTGCAACGCGTCGATCCGTGCCTCTAGATCGCCCCTTGCGTATTGCAGTTGTAAAAAGATTGCTAAAGCCAAGCTTTTCCCGATCGCCAGGAGAGGCAGCATGGCTGTCGCTGACAGCCGAAAGTATGTTCGGCTGTTCCTCATCTTCTGAACCATCGTCCGAGAGGAATGCAGCCAAGTCAGGATCAATGACATTGTCGTTGTGGAACGTCGGCAGTGTTTGCTTCTTCTCAAGATGCTCGCTTCCATGCTGCTGGTGAAATGGTCCACGCTCAGCATCGACGCTTGATCTGCCGAGACGTGTCGGTTGATGACGAGAGTGCCGTCGGCGATGGTGGCTGGAAGACCGAGGACGTCTACTTAGAGAGATCAGAGAATGTGACGAGCTTGGACGTGCCAGTACGTGTGTCGGCTGTGCATCGAATTCAATCACAGCCGACCTCCGTTTCGCTTCTCGGTTTCTCCTCGAGACTGGGATGCCGATGGAGGGAGTCTGGACTTCGGCATCGACCCTGCTGGATGCGGGTCCATCGAAACGTTGTATGGCGGGACTGCTATCATAGTTTGGCACCATAGGGCTTCGCTGGTAGTCATCATCGTCGGAAAAGACAGTAGAGTCGTCATCGCCAAAGATAATCTCTTCGCAAGGATTGCATAGTCGGACGGTGCCTGGAAGCGCGAATGGCCTACCTGGGACTAGTGTTGTGCACTTAGCATCAAAGATTTGTCCACAGGTCCTGCAGTGATGCTTCCGTCTGAACGTAGAAAAGCTCTGCCCACATGAGAAACAGACTTTTGCGTTCTCATCCTTCATCCAGAAGTCTTTGGCCAGCACTCGACGCTTGAGAGACGTGATGCTTGAAATGTTCAGCGAGGATGAAGCACTCGGCATAGGCTTCAGGCCTGTCCTTCGACGCTGTAAGGCTGAGTTCAGATTGGGAGATAGTTCCAGAGCAGGCTTACGAACCGGTGGCGCCATAGAGCTTGACCTGGAATCAGGCTCCGATCCATCCATAGTGGATGAAGCACGAGATGGGTCGAAGCCAGGCAGGTGAGAAACACCAGCTCTTGGCATCGGCGGCCGGTCAAGGCTCTGTGGCTCTTTCGGCGGGGCAGGAGTCGCTTTACGAGGGATGTCATTTACCAAAATCTGAGTCGGAGGAGGTGCCGGATCGTCCACGCCGTCCGCATAATCTGAGTCATCGATTGCTTCATCGTCCTCCATGTCTACGCGCTTGAGATGTTCGGGCCGATCAGTAATAGGAACTTCGTGGTGCGAGAGTACACGCGCCAATGCATCGGTGGCTATTTCACTGCGATCATTGTCCATCCATGCACTCCGCGCCTTGTCCAGATCCTCCTTCGTGGGCGCATCCTGGGCAGTACGCGAAGGCTCTGGGGCATGCATCGGTATATCCTTAGGCACCATCACTTTCAATCCCTCAGCTTGTCTCTGCCGAGCCTCATCGGACGGAATCGGCTGTCCATCTGCGGTATGTAACTTTGGCGTGCTTGCCTTGACTTCAGAGGACTCATTGCTTTGGAAACTACGAACGTTTGGTGAGGCTGGAACGCTCAGGGTATGAGCAGACTGTGTCTCGGTCACTGGCTTCTTGATCGTCAGACTCCTGATATCGGGCCTCGAAGCGGCTGGAGAAGAGGACTGCTGTGACACGACATCCAACGACTCCTTCGACTCGCTGCTCTTCGGCCTGCTGACCTTGGCGCTGCTACTGTCTCTCACAGGCGCAGGACCACTACCACCACCAACGACGCTTTGCCGCAGCTTGTTGTACAGTCCCGTGACTCCATTACTGACAAGCTCTTTGGCTCCTCCACGGCTTCCTTCGCCGTCAAAGTCGTGAAAGGACGTCAGCCCTACCGACTTGCATTCATTCGTGTGTATATCGTCCAGCGCCTGCTGCAGCACATCCTTGTCAACCTCCTTCCGCGACGCTATCGAGGCCAGCGAGCCTCGACGCGATCTAGCGCCAAGAAATGGTATGAAGGTGTTCGAAGTCGCAGGCGAGCTTGTTTCGGGAGGTGCCATACTGGGCGGCGTGTCGTCTATCGCCCTCGTCGAGCATCTCGAAAATGCTGTATGGCTATCGTAGCTTCTGGGCTGTCCAGAACATCTGCTCGAGCGAGTCTCCTCCGCGGCCGTCAAGTCAACGTGGTGTGAGACTCGTGTTTGCTGCAGCAGGCGTGGCTTCCATGCATGTCGCTGCTGCCAAGCCTGCATATGACGCGCGATCCAGCTTGCCGGATCCGAGCCGGGATCCGAGGTAGTCTCAGGTGCACAGACTGCCTTGGCACGCTATTCCCCTTTAGGGGCGATGCCGAAGGTAGTCTAAGGAAGCATCTTAAGGTTCTAGTAGATAGATCTTAGCTCTATAATAAATATTATTAAAATAATTAAAAGTAGGTATTTCTAATAAGTCTAAAGCTATCTAATAAGGCAACTAGTAAGTAGAATAGTAGAAAAGTACCTCTCTATAGTAAGAATTAATACTAAAAGTATAAGGAGTTACTAAAATATCTAATAATAAAATTTAAATAGAGAATAGTATATTTCTATAAAAATAATATTTTCTAAAAGCTTAGAGGACTCTTAAATCTACTAGAAATATATATTCTAAGCTAGAAACTTAAGAAATTAAATAATATAAATATAAGGACTTATATCTAGGATACTATATTCTAGCTATACTAAGCCTTAAGAATATTTAGCTTAGCCTATCCTAAGCTATTTTAGCTTTTACTACTCCTTCGTAACCTCTCTCTTTCCTTCTTTATCGATTCGAGTATCTTATACTTAGGATAGTTTAGCCTACGTATTATAACCTACTCTTATATACGAATCGATCTTCTAACGTACTAACGAACTATTTAGCAATAGCTTATATCTCGAAGAGGGCTAGTAAATAAGCCGCCTAGCCTAGGGGTAAGCTAGAAGAGTTAGTAACGCCTAATAATAGGCCTAAGGGGGGGGGGGTAATATACCTACGGAAGATAATAAAGATAAGGAACTAGCCTAGCTTAATAGTAATAGGCCTATTAAGGACTAGGC
>JAASFE010005729.1:70843-130940 GCA_013365205.1 Pseudocercospora cruenta
AAACGGCGTACCAAACCAGACCGAATATACAGAGGCTGGATCTCAGGAGCCACGATCCTTGTCTTCCGCTTTCGCCAATGGCAACTCTGCTCAAGAGTAAGTATATCGATGGGTGCAAGGCGCAACTCCGACGGGTGACAGCAGCTGCGGTCGCCGTCTCAGACACGGCACGCTGGTCCAGCCCTTGCCTTCGGAGCGCATATCCTCTCTTGCTTTTGAGACACACGCTGACTCTTGCTCCCTTCGCTTTTAGACACAGTCCGTACTATTCGACAACTTCTGCTGTGCAGGAGCCGATTGTTCTCAAGGAGCCTTCGTCGTCGCGCGAAAGCGGTACACCCGCCTTAGCAGCTCCTTCGCTCAATCAGGAGCACCTAAATTTTTGGGAGAACGCCGCAACGAAGACAGCTGCAACGCTTCTCCAAATGCCGCACGAAAAGGTCTCGCATCTTTTGCAGTTTCACTGGACATGGATCCATCCTGTATTCATGTTTATAAACAAAGCAGCATTTCTTCGTGATGCTTCGACTGGAGGAGCACATGCCTCGCCGCTATTGATGAATGTAGTATGTCTGCACTCGACCAGGTTCACCGACCGTAACCTGAGCGAAGACCTCTTGGCCAGATCACGATTGCTATTGGGACAAGTCTTGCATCAGGAGCCCACTGTTCCAATTGTACAAGCGCTCCTCCAACTTTCTGCACGAGAGATCGGGAACGGCTCGCTGAGTCTGGCCTGGATCTACTCCGGCATGGCCTTCCGCATGGCTGTAGATATGGGAATATTTGCTCGACAAAGATCAATCAAGGCTGGCCTGGAACAAGTGGTGAAAGAACAGCTTGCGTGGTCTTGCTACCTGTGGGATAAAGCTGTATCTCTGTATCTCGGACGAACACCAACATTACCGGTTGCACCGAGCTTTGAACCTCCTGCCGGTGACGATCTTGCCGAGGATGGGTTCTGGGTACCATTTCCCTCCAAATCTGCTCAGGCTGCCGACTTGGAACCAATGCGGTCTTACACGTCGTCCTGCTTCGCGAATTTCTGTAGCCTGGCCACCATAATCACAGAGATCCTGTCATCTCTGTACGCCAAAAACACACCCACGGATGCCAGCTCGTTCATACAGCAGACCACAACCAAGCTGGAGACGTGGCGCGTCAAATCACCAAAATATATCGTGATCGATGCCGCTTCAGAACAGTGTCCTCCGCCACATATCCTCACTCAGAACCTGCTGTACCATGCCACAACGATCCTGCTACATAGACCCTTCAGTCAGGTTGCTTCGAGTCGTTCGGCATGCCGAGAAGCCGCCGAGGCAGTTGAGCACCTGCTTCTGCTGTTCGAACGAGCATTCGGCTTTGAACACGTCACGTATCTCATTGCCTATTCAGCATACACTGCGGCAACCGTCGCTGTACTAGATATGCATGACGGCATTCCGGGCTCTCAAGGACGAGTCAATACTTACTTGCGTGCTTTGTATGGCATTCGAGCAAGTTGTCCTGGCATACAATTCAGCATTGACATCATCATCAAGTCGTTCGATCAGAAGCCATCAGCCGTAGGCACTCCTCGAGAGCCCAGAGAGCCCAACGGTGGCACTATGGAAGCAAAGACATTACCTGCGTTCCCCATATTCGACTACAGTGATCCTTCAGCGTACAGTTGGCCCAATCAGAGTGATTTCACCTTGCCTGCATTCGGCGACCTTGACCCTTTCGCAATAGAATGGTCCCAAATGCCACTCGAAACATTTGCGAATCTTGGGGGTGCAACACGAGCCACGCAGATGCAGTTCTGAGATCGTCATCTCTTCTAAGCTCTTCGAGAGCTCTTTCAGGTCGTCCAGCTCCGTCCACGGACATCGAATGGCGCAACCCACAACTCTGCCGCCTGCCCGAAGCTGGACCTGCACCCTCAGAGACAACACTCTGGTCTTATGCACTGGCTTTGGAGCGAGAATGCAGCTTATGAAGCGCATGCCAATCCTGCTGGCCATCGCTGATAGTCACATCAAAACAGCATCAGTCTTCCGGAGCATGGCCGTGGCCATTGAGAGTACGGAGCGGAAGGTGTTTGCAAGTCCCCGCAACCAGTGAGCTAGTGCGTGTGGGAGGCGTTATACAATGGGTCGCTCTGTCTTGCAATGGATGAGAACTAGAGCGCGAAGGCTGTCTACGGACACAAGCTTGAAAAGTTGACAGGCGTTTGCCATACATCTTCCCATCGTTATAGTCTACAGTGATGCCAACAGCATACAGGTATGTGAATTTTCCTGTCACCTAGGGACTCCGAATGAGGATCAAAGACCATTACAGATTCTGGAAGACTTGGTATCTCCACATTCTGAAGGAGGGTGGCTGCTTACTGAGTGTGGGAAAAGCTCCTAGGACACTTTCCGGAAGTCCTTTGCTCCCTTCCAGCGTGTCCTACAAAGTGCACTATTCGACGAACATCAGACGACAACGCTTTCGAAGACAACAATTCTGTCTATTGTCCCTTGAGCTAGCCCTGATGCTTGGAACATGTCTGGTCTTGTAGATGACAAGATCATGGCCGAGGCCATCCCGGAGAAGGCCGTCGATGAACGAATCGAGAAGCTGAGCGATTCAGGAGAGCCTACCAACCGCCTTGGTCAGGCTCAACAGCTGAGCGATGGAGAGTTTCTGGATGCAGAGAAGAGACTGAAGCGGAAGCTGGATCTGCGGCTCATGGCCACTCTCCTCTTCATCTACATCCTCAACTACCTCGATAGGGTGCGAGCTGCGAACCCACGCTCCGAACTGAGAATGCAAGACTGACATTCCTGGCAGAACAACATTGCCGCGGCAAAGGTCGCAGGCATCGAGAAGAGCTTGCATATGACATCTACACAATTCTCATCAGCAGTGTCACTCTTGTTCGCCGGGTACATTCTGATGCAGGTACCAAGCAACATGTTCCTCGCCAAGCTCAGGCCCTCGATCTACTTGCCTGCTTGTATGATTGTCTGGGGCGTGATTTCTACCTGCACGGGAGCCGTTCAAAGCTCTGGAGGCCTGTACGCTACCAGATTCTTCCTGGGAGTTGTGGAAGCAGTGAGTGATTGATCATACTCACGATCGCACACAACCATAGCTCACCTTCTTATAGGCATATTACCCAGGCTCGCTCTTCGTTCTCAGCTCGTGGTACAAGAGGTCCGAACTCGGTCTGCGATGTGCTATCCTCTATTCTGGCTCTCAAATAGGCTCAGCGTTCTCGGGACTGATTGGCGCAGGTATTACAGAAGGATTAAACGGCGCTCGCGGTCTGGCTGCTTGGAGATGGATCTTCATCATCGAAGGCTCCATCACCGTCGCCGTCGCTTTCGCAGCATTCTTCATCCTCCCAGACTATCCCAGCAACACGCGCTGGCTCTCTGATACGGAGCGAGCAGTCGCAGAATGGCGCATGATCCGCGACGCTGGCCAAGTCGACGAAGACTCTGGATCCTGGTCCGCTGGTTTCAAAGGTGCCTTCAAAGACTGGCGACTCTACATCTTCGCCATCATCTTCCACTGTATCCTGGTAACGACTTCTACGCAAAACTTCTTTCCGGCTGTTGTCAGCACGCTTGGCTTTGGTCGGATTCAGACTTTGCTATTGACCGTGCCGCCATATGCTGTTGGTGCTGTCGTGTGCATATTCAACAACCTTTCTGCCGACAAGTACCAAAATTCCTCGTTCCATATCATATGGCCTTTGGCTGTGGCCATCACTGGCTTCATCATCGGCTCTGCCACACTGAACACTGGAGCAAGGTATTTTGCCATGATACTCATGATAGCAGGTGGTCATGGTGCCAATGCCGTCACGGTAGCCTGGTGTCAGAAGACTTTGATTCGTCCACGCATGAAGAGAGCTGCGGCTGTGGCATTCGTCAATGCGTTCGGAAATGTTGCACAAGTAAGTCACTTCAGACCAGAGCACTGACGTTGCCTTCGCTAACTCTCCCAGGTCTGGGCAGCGTACATGTATCCAAACTCAGATGCACCTCGGTACGTCACGGCTATGAGTGTCAACTCTGGCTTCGCTCTTGTGGGAATATGCCTCACTCTCTTCATGAGATGGGTTCTCCTTCGAGAGAACAGACGGCTCGCGGCCGGCACAGAAGTGTCTGCAGCCATGAAGGGCGAGGTGGAAAAGAACATTGAAGGTATCTCAGAGGAAGAGCGCGTCAAGATGAGGAAGGGGTCCAGATACATTGCTTGAGATTCTCGAGGCATGGTGCGAAGAATGTGTTTGGAAAGCCCATACAAATCACGTCTGTGCCAAATTCTCCGAAGCCGGTTCAATCGACTGAATTGTCGAGGTCTTTCACAAGCGATTTGAATCATTTCTCCTATAGATTTGCTGAAGGCGTGCCTTCTCACGAACCGATTGAAGAGCCGCGGACGAATTGACTTGGTCTTTGAAGAGAAGATTTCAAAGCTTGCCAAGCCAGGCTGGAAACCATTGACCAGCATCCCGGTTCTCGTATCTTATTAAGCGAATTCCGGCAGCCGTATCAACATCGGAATACAGGGGTGTATCGCCACTCTGGAGTGCCGGTGATCTATCGTTTGCCCTTCTTGAGTCATGCATTCTGAAATTCTGCTTACAATTGTGGTTGTCCAGAGTCGTGAAAGCGAGAAGTGGTGTCTTTCCTGAGACATGATTCGCTGTATCTAAAGAGCTCCACACCAGGCGGCTCAACCAGCTCATGCATAAACCTATTCTTAATTCGTCATCATCAATCATAGTGATTTATTATGCCCACGAGGAATGCGAGATTCGAAGGATGGTAATAATGACTTGATGGTGGGACATGTGGATGCGAACTGGAAGTTGACCTGCGGTCAGCAGCAAGAAATGGCGCAAACCCATGCTTGCAGTGGGCGTTGAACACCGCGGAAGGCACGCACTTCATGCGAGGTGATGGCTTTCGTGGCTGGCTTGATCACAGCAAAGGTATTGGGAGCAGTCGCAGGCCATCTCAGCACTTGCAGATAGCTGCACGTTCACAGCAGTCTTCAGCAGCTCTTGGGAAGAAGGCGGTGACAGGACAGGGAGATGCAATCACCATCAAGGGTGATCTGTTGGTCTTCGGAGGCAAGGCGCGCATACCCGCAATTGTGTCGCGCAAAGGAGATAAGAGCCCAGGTCGCGCAATCGCCAAGCGTTCACAATCCGCGAGAAGGGGCAGAGAGATACGACGTACATTCGTGAAGGGCTCGTACAGGCCAGTCAATAATGCAATCTGATATGTAGATGGGTGCAGTTGACAAGAGACAGTGATGCCAAGATTGAACACCGACACAGCTGCAGGTCACCGCAAAGACCCGTGGGGATTCCGGCTGACTTTAGGTTTTAATAATCACCAAAGTCCGGACCTTATTCTGCTAGCATAGTTCTACGCCCACGCCATGCAATGACGTTGAATTTCTTCTCGCATTACAAAGCTACTCAACGCGACAAGAGCTCCCTAATGCCGACTACCCAGACTTTTGCAGTTCTGTTTACTGTTTCATTGGCCACGGCAGAGCTGCCACTGCATCGCACGGGAAGTAGAAACACTGACTTCAAAGGCTCAAACGCCTCGTTCAAGCTTCCTTTATTCGTCTGATTCCTTTTTCAACCCTCGCTGTACGCGACCTGACGCGCTCTGCGCCGGCTCATCAGTAGCATCGCAACTAATCCATAGGTCGTCTACACCTACGCCTGTCGAATTGGGCAACGACAACGAGCTCCTACAGGGTAGCTCTCAGGCAAGATGTGGGGATCAAGTGTCGACGAGCGCCGGCTTGCCAGATCGGATTCGAATGCGCCGGCGAACCAATGGTGAGTCTACGCAAGACATGCCTCTATAGCACATTCGCGCACATTGTCCGACTGTCGGAACTTACCCTAGACGTTATGACAATAAGTTGAGAATCTTGCATCCTAACTTTGACCAGGCACACAGTCGGCGATGGCCAGCCAGATGCAGACCGAATGCATCCACCTCTGCATCCAACAGAGGAGGTCGAAGAAAGCTCTCAATCTCGCGGCAACTCAGGGACGTGGGGAGAGACTGATGTTGGAGGCTTCGATCCAGATCAAGCCAGGCTCGATTATGAGAACCTCAGAAAGGACCTCACTACTCTCGAGCGAACACGATCTAAAGATACCCAGCATTCTCTTCGCCAGACAACCACTCGCACTAGCCAACGAAGTCGGAGGATGAACCGACCTGATACACGACGCACCGAAACTGCATCTACTGTCTCTGATGGGGGAGCCGCAAGCGAGAGACGAGTGTCTACTCAAGTCACCGAACCAGAAGACCTTGAAGCAGGTCCCGACAAAGAAGATAAAGAAGAAGAGTTCGAGCTTGAGCAATTCATGCGGGATGGTAAGTTCGAGAGGCGCACCGATGGCAAGCCTTTGAAGAAAGTCGGCGTCATTTTCAAAGATTTGAACGTCAAGGGCATTGGCTCGACAACGTCGTTTGTCAGGACTTTGCCAGACGCCATTCTTGGCACTTTTGGCCCAGATCTCTGGGGTGTCATATGTCGATTCATCCCTGCACTCAGGAGACGGTCTGGCGAGACACGGACACTGCTCAATAACTTCACTGGATGTGTACGTGATGGAGAAATGCTTCTAGTCCTTGGTCGCCCTGGAGCTGGATGCAGTACATTTCTCAAAGTCGTCTCCAACAACCGCGACTCTTTCGCGGAGGTCACGGGAGAAGTCTCATACGGCGGCATCTCCGCAGACAAGCAAAAGAAGATGTATCGTGGCGAGGTGAACTACAATCAAGAGGACGACGTTCATTTTGCTTCGTTAAACGTGTGGCAAACTTTTACCTTCGCTTTGATGAACAAGACGAAGAAGAAGGCCAGGGAGGAGATTCCGATCATCGCCAATGCGTTGCTCAAGATGTTTGGAATTTCTCACACGAAGTACACCCTGGTTGGAGACGAATACACCCGCGGTGTCTCCGGTGGCGAACGCAAGCGTGTCTCCATCGCGGAAACATTGGCCAGTAAAAGTACTGTTATTGCTTGGGACAACTCTACCCGTGGTCTCGATGCCTCGACAGCTTTAGACTATGCCCGTTCACTTCGAATCATGACGGATGTTAGCAATCGCACAACCCTGGTCACACTTTACCAAGCCGGTGAAGGCATATACGAGACCATGGACAAAGTGCTGGTGATCGATCAAGGTCGACAGATCTACATGGGACCAGCGAATGAGGCCAAGCAATACTTCATTGACCTTGGCTTCCAATGTCCGGAGAGACAGACAACTGCCGACTTCTTGACTGCCGTTACTGATCCAGTCGAACGTCGCTTCCGCCCTGGTTTCGAGGACAAGGCACCAAAGACTTCTGCGGACCTGGAGCGGGCCTTCAAGGAGTCGGACGCCTACAAGAAGGTTCTCGAAGATGTATCTGAGTATGAAAAGTACTTGGAAGAGTCAAACTACGAGGATGCGCAACGCTTCGAGAATGCTGTGCAGGAAGGCAAATCCAAGCGTGTTCCGAAGAAGTCACCCTACACAGTCTCCTTTCCAAGGCAGGTTTTGGCCTGTACGAAGCGCGAATTCTGGCTTCTCTTCGGAGACACAACGACGCTTTGGACTAAGATCTTCATCATCATCTCGAACGGACTTATCGTTGGTTCTCTCTTCTATGGTCAGCCATCCAATACCGAGGGTGCATTCTCTCGCGGCGGTGCACTCTTCTTCTCTATTCTTTTCCTTGGTTGGCTCCAGCTGACCGAGCTGATGAAGGCAGTCAGTGGCAGAGCTGTGGTTGCTCGACACAAAGACTACGCCTTTTACCGCCCCAGTGCTGTCGGCATTGCTCGCGTGGTAGCGGACTTTCCAGTCATTCTGGCTCAGGTCTTCCTCTTCGGCATCATCATGTACTTCATGACGAATCTCACGGTAACGGCCGGCAGGTTCTTCATCTACCTGTTGTTCGTTTACCTTACTACCATCCTCCTCACGGCTCTCTACCGCATGTTCGCTTCGCTTTCGCCGGAGATCGACACAGCCGTTCGCTTCTCTGGTATCGGCCTGAATTTACTGATCATCTACACTGGCTACGTGATTCCCAAGACCCAACTTCTGTCTAAATATATCTGGTTCGGCTGGATTTACTGGATCAATCCTATCGCTTACTCCTTCGAAGGAGTCCTTACCAATGAATTCAGCGGACGCACAATGCAATGCGCACCTGAGCAACTCGTCCCACAAGGACCTGGAATTGATCCGGCCTACCAAGGATGTGCCATCGCAGGTGCACAGGTCGATGCTACCTCAGTATCTGGTGCTGCTTATTTGCAGACTCGGTACAACTACTCAAGAAGCAATCTATGGCGCAACTTTGGCGTTGTCATTGCCTTCACGGTGCTCTATATCCTCGTCACTGCTTTGGCAACCGAGCTTTTCGATTTCTCGGCAGGTGGCGGGGGAGCGATCGTGTTCAAGAAGACAAAGCGTGCCAAGCAGGTTGTCAAGGAAGCGTCGCCCGCTGATGAAGAGAAAGCAGGAATCGCCGAGGACTCAGGCAGTTCCACCAAGAAAGAGACTGGTATGGGGGATTCCGGAGACGAGGAGAAGGAGAACGAGGCCCTAGATAAGCTCTCAAAGAGCGACAGCATTTTCACTTGGCGAGATGTCGAATACACTGTCCCATATCTGGGCGGTGAGCGCAAGCTTCTGAACCATGTTGACGGATACGCTAAGCCTGGAGTCATGGTGGCTTTGATGGGAGCATCTGGTGCAGGCAAGACGACGCTGCTCAACACACTGGCTCAGCGTCAAACCATGGGTGTAGTCAAAGGTGAGATGTTCGTCGATGGTGGACCTCTGGGTCCAGAGTTCCAGCGAAACACCGGCTTTTGCCTCCAAGGAGATCTCCACGATGGCACTGCAACGATTCGCGAGGCGCTGGAATTCTCGGCCATCCTCCGACAAGACGCTAGCACTCCTCGCAAAGAGAAGCTGGAATACGTAGATCGCATTGTTGATCTTCTCGAGCTTAACGATCTGCAAGATGCAGTAATTATGAGCTTGGGAGTTGAACAGCGAAAGCGATTGACTATCGGCGTTGAGCTTGCTGCCAAACCGTCCCTCTTATTGTTCTTGGATGAGCCAACATCTGGCCTCGACTCACAGAGCGCATACTCAATCGTTCGCTTCTTGAAGAAGCTCGCTCACGCTGGCCAGGCCATCGTCTGCACCATCCACCAGCCTTCGAGCGTGCTCATCCAGCAATTCGACATGATCCTGGCCTTGAACCCCGGCGGCAATACTTTCTACTTCGGACCTGTTGGAGAAAATGGCAAGGATGTCATCCAATACTTCAGCGAGCGCGGTGTTGATTGCCCACCTGAGAAGAACGTCGCCGAGTTCATTCTGGAGACTGCCGCTAAGCCTCACAAGAATGCCGAAGGCAAGCGCATCAACTGGAACGAAGAGTGGCGGAAATCTCAACAAGCCAAGGATGTTGTACAGGAGATTGAGGGCTTGAAACTGACGCGAAGCAAGACACAGCCAGAGGCAAAGCGTAAGGAGCAGGAGACAGAATTCGCCGCCTCCGTATGGCTCCAATGCACCGAGCTGCTCAAGAGGACCTTCAAACAGTACTGGCGCGATCCAAGCTACATCTACGGCAAACTCTTCGTCTCGGTCGTCATTGGAATCTTCAACGGCTTCACCTTCTGGCAGCTCGGATACACCATCCAGGACATGCAGAATCGCATGTTCACGAGTTTCATCATCCTAACGATACCTCCGACTGTCGTCAACGCCGTTGTGCCGAAGTTCTTCACCAACATGGCGCTCTGGCAAGCTCGCGAGTACCCGTCTCGTATCTATGGATGGCAGGCGTTCTGCTTCGCGCAGACTGTCGCTGAGATTCCGCCAGCAATCATTGGCGCAGTCGTGTACTGGGTTCTCTGGTACTGGCCAACTGGATTGCCGACGGAGAGCTCCGTCTCAGGTTACGTCTTCCTGATGACCATGCTTTTCTTCTTGTTCCAGGCAAGCTGGGGCCAGTGGATTTGTGCTTTCGCTCCGTCCTTCACGGTCATCTCCAACGTCCTGCCCTTCTTCTTCGTCATGTTCTCACTGTTCAATGGAGTCGTTCGACCGTACTCCATGCTTCCGGTATTTTGGAGGTACTGGATGTACTATGTCAACCCATCGACGTACTGGATTGGAGGAGTGCTTGCAGCAACGCTCAACAACGTCCCTGTCCAGTGTGCAGAGAGCGAGACCGCCCACTTCAACGCTCCTCCAGGACAGACCTGCCAAAGTTACGCTGGTGATTTCGCTACGAGCAGTGGAGGCTATCTTCTGAACCCAGATGCCAACACAAACTGCATGATGTGCCCGTACAGCGTCGGAAACCAGTACTTGGCAACCTTGAACATACAGGCATCTGAGAAGTGGCGAGACTTCGGAATCTTCCTCGTCTTCGTCTTCACGAACTGGTTCCTGTAAGTATTGCCAGGAAGTCGAAGCAAATCTTCACAATCGCTAACGTCTATGTAGGGTCTTCTTCTTCATCTGGAGCGTGCGTGTCAAGGGCTGGAGTTTTGGCATGGGTACCCTCTTCGGAGGTCTTGGCAAGGCTGTGGGATTCGTAAAGAGGCCACTTTCTCAATTGGTCAGCAAGCGACGACAGTAAGCTGTCTCAGCACAAGACTGGCGTGGCACCAAAAAGCATCGAGAGCTCAATCATAGAAGGCTCAATGCAAGTAGAGCTATATCAGTATGTCAATGTTTATTAGCGCTAACGATATGCATCTTCAATTTTCATGATCAAGCATTGCGTGAAGCGCAGACTTGACGGAACCAAATTCAAATTCGGGCGCGTGGAGCAAGCGGAATTAGCGTTGGCAGTTCTGTTACACCGCATCAGCCTTCCGACGGGTGACAGCCGTTCACGCTGGGATTATGGACCCGGACCCGCATGCCGAGGCCGAGGGTGCCACACAGGTGGGTGACGGACGGTGAACGTACGAACAAGAGTCTGACTGGATCGATTCAGACTGCATCAGTAAGTGCATGAGGCGAGTTCACTCTGCAACCGTTGACTCAATAGCTCCTGCCTGCAGTAAAGTGATGCCTTGCAAGCCAAGAGGAACCGCTGAGCCGAGTTGACCGAGCTCTTCGAAACGGAGTGACGCGAGCGGAAATGAGGTCAAACAAAACAACACTCAGCTCACTCACACAATGTTACATCAATAGTGTCATCGAGTCCTTTGAGCAATCGCGAAGACCTACAGCAATCATCATCGAACTATTCTCGCGGCCATTGTCATGGAGACGCTGATTGAGCTGCCAGAACGATTCCACATCGCTGTTCTTGAGTTCAGAGTTTGGCCCATCAGCCTGTCAGTATCCGAGCTATGCTAAGGACTTCCCTGACGCTGCCGCGTGCAATGCTACCTGGTTTGCGCCTGCCCGTGCTGCAACTCGATGGACCAATCTGCAATGGATAGTAGAGAACCGTGTTTCACGCTGCTCCGGAACTGGTCATGCAACTATACAGCATGTTCGCGTGCGCTTAGTCCGTTGCGTTACATCGCTCTCGCCTCCGAACGCCAGCTCAAGGCCCGAGTAGTCGGTACACTCACTTCTTCAACAAGGCTTGCACAACCTGACTCGTGATGGCCCCACCACAGGCCGCAAGCCTAAGACAATGGTGTCCATCATTGCTATTCTCAGTCCCATGGCAGAAGCAGGTTCGCAGCCTTCCATACCCGTATCGATACGCTTGGACCTCTTCCGTCAAAGAATATATGACAGTGGCTCGAGCACACTCATCACCCCTCGTGACGACAATCGTTTGCTTCATCTATCCACCAAACATATTCCTATCACACTGGAAGAGGCTGGAAATACGCTATCATCCAACCATTGTGGCCTTAAAGCAGATGTCGATTTCGGCGAGGCTTCTCACGGCATCGGCACAATCTAGTTGCCCAGCCATCTGCACAAACGCAGCTCTGCATGATCTTTGCATAGCGCGTGGTGGACAAGCACGTCTGAGACCTCTGCTTTGTCCCACACCGCAAACTCATCTTTCATCTCTGAGAGGCCTGGATCTGCACAAATAAGCCCATTGCAAGGCTCCCTTGCTTTCTTCCCGTAACTACAAGCTGGCTATCACGGCGCATGCGCCATCTCTTGCCATCGAGCATCAACGAGTTCTTTCACTGAGACACTTAGCGGGTCTTCGGCACGATCTCTTTGGCTGGGGAAGTCGATGCTAGTGTGCTCAAGGATCTTGTCCTTGGGAGTGAAGCTGGCTCACTTGTTTCTGCACTATAAGGCGGCATTCGACCTCGTCCTTGGGATTGATCTTCACCGCTACTATCATCGCCGTTCGTTCGTCACATCTTGCCAGATATCTTCCAGCCACCCACCACCAGTTACACGATGCCGTCTTCTTTCCCTCACATGCCTTCACCTTCACCTGATCCTCAGCACCGCCCTCGCAACGTAACACAAGATTGCAGACCTCATCCCTCGGCTGCCACTATGCTGAAGATAAACGCGTTGCTCAATCCTACCTCGGACAACAGCAGATGGCACTCTCACAACGGCGGTGCGACTCCACCAACGCCAGCATACACCACTCATGGCTCATCACCTGCCCCATCGTCGCGTCCAGTCACACCAGCGACACCCTCGGCTTCGAAGAAACAGAAGCTTAACAAGGACGGAGCACTTTTCCTTCGAGGGTCGCCTAAAGGTCCAGTCAACTACCCGCCATACGAGTGCACCGAGGAGAGCGTGTGCTTGAACTACCAGCAGCGTCAAGAGTTAGCCGAGCAGCATAGAGCCTTCAAGGTTTGGCCGGATGGGAGTTCCGATGAGAAGATCGCAAACTATGTGAGGCACATACCTTACTCAAGTGAGAAGAAGGACTTTCTCAACAAGACCGGAAGGGATGCGTTCGATGGTAAGTTCTTTCACGCCGTCTCATCATCCGTCGTTGACTAATGTGGTCATTTAGTGTTCACGTACACCTTCACCCTGCCCAGCGAACCCAACAAGGACTATCCAGTCATGTGGGACTACCAAGTCGGCCTTGTGCGCATCACGCCTTTCTTCAAGGCGTGCAAGTACTCCAAGGTGAGCACAAGCATTTGAGCAAGAAGCAGCAGAGGACTGACACGTGCGGCAGACTACACCAGCGAAAGCTCTCACAACAAATCCTGGCTTGAAGGAACTATCACACTCCATCACAGGAGGTGCTCTTGCCGCCCAAGGCTACTGGATGCCGTATGCCTGTGCTCGCGCGGTCTGCCTCACCTTCTGTTACAACATCCGCTGGGCACTTACACCTATCTTCGGGCAGTCCTTCATCAAGGAGTGTTTGCGACCAGATCATCCAAATTTCGCTCGCTTCAAGATCGACCCAGAGGTGGTTCGATGTGCAGCTCTGGAAGCAGAAGGCTGGAAGCCTGACAGCGCCAGCCGCAGCGATATGCCACCAGGATCTTACGGTGTCAGAGATATTCCGAGGAGTCAACCAGAAGGTCCACCAGGCTACCAGGCTCGGCCACGAAACGATCACCTAAATTTCAAGTCAGGCTCGCCCTTCGACACTGGCTCAGAAAGTCCGCGCTATGGCAACTACACGTATGCATCGTCACCGATGAGATCTCCAGCCTTGTCACCCAAGTCTAGTCCAAACGAGCAGCCGAACTGGACGAGCATCAACCGCACGCAGCACAGCAGCACGCCATCGGCAGTCCAGGCGCCGTCCGTCACAGCTTTGGCCAACTCACTGCTGACAGAGCCAAGATACTCGCCAGCCATGTCATGGCGCGCCGCAGAGTCCACGGTGCAGAGATCTCAATACCCTGAAGGAAACCACACTGCCCAGGAAGGTGGTCGAGCTTCCAAGCGCCGCCGCAGCACTGTTCCACCGCCAGCACCTCCAAGAGACGCCAACCCATCACGCTCTCCGTCCACCAGCGAGAGTGATGAAGTCGACATCAACCTTTCATCTAGATCGAGAAAGAATACACGTAGAAGCCACGGCAAGCCAGAGTCTGCTGCAGCAGGTGCGTCAGTTCCGAAGAGGCTCAAACCTGACAACTCCGCTTCCACCAAGTACAATGCCGCCGATGCTCGAGCAGCACAGTGGCTGCTCAATCTCAGTATGCGCGACCAGCAGCTGGCGTCAGGATCGAATGTGATTACTGGCCACAAGCGTAAGGCCGACCAGGTATAAGTGAGAGGAGAAGTCGAGCAGAAGAATTCCACGAGAGATCTATGATCCAAGCCGGGTAGAAAGCTCAGTCTTGTATAGTAGCAAGATTGTCGACGTTATTTCCTTATAGATTAGATACGTTTGGGCAATCGGCTTCCAAACAGTCTCGTCTTGGCTTCCTGTCATTCCCATCACCATGTCATCGCCGTCGCCGTTGTCATGTATCCCCAATGCACGTGCTGCGCGGTGCTTCCAGGCAGCATCATCGTGTTTTAGGCGCTCGAGATCCTTCGTGCAATTCTGGCAGAGACCTCATGTCGAAGGCGTAGAACGCGATGCATCGAGCGAGGTAGCTGGATCTGTCTCTCGGTGAGACTGCAGTCACTTCGGTAAGTCCATCGGTTCCTGTCATCCCGGAATCACTCAGTCAGCATGCAGTCTTCGCCAAAAGATCTCGAATGAAACACACCACATTCCCTCTACACGCTCTCGCCCTCTCAAATTCTCTCCTAACAACATCTACCCTCTCCTGACTCCTCGGCTTAAAGACAACAGGCATATCTCTCCCAGCGCTGCCCGCAAAATCTCCTCTCCACTCCTCTCTATTCAGCGGCATTTTCGTCCCGTCTTTGACACGAATCTCAAAAGCCCAAAGAAGCCTCATGATGACAACCGCAAGACTTCGTTCAGCAACATTGTAGCCTGGACAAATCCTCCTCCCTGCACCGAAAGCGAAGTGATCTCGTTTCGTTACGTCTGCGGAGTTTAGGCTCTGCATTGCAGAGGTCTCGTCACCGGCGTAGCGATCAGGATTGAATGTCTCGGGGTCGGCATGACGGGCGGGATCGTGGTTGATGCTCCAGGAATTAAGGATTAGGCGTGAGCCGGATGGAATGCGATAGCCGTTGTATTGGATCTCTTTGGTCGTGACGTGTTCGGGACTTTGGGCAACGGGCGGTCTCCAGCGCCAAGTTTCTTTGACCAGACATCTGATGTAGGGAATGCATTCGTAATCGGAGTATTCAGGGACTCTGTCTTCGCCGATGGCTTCATCGATTATCTTGTGCGCTTTTGCTTGGACGTCAGGAAAGGTCATCATAGCTTCGATGAAGCTCCAAGTTGAGCTGGCTGAGGTGTCTGCTGAGGCTTGTAAGAGGCCCAAGCAGAAATATGCTCCTTCTTCTTTCGATGGATGGCCTAAGTTATTATCGTCCGAGATTGTCTTGTGCATCAACGACGCTCCTTGAGGTTCGTTTTGGTTCCTCGCGCGCTCCATGCGTTCGACGCACCATTCGAGATCTCGTCGAAAGCGTGCTCTGCCTGAGCGTTCCCAGGGTTTGAGGCACATTGGTAGATATCTCAAGAATTTGAGCATGTCAACGACATGCGCGCCAGGAAGTGTACCGAAGATCTGTGCGACTTGGGTCTCGTGCACGTAGTCAATCGTAGGGTCAGTGAAGTTTGGCACGTCGAGGCCGTAGAATTGTAAAGCAAAATTGCTGAATTGGTAACGCCATACGCTTTTCCAAAGAGCAGGACCTAGAACAGACGCATGAAGTGTAAGCTGGTGCCTCAGATCATGCAATACTGGCGAGTTGCTGGTGATCTTACCTGAACTCTGCGTAGCAGGGTCATTTGCAATCTCATAGATGTACTTCAGCGTTTCGTAATGCACGTAAGGCAGACCTTCATCGGCTTTCGGCACGCTACCAACATGGCTCTGAATGATCTTTCGCTGGCTCTTGAACTTCGGATCCGACCCATCGAGGTGGAGCAGATTTCAATTGTCCGAAATGTAGCTGCGACTTACCAGTGTGGGAGGTCGATTGTGCGTTACTGAAGCGTGTTTGTCGAAAATAGCCTTGACAGCAACGTCGGAGCTGATGACATACTGCTCGACGGGACCTATGCGCAACCGGTACAGCTGGCCGTATTCCTGCGCGAACTTGTGGTAAAGGAGATGATTCCCTCGAGAATGGAGAGCTTCCAGAAACTCGAAAAGGTGACCAACCAGTGGCCACCCTCTGGCGCCTGGGGGTAGAGGCAACTTGGTTCTTTGCTGAATGTGCTGAAATATGGATCGGGCAACGGCGATTATTGCGAAGATCAATGACAGGCCGAGCAAGGCTTGGGTCCTGGCTGACTGGTCGGCAGCCCAGAATAAGACGCTTGTCTGAATCATGCTGCGTTCTTTAGTTAAGCTCCTTCGTGCCTGGCAAATTGAGGTGCGGAGAGGCTGCTGTCACTTGTTGTCGATGCTGAATGGTAATCAAATGTACGCTCAGGGCGTGATCTATGCTCTTTTTGAACTGCACGGAAGTGTCTGTGTCCTCGGATAACGGATGTCTGAATACCACGAAACACTAGCGCTGCCATAGACTACTGACTGCACATTGCGCCCTCTGATGTAATGCCTCCAATCCGTAGCTGTGCCATTGTGGCTAATCAAGGATATAAGCCGCAACTGCAGTAGGGCTTTGTGGACACCAGACAGGTGTAAAGGCTTCGGCTCTCCCAAGCAAGATAAGGTCAACACCGGTCAAGAACAGGAAGGGGGCTATTCGGTGGCCTTCGCTTCCGCTACCGAGAAGCAGACGTTCTTGGTCGGATATCAGTCGGAAAAGTCGGTAAGGAAAATTACGACGACGATTGTTGGCGGCCACGACCAGCCTCGATACCGCAAAGAGAAGTGCATTGGCTAATCTCGAGGCAAGTGTGGGGAATTTTTTGCTTGAAATCCTGCAGAGCTTGTGGGTGTTGAAGCCGAATGGTGACAGACCGAGCCAGCACAGCAGGGGCGAACTACTGCGTGTTGTCAGCGCACCATGCTACGTTGCTCTGTCTGGAGGTAGTCGTTGTTCTGATAGGGATCTTGAGCAGTCCACTCTCGGCATTCTCTATGGCGCCCGCTTGACTGCGAATTTAATTACTGTTAAGGCAGTTCGTTTGAAGTACCTACTGTGCTACAATATCGCTAAGAGCCAGTCGTCTGTCTTGCCGTCCATCGTGATGCAATGGCTCTGTTGCATCAATAGATTGATATCAAACAGGAGATTCCTGGCAGAACACCCCTATGTTGACACGACTGCTAAAGCTCATCTCTATTTAGCCTGTGCCAGAGGTTTCTTCACTCGCAAGAAGTGACTGTGTCGAATACCTCCACTGGTCTTGGCGGGAGACTGCTACAGATGTCTAATAACCCGAGAGGTGTGGTCGGTCGCGCAGGCGGAACGCATATCATCGCCTTCGCTGTCGTGGCTGCATTGTGCTCTCAGGCAGCATCACCGTGTTTCAGGCGCTCAGTGTTAAGAGGTGTGGTCGGCCTTGAGAGGCGGAACGCGGACGTGCTGTGGCTTATGAAGGAGCAAGTGACAAGATTAGACACGCCAAGCGCCAGGGGTATCATGCTGCCAAGACACAATCCGCCAGGATTCAGCTTCTTCACGACAACTCTGAGCTGTCTTTCGCCTTCGATGAGAACATGAACACCCATGGCGGAAGACGGCCAACATAGCGTACTGAAGTTCTATCGATAAATGTGAGGAGATACGCGATCAGGCACAGTGGCACATTCCAAATGCCGTCATTCCGAAAGCAGTGACAGACTCGGATACTTCGGGATCCAGAAAACCAATCTTACGCCCGCGGAGGCCCAGCCAAGAAATCTTGCTTCATCTCTCAGCATTCGCTGCGGCCAGGATGTGGTGCGCAGTTGTGGAACCCGAATGTCTGCGCTGGCGCCGAAGAAACGTCTTTGTTCGATTTCCGACTTGTCGCTGACTTGATCCTTTCCTTCAAACATCACATCTTCAGCAGACATCCCTTGGAAGGAAAGTTAGACGCTCTTGGACCGGACAACATCTTGGACAAGCATAATCATGGCACATGATCACGAGATGGAGGAGAAACTACCCTTGGAAGAAGACTTCAGCAACGCAAAATCCGAATTATTATCCGATCGATCCAGTTCAGAATCAAGTCCTTCAGAACCTATACTACGACAATCCACCGACGTCGAATCTCAAAATCCTCAAAAGACCGAAGCCGCAGAAAACTACGTTTCAACACGAGCAAAGCTCCTCTTTCTGGCAGCCTACTTCTTCCTCAACCTCTTCCTAACACTATCCAACAAATCCGTGCTCGGGACCGCAAGATTTCCGTGGCTTTTGACAGCAGTCCACTGCTCGGCGACATCGATAGGATGTTTCGCGATGCTTGGGATGGGAGCTCTGACGTTGACACCTCTTGGCTTACGAGAGAACCTAACGCTATTCGCATTTTCGTTCTTGTTCACGGTCAATATTGCGATCTCGAACGTTAGTTTGGCGATGGTGAGCGTGCCTTTTCATCAGATTATGAGGAGTACTTGTCCGGTTGTGACGATCTTGATTTATAAATTGGGGTATGGGAGGGAGTATGGGAGGACGACGTATCTGACTATGATTCCGTTGGTATTTGGGGTTGCGCTGTAAGTCCTCAAATCAAGAAACACCAAATTTGGTGATGGTCATGCTGATGTTTATCTAGATCAACAGTTGGAGACTACTACGCCACCCTCGCTGGCTTCTTCATGACCTTCCTCGGAGTCGTACTCGCTTCCGTCAAAACAGTAGCAACAAACCGCCTCATGACCGGCAGCCTGAAACTCTCCGCTTTGGAAGTCCTCCTCCGCATGTCACCATTAGCAGCAATCCAATGCGTGATCTACGCCTACTTCTCTGGCGAAGCCGATCAATTCCGAGCCGCTTACGCCTCCGACCAATTTTCCAGCAGTTTCGGCGCAGCACTCTTCCTCAATGCAGTCACGGCATTCCTTCTCAACGTGGTAGGATTCCAAGCGAACAAGATGGCCGGAGCTCTTACCATAACCGTCTGCGGAAACGTCAAGCAGGCTTTGACGATTTTGTTTGGGATTATTCTGTTCCATGTGGAAGTTGGACTTTTGAATGCTGTGGGCATGTTGATCACTATTGCTGGAGCGGTATGGTATAGCAAGGTCGAATTGGACAGCAAGCGAGCGAGCAAATGATGAACGGCCGGCAAAAGCATTAATTGAAGGCATGCATGAATATTTCGATGCGGTGATACCCATGAAGCAAATGGCATAGACAGCATAGCATAATATGTAATTCTTGTACAGAATAACACAACACGTTCAAGCCATTTCTTCTTCGCCTGCCACAGCCTGCACTATCGCAGACCACAACCTCGTCCCAAGCATCATCAATAACAACAGGCCAGAGCCGACAGGTGTGCCAGTTCGGCTCCTCAAAAAGCGGATCTCCTCTACCACACCATGTCGTGCAACCAACGCTTTTCAAGACGGACCTGAACATTCCTTAGCTTCATGCATGTCAAACCCAATGAATTTTCCGATCAGGCACGCGAACAGGACGGATGACCGCAGGGACATACTTTAGCTTGATGCATTGTAAGCCCAATCACTGCACAACACAAGTCCCCGAGCTTGGAGAAGAAGACCATTTCATTACCGTCTTCACGTCACAAAATGTACAGAATGCGTAGTTTATCCAGAGCGTCATGATATTTCCTCTCATTTCCAACGCCAAAGGACTTACGAGAGTCATGCTTCATCCAACAACTTCTATACCTTCCAAGCTTTGAATGCCTCTCATGCCTTGCTTCTCAAAAGCTTCCACCATTCGCTCACATTTCCGTCGTAATTCTTCTTCGCCCTGCGCGGCGCGATGTCGCACCCATTCCTCTACGCTCATCTTCTTCTCGAGACTTGTCAATGCACCCGCCGCAGCGACAAGCTGTTCTCCCACGCGTCCAGGCGAAGGTTGCGGGCTAGGCAGGAGAACGGAATCTAGGTCGACTGCGGTCCAAGGTGCTGCGGATTTGAGACCTCCCATTTGCTTCGATGGTGAAAGCATAGATTTGGCAGGTGAGCGATTTGGCGTCGAGGCTGCGAGTGGAATTCTGGTTGTCTTGGTCGGGCTGAGGATGACGGCAGGAAGCTTTTGTGCAGTCTGAGGCTGCATGACAGACGAAGGTTGGTTCTCCTTATCGCTGCCACCTGGACTGGGTGTAAAGCTTCCCGGCATTTGTGATGTGCGAGGTGGTGTTGAAGCCTTTTCTTGAGCAGCCGGTTCTTCAGTGTCAACCTCCTGTTGAAGCTGCGGTAGTTCAGCGCTGTCTTTGCTGACGCGACCTTGCGAGGGAGACGTCTCGTACTCATCCACAAGGTCTTGCTCGACTTGCATGGGTTGTGCTTCCTCGGAGGACTGCTGTTCTGATGCGATTCGTGCCAGCTCTTGCTCGATTTCCATCTCGTCCCTAGCGAGATCCTCAGGTTCTTCCACAGCTGGCATTGGCTCTGGTCCTGACGTTGTGGCTGTCGCCTTAGAAGATCTCGCAGATGAGTTCTTCTTCCCTTTCGCCTTGCCTTTGCCCTTCTTTGACCCAGTCTTGGCTTTAGCAGGTTGCGACTGCTCATCATCTGCCTCAGCTCCTTGAGATTCTGGCAGCTCAAGCTCAATCCGACGCTCGGGAGCGAAAGCAAAGTCAACCTCTGCTACAAGCTCCTGCTCAATATCGGTAGATCCGCTCGAGGTCTGCTTAGGTTTTCTGCCTCGTTTGCCTTTCGCAGCCGGCTTCGGTTGTGGTGGCGGAGACGTTATCTCAACCACACTCGATTCTTGCTGTTTCCTGAGACCATCCGACGTCCGCTTCACTCCTCGCTTTGGCGGATCTGCCAATGGTGTCGACTGATCCAGCTCTCCATCGAAGTTATCGACTGAGTGTTCGAGCTCGTCCTGTAGTTGTGCTGATACCTCGCTTAATCGCTTCTGCTCAATGGCATCTGCGTCTGGCGTTTGTGGAACAGGTGCGATTTCTGGCTCAATCTCTGGTTCCGGTTCGGGCTGGGGCTGTGCTTTGGCCTTTCGTCCGCGCGTGGCCTTCTTCGGAGGTGCTGTATCGATGGCGCTAATCTCGACGACAGACGAATCGACTTGCTGCTGCTTCGACCCACGCCCACCTCTCCTAGTGGACTTGGCTGGGACGGCAGGCGGGGGCTCATCCTCTGCCAGGAGTTGACTCGACAGTACTGCCGCAGGATACTGCTCCAACATCTCGACATCCTCCTCTTCCGAAGTCTTCTTCTTTCCCTTCGTTCCCTTTGCAGCAGCCTTAGTCCTACCGCCCTTCTTCTTGCCTTTAGTTGCTGTTGCAGTCGAGCTCGTAGTTCCCGCAGTGACAATGCTATCATCAAAGCGAGCCACGCTGCTGTCCATGGGAATGTCTCCCAAGCTTTCGACCTGACTCGGCGCATCGCTGGTTGTAGTGACCGCGCTCTGAGTGCTCATTCTGCTGGCTTTGCTAGCGGTACTACCCCTAGCTTTACCGCGTCCTTTGCCCTTCTTTGGCGGTTCTGCAGCTCCATGATATTGCTCAAGCAGCTGGAAGTATCTGCAGTCCGGCTCTCTCCTCTTGTGCTCCACGAATGGGTCATCCTTTGGCTCCCAGCCATCGAGACTCAATGCGCAGTAGAAGCAAGTAACTCCGTCCGGCTCGTCGCCCTCCACGCTCGGGTCCCAACACCAACCGGCCTCGACCAACTTCGTAATTTTACACTTCCAGCCTTTCTTACTCTCGTGCGGCCAGCCGTCTCCCACATTGAAGGTCGCCTTTCGCGCTTCGTAGAGCTCTTCCGATAGTGGATCGCGATCCTCGGGCGGCTTTTGCGTCTCATCGTCTCGCGTCACGCTCACAGCAGTCGCCCACGCGCATGCTTTCGCGTGTGCCAAATGCTCTGAGATTGGATCGTCCGATTCTTCCCAGCCATCGAGCTTGACGGCGCAGAGGAAGCATTGGACATTGTCGTTCGAGTCGTGTGCGGGTCGGTAGAAGAAGCCGGCGCGTGCGAGCTGAAGACATTGTTAGCAGAAATCGACACTCCAACTATGACTCCTGACATACTGCTTCCTTGGATGGCTGCTCATGGGGCCATTCCACAGTGTTTCCACCTTTCCGCTTACTCGAGTTGCTCGATGCGCGTCGCTTGGTGAGTTGGTGTGGCTGTTCGAACGTCGCCAGCCGCGCGACAAAAGAATTCATCTCTTTCCCCGGCGAGCTCATCTTGTCGCTGTGGTGTTAGTAGTGTACGTTCATGTGGTTGTCGTGCTCTTCGCGCTGTGTTGTCGCGCTTTCCGTCAATGTTTATTCAAAGGTCGAATATGGCTAGCGCCCGCCAGGAACCCGGCAAGCTGACTTCATGCTCCTCCTCGCTTGTCTTGGCGGCCTTTCGGGGCCCGTCCTGGGTTGTGTCCGGCGGAAGCTGCGAGGGCGAGATTCCTCTCAACAAACCACAACCACGCAAAGCTGACAACCGACTTCTCCCTTTCACACTTCTAATCAATTGAGCAACGATGAATTGAACCAAACCATACACAGCATAAACATGGACTACTCTGCCGATCAACACTGCTAACCCAACGCTTTTGGAAACTCCTTGCGAATCACCACCACATGGCTCTACACAATAAGCTGGCTGTATGTCTCTCTCTATACTGTGCGGTATATTTGCATATTGACATATTCATAGTCATCGCCGGCGTTTCACTCCTTCCTCGGCGCGAACACTTTCTTCATAGGCCATGCAGCATGGAACTCGCGGCCTTCTTCTCTCACATCTTCAAACCACCAGCCCCGACATTTTGGAGCAGCACAGAAGCTCCGTGAGCAGCAACTGCAGGAGAACTCACAATCGCAAAGCCAAGCACCGCCTCCCTCATCTTCGCAATCGTCAGCTTCATCGACCAAAAGCTCCAGTTCTGCCTCTTCAGCAGGCAGCTCAAAACGCGAGGAGAGTAGCACGGAGTCAAATGAGGAGAAAGCAGGATGGAGCGCGCAGACCGGCACCGAAAGCACAGCCAAGGACAGTGCCATGCAGAGTCTGCCTCCTGGTTGGGAGGAAAATGCCGACTACAACATCAATAAATTCTCGGACCTGCCGCATCGTTTCTTCGGCTACAACCAGCATATCAAGATCAATGAGGATTTCAAGGAATCATTGAGACAAGTATTGTGGCAGTTCAAGGCACCCATTCGATACGCTTTCGCCTATGGTTCTGGTGTATTTGGACAAAAGTCGTTAGGATCCAGCACAGGCTCTGAGTCTCTGAGCCCACATCCAAATCCACCGAAAGCTGTTGAGGATTGGCAGAAAGGTGGAGCAAAGATCATCGACTTCATCTTTGGAGTCAGTCATACTCAGCACTGGCACAGTTTGAATTTGATGCAGCACCCAAAGCACTACTCTGGCTTGCGATACATGCCCAACAGCTCAGCAGTAGTCTCTTGGATGCAAGACAAATGGGGAGCCGGCATGTACTACAATCCTTATATCACAGTCAATGGCATCATGATCAAGTATGGAGTTGTGAATCTGGACACTTTGGCGAGGGATCTGAGTGAGTGGGACACGCTGTACCTCGCTGGACGACTTCAGAAGCCCGTCAAGATCCTCCGGGACGATCCAAGAATACGCCTCGCCAACCAAGTCAACCTCATCTCAGCTCTGCGAACGGCACTCTTAATGCTTCCAGAGCACTTCAACGAGCGCCAACTATACGAGCGCATTGCGGGCCTGTCATATTTGGGTGATCCCCGAATGCATTCTTTGATCGCCTCCGAAGCGCCGAACAAAGTGTCCAATATCGTTGGAGCTCAGCTTCCTGGCTTCCGGCAACTTTACGTCCCATTGATCGAGAATCTGCCAAACGTCGCTTTCACCGATTCTCGCACGCCGAAGCAATACGGATGGGAGAAGGAGGATGCAATCCGACACACTGGTACGCTGACAACAACCACAGATGTCCTTGGCGGCGAAGATGGTCTTTCGATGCAACAAGATCTCGACGCCACCAAGCGTGGTAATATGGTGAGACGGCTTCCCAAGGAGTTCCGCAAGAAGCTTTACTACCAATACAAGAGCAAATTCGGCATCCCTGGAAGTGCTTTCGACGATATTTTGAAGCAGACCGAGGATGAGGATCCAACCGGCTTCAAGCGTCGAGAAGGTGGTGACTTCGAAAGAAGGATTGCAGAACAGAAGGACTTACCTGAAGTCATGGCCAAGTGTATTCGATCGACAGTACAATGGCCTGCGACGATGCAAACGGTCAAAGGTGTCTTCACTTCCGGTCTTGTCCGAAGCATCAAATATGTCTCGGAGAAGCGGTCAAAAGGCAAGCAGAAGAAGAAGCTCGCCAAGGAATCTGAGAGTGAGAAGAGCGCCTCGACTTTGAAAGACGCCGACAAGCCTGCGAAGTCGAATACTGAAGAGCAGAAGTCCCAGAAGGTAGAAGACCCCGATCCGTTGGAGAACACTAGGGCGAACAAGAGTGCGTAGCGCTCTCTTTGGCATCAATGCATAGCGAAAAGGAGTTATGAGGAAAGGTGGAGGCAAGGTCTGGTGTATACCAAAAGCAGTGGCAAACCAGCCAAGGCCAGGCTGTGAGGGGAATAAAGCATGGTCAAACGCATGGTGCGAGGCCGAGACACGCCTCAAACAGGCAGATTCATCATTGTAGATACTTCGAACTGACTACGATCAGATAGCTGGCAATTTGAAAGTCAGCAGGCGCTCTCAATGCAGAGGTCAGCCTTATTATTGCTACAAAACGTACGGAAAACACGGCTTGTACTTCGAGCAATTCATGGTGTTCTACGATAACGGAGAGCCGATTTTTCTCTATTTTCTTCGCGCGAGCGATCACCTAAGTTTCATGTAATCAAGCACGCACGCTCACTCAGCCTGCTGTGTAACAAACATCTGTATCTCCAGCCCCAGTCTTGGCTTCAATCCGTCCTCGTGAATGCCCAGGCACACATACTCTCACGTTTCCGATGTCAGCTTCTCCACAATCAGAAAACTTGCGAATTGCGAGGACTCTTGTGGTTCGTACGAAGAATGTTTTGAGGGTACTGCGGTCGATAGGCCGGGCTTGAGTCCGAAAGAGCGACATCCCGTCCACGATCAACGTCATAGCCCGAGAATTTTCCGTTTCGATGGTCTCTCTGAAAAAGTTCTTTCGAGAGAAAGACGTCAATGCAAGGCTGCTATTCCCGCGTACATCCGTTCCACGCGTGCATGTTGAGAGCTCGAGGTCGGGAGCAGCTCGAAGCAGTAGTTTGTGGCGTCCACAGGTGTTTGTGATAGCCTATCGTTGGGGAAGCTGCTGCTCGGTCGTAACGCATTTTGGCTGCACTGATTAGTTAGCATGTGTGTTTCCATCTGGTTCGGTCCCGACCTTGGACATGATACTACTCATGCATTGGTCTGGGGTCTGTGCCTGCGTAACGTCACTGTGGATAGGGAGCATTTGCATTTCTCAGATTGGGGAGCTCTTTCTATATAGGTTGAAAAGCTCTGGTAGCCCCTGCACTGTCTGTGTTCAATTTACAGCTTCTTCACAACAGTACTTAGCGATTTTCTTATTCCATCAACACTACTCAGCACAATGGTTTCCTTCACAGTCTTCAAGGGCCAAAAAGATGGCAAGGTCATCAAGTCTGAGACCAAGAAAGGAGAGCTCACTGGCGACCAAGTCCTTCTCAAAGTGACTGCTAGCGGACTCTGCGGCACAGACCTCCATTACCGAACGACGGACATGGCCCTTGGCCACGAAGGTGTTGGAGTCGTGCAAGAGACGGGTCCTGGTGTCACATACTTGAAGAAAGGCGACCGAGTCGGATGGGGATATGAACATGACAGCTGCGGCCACTGCCAGGAATGCTTGCGAGGCAACGAGACATACTGCAAGGAACGTGCCATGTACGCCATGGCAGACCTTGACCAAGGCTCTTTCGCCAGCCATGCCGTCTGGCGAGAGGCTTTCCTGTTCAAGATTCCGGATAGCATGAGTGACGAGGTTGCGGCTCCTCTCATGTGTGGTGGTGCTACCGTTTTCAATGCCCTCCACGCATATAACGTCCAGCCAACTGAGACCGTTGGTGTGATGGGTGTTGGTGGTCTTGGCCACCTTGCGATCCAATTTGCCGCCAAGATGGGCTGCAACGTCGTCGTTCTTTCCGGTTCGGATCGAAAGAAGGATGAAGCACTCAAGCTCGGTGCCTCAGAATGCATTGCAACCAAGGACGTCAAAGAGATCAAGCCATCAAGACCACTCAACCGCTTGCTGGTCACGACTTCCGCACAGCCAGACTGGAACAAGCTCATGGGTGCTTTTGCTCCAGGTGCCACCATCCATCCTCTTTCAGTCGACGAGGGCAACTTCGAGATCCCATACATGTCGCTTTTGCTTGATGGCCTCACCGTTCAAGGCTCGGTCGTCGCTTCACGCTACATCCACAACCGCATGCTTGAGTTCGCTGCGCTGTAAGTATTGCCGCGCATTCCAGTAGCTACACATTCGCTGACTCAGTTCTCTTCAGGCACAAGATCCAGCCGATCATCGAGCGCTTCCCTATGAACGAAAAATCCATTAACGAGGCCATGGACAAGCTCAACGAAGGCAATATCCGATACCGTGGTGTCTTTGTTGCTGAGCAATGATTGATGAGTGATGACACTGGTGGGTAAACTGGAATGTGCTCGTGCATTTGTTGGCGTTTTTTTTAGCGAGCATTGGTGGGCGCTGCGGACCAGATCCAAATATGATAGCAGTGTAGCAGATTTAATGACCATTTACGATGATCGATTGTGTCGTTCCAGCCATCTCGTTCACTTCTGCATGTGCGCGCTGACCATATGCTTGGCGTGGAGCAATCTTGTAGACCACAAACGCGCTCGGACGTTGTGCATGAGCACGAGCCAAGATCGACATCAGCCTCATGTGTGTCAAGTAGGCTGGCTTGTTGACTGTCTGTATCAAAGTAGTATTGCTGTCGTATCACGGCTCATTCCAGCAGTGAAGCGGGATACTCAAATGTCCGCTTCATCTTTCCTTGAAAGGCCTCGCCCTCTTTTGGATCTTGTAGGCCGGACGGATTTGGCATCTCTGGTGGATTCGTCTCAATCTCGATCGTCACCTGTTCATTCGTGAGCCTTGCTTCAGAAACACATATGGAACCACGCTGGGCTTGTGCTATACCGCTTCGTCCAAGCTAGTAAAGTCCACACCAAACCGTGGTGTGGAAGGCATCTCTTCACTCACCGGTCCGTCGTTCACGAGTCCTACGTCCATCATGGCCTGAAAGATGCCGTCCTTGACACGGTCTTCCCGATACAGCTTTCGAACCTGACCGAAGAAGGTGTCATACAGCTCCTTGGCTTTTGCTGCTGGGGCAGACTTGTGGAAATCTGGTTTGTTGCCTTTCTTCGTCGTTGCGTAGAGAGTAAATTGGGAGACTGCGACATGAAATTAGAATAAGGTCGCCACCTTGATGGAAACGATCCACGATGTGCGTCCTACCACAAAGAACTTCGCCGTCGATTTCCTGAACATTCTTCTTCCATTTGCCACCCTCATCGTCGTCCCACAGTTTGACTTTCAGAATCTTGGCGGCCATTGATTCAGCCTCCTTGGGGGTGTCATCTTTGCCAATACCAGCCAGAATCAGAATTCCCCTTCCAATCTCGGAGACTCGCTGTCCATCTACGGTCACGGAAGCTGACTTGACACGCTGGATTACAGCTTGAGACAGGAATTAGACATATGATAGACAGGAGAGCGATTTGGGCTGAGCTCACTCTTCATGATCAGCGTCTCCACCCAATAGCGAGCTTGAACGCTGCGTCGGAGGCTGAACCGCTCTTGCTGGCCACCGATTCAGCAGTACGCGTTTGCACAAAGCACATGCAGTCCGATTCGAGATCCTGGTCCAGACGCCGTGTAGCAACAGCAGGTAAGGCCCAAATCGCGTGACCCGATGAAACGCTGTGTTGCGTGACGGGTCGATCCGCAGCAGGAAATGTGAGGCGCTCAGCTGGATGTTTGTTGGCGGCGGCTGGGCACATGCAGCATTCTGGCTATCTATCGTGCCATGGTTTTACCAGATGAATGTAAGATGGTGCTCTGCTCTGCGTGAACGTGACGCTTAGGTGACGCTGTCTGCAGTGCGGTGAGTGCCGTGAATGAATGGTCCAATTTAGTGCAGTTGCTGGCGTGGAATTTTGACGACGTTTGCGATCGAAGACAGAGAGACGAGGACATGTGTCAAGGCGGCGAAAGTAGTGGAAGGTGCGCTTAAGCGAGCGTTAGCGCGACCGCTGCACCTCGCAAGCCGCCTTGCTGGACAACGAGCATCCTGAAGCAAACAGACAGGGAGAGCAAGGCTCACATCCGCAGGCCACACATCGCTATTTCATATGCATTTGCACCCGCCGCACACCATCGCACCACACATTCGCACAGCGGCGGCGATCTGGACATCGATTCCTCATCGGACGGCCTCCCGATTCAGCCTCGACGCAGCAGTACCTGCGATATCAGGCTAACCCAGCACGCACACGACCGCGCCGCACGCGCCCAACACCGACACAATGGCGGCGAGGAAACTCCAGCAGGAGATCGACAAGTAGGACTTCCCATCCGGGCGTGTCTGGACACTCATATCGCAGTACTAACATGGAGCAGAGAGTTCAAGAAGGTCGCGGAAGGAGTCGAGACCTTCCAGGGCATCTACGAAAAGCTCACTCAATCAACAAATCCTTCGCAGAAAGAAAAGCTCGAAGACTCGTTAAAGAAGGAAATCAAGAAGCTGCAGCGATCGCGAGACAAGATCAAGGGCTGGGCAAGTCAAAATGACATCAAGGACAAGAAGCCGCTTCTGGACCACAGAAAGCTCATTGAGACGGTATAGCTATCGTGTGTTTAGTGCTGACCTGTGATGCTGACTTGCATGTGCAGCAAATGGAGAAGTTCAAGGCTGTGGAGAAGGAGATGAAGACCAAGGCTTTCAGTAAAGAGGGTTTATCTGCCGCCGCGAAGCTGGATCCGAAGGAGAAAGAGAAGATGGAAGTCTGCCAATTCTTATCAGATATGGTGGATGAATTAGGGCGGCAAATAGAAGCACAGGAGGCAGAGGCGGAATCGTTACAAGCAACTGTCAAGAAGTCAAAGAAGGACAGTGGGAAAGCCGACCGGGTAGCGGAACTGGAGCGAACGGTTGAGCGACATAAGTGGCATACCGGGAAGCTGGAAGTTCTACTACGGTCACTAGAAAACGGGAGCGTAGACGTGGACCAGGTGAAAGAGATCGAAGATGGCATCAAGTACTATGTGGAGCAGAACCAGGAAGTGGACTTCATGGAGGACGACAGCATATACGATGACCTGAATCTGGAGGAAGACGAGGAGATGTACGGTCTCAACAACAACGATGACAAGGTGTCAAGTCAAGATGCCCAGAGCATACAAGACGAACCTCCGGACACGGATCCTGTACCGAGCAAGCCTGCGAAATCCAAATCCATGTCAGAATCATCAGGAAACGCGAGACGACCCAGTGTACAACTCAAGACTCCTTTACCTGCGCTTTCATCTCTACATGCGGGGACGAGCAATGTCAATGGCAAGCCAGCGGAAACTATGAAGCCTGCACCTCTACCGACAATACCTACAGGGCAGCCGCTGAAGTATGCATCCGCAGCTGCAGCCGCCGCTGCGAGCGATAAGAATGGAGTTGGTATCGCACCTTTACCACCGCCACCTGGAGCTTCGAAGAGCGCGAGCGAAACAGCATCGCCTGCGGCATCGACAGCACAGCCCGTAACGGCAGCTCCTGCACAACCCGCAGAATCGCAGCCTTCAAAAGCGCCCGAAGCGCCGAAGCAGCCTACACCTGCGCCGAAAGAAGAGCCCAAAGCACCATCGCCAGAAGTTGCACCTGCGCCCGCACAAGTGTCGAAGCCTGCATCCGTCAAGCCATCGCCGCATATCATTTCCGCACATCCTGTGCTACCACCTGCGTCGAGCAAAGTACCTCAGCCCCCTAGTCCGGACTCTGGTATAGCAGGCATTGCGTTATCGAATGGTGCATCCGCAGAAGAAGATGACGAGGAAGAGTGCATATACCACTTGCCATCATCGCTGACAGACCTACTCGACTCGTTCGAGGAGACAAAACAGCGAGGTAACTCGGAGCAGCCTTTCGACTTGAGCATGATCAACACATCGCGACTCACTTGTCCAGCACCCTCGGATGCCGAGAAGCCCAATCACTACAAGCCAAGCCAGCCGTATAGTGTGAATCAGCCAACATATCCGCAAGAGCCCTTGGGCATTTTCGACGATCCGAGGCTCTACAGTCGGATAGACACGGACAGTCTCTTCTACGCCTTTTACTATCGACAAGGAACGTATCAGCAATATCTTGCAGCGAAAGCACTCAAGAGCCAGTCGTGGCGGTTTCACAAGCAATACCAGACTTGGTTCCAGCGGCACGAGGAGCCCAAGAACATCACGGAAGAATTCGAGCAGGGCACGTATCGTTTCTTCGATTACGAGTCCACTTGGTGAGATAGTCCTATTCCTCTGATTTGATGAGCTGAAGCTAACACAAGATGCAGGATGAACCGTCGCAAAGCTGACTTCAAGTTCGCGTATAAGTTCCTCGAGGACGAAGTGCTCTAAGCCAACGCAGTCTTCACGTTTCTTCTGGTCATGGTCAGGTCTTGGTTGGTGTAACAGTAGCTACCAAGCTTCATGCTCTGCTCCTTCGAGCATAGGGAAATCCAGTCACCCGCTTCGGAAGCCCTTTCCATGGGTGATGTGCTGATGAGTTCCATTTCCTTACTTCCCATCTCGTATCACAAAGTCTGCTGACCGGTAAGCTGTACTGACTACTTCTGTGTGACCCTTCCGTCGATCGTTGTCGGATTGATGTGAAGTGCACATATGCATGCGTGCTTGCTGCCTTCTGGGCTGTGCCACCACTATTTGACAGCACAATGCCAGCGATCCACGTCCCAAAGAGGCTGTGACTGCCTTGTCCTCGCACAAGGGTTCTATTGCCGCTAATCAAACCCCGGGCGGCCTCCCTTCTTACAGCATTTACCACGATGGTTGGCAATGCCGTCAAAACAATCGTCATCGCATCTCAATTATACTCGCGGCTGAATGTAAATTGGTAAGGACGTTGCTCGCTGCAAATCCTCAGGCCGCGTTAGCGCTCACACAAACACATCAAGATGCATCTCCTCACACAGAATCGTTGGGTCATCGTTCTGGGCAGAACCTCCATCACATGTCTCGAGACTCCGCTCGCGGAGAGCACACGGCACAGTTGCCATGTTAGCGCTGCGCCTCCAAAGCTCCAAAGTTGCGCCAAGCGGACAGGCGGCCTCTCCGTAAGCCTCGTCTGGAGCTACACCAGACTTCTCACTGCGCACTTCACATCTCCGCAACTCGGTCTTCAAACGAGGCAGAAGAAGGCAGAGCTCTTCCAAAACGAAGCTGTCATGAGGTTCTGCCGCCATCGAAGAGCTTGCGATGGTATTGACTCGACGAGATTGTTCTTTGCCTATCGGACCATGCAAGCATGCCTCAGGCCTACAACTCGGCTGTCAATGTCGTACAACTAGATGGTTCGCAATACAACTCAGCCTCCTCCAGATACCTTGCAATGACTCAGAAGCAATCGCGATACCGTGGACCAATACTTCGGGATCTCTGCAACGAGCGGTGCAGAACCAATTGGATTTCTGCTCAGCCTACTTCACCCGCTCCAGCATCGTTCCTCAGCCTTAACTTGCGCTTCTGAAACAGGTTTATAACGAACAGGATCGGAGCACGCTCATTCATCCCCGGCTTCCGATCCTTGCGAACACGTTCCTTAGGCCACGAGTTGCCTTCTTGTCATGAACGATCATGGATCGGGAGTGCATTCCGGGAGCTAAACGATCGTCTGAGCAGTTCCAGAGCCTGCCATTGCTCACTACACTGCCACTGTGGGTTGTCTCCGCCTCATCGTTTCACTTGCTCTCAGTGTCTGCTTTACAAGCTGTCCAATTGACTTCCGTCTTCTGAAGCCACGCTTCGCTATCAGACAACCTGAAGAAGATATCAAGAGGCGGCTCGCGGCTTGCCTTCTTCAAGCTATTGCGAGGCATTGCTCAGTCCTCTGTGCCTTCTCACAACCACGATGACCACCGTGATGATTACTTCCTTTTCGTGAGGCTTGATCCGGGTAGCCTTCGCTATGTGTGCTGCGGCCTCCGGTCAAGAAGCTTGTAGATAAATGTCTGCCATGGTACTACTATGTCGATGATACACCAGTAGAGACGTCTTAATACTACTGCTATCAAGCTGTGATCAAGTCAACATCGCAGCTTCTTCATCAATGGTCAAAGACCCGATCGCTTGATGAACGTATCTGCTGAACCTCCTGTACCATCGATCTGAATCGATTGATCTCACCCAAACCACATCCGCAGCGGTACAACGACGCTCTTCCGTCAAAGTGAGCGAACTGCATCGCTGAACGAAGATGTCGTCGCAATACTTTCAATCCTGCGATCAACCATACTACTCAGAGACCCGATCACCAAACTATGTCACAAAAACCCTCTACCCAACCACCACAACAGACACCTATTCATACTCATCAACACCTCGATCATTCTACTACGATAGATCTCCAACCATCAGTACATCCTCAACATACAGCACATCACCCACATCAACATACCACGACCTTTCCCCAACCCTGAGCAAAGCATATTACGACACCTCATCTCCAACGTCCACCTCATCATCATACCGAGAAGGCCAACCAATCTATTACTGCCTCTACCATGGCTGCGAGCACGGCAGCGCACGAAAAGCCGATCTCGAACGTCACGCCCAAGTCACACATCTCCGAGAATCTTTGAGTCTGGTAGACTGTCAGATCGTCGGATGTCATCGAAAGGGTAAATATGGGTTTACCCGCAAGGATAAGATGGTTGATCATATGAGGGATGTGCATAAGGCTGATATTCCGAAGAGGAAGAGTTCGGGTGGGTCGCAGGGTGGGATTGTTGTGAGGAGGTGAGGGAAGCCACGAGTTGAGCAGGCAAGGAGGGATGGGCTTGACAGTGTGATGAGTTACGATTGTACGAATAATGAGCGTGAATGAATGGTACTGATTGGAGTGCGAGAAGCTCGAGCAATCGATCTAGAAGTGATTACAAGATATTAGAATTATGAAATGTATTAAATCCTGGTCGAATGCGTGAATTCAATGAGTCTCGCTCTCTAATAACAGCTGCTCGATCTCTCGTCCCTAGAGTTACATTCGTCTTCGTCGGTCGTGGTAGCTGATTCGTCTTTGGCTCGCCGTTCGCAGCAAGCTGAGGTGTCGGTCGGCTCGTTCGACGTAATGATCGTTTCGTCACGGCTCTGCCATGTTCGTAGTGTCGTCCCGCGTAATGTCAGATGTCCACCCAATGCTCCAGAGCGAAAATCAGCTGTGGGCTGCCCGCAGCTCTTCAATTGTGCTCAAGATAATATGCCGAAAAGGTGGTGACGCATCACAGATGCGATTCGTGAGACCGTTGCGGAGGAAGTGGTAGTGCCAAACAGATACCGGCTGCTGGCTCCTGTAGTGGAAGGATATTGTTTTGGAGATGGTGACGTGCCTTCGCGTCACGAAGGTCAAGTCATGCTTTTGGATGCTTCCATCACCGATCTCTGCCCGCCATCCTCTGGATTATTGCTAAGGACGGATCCTCTTGGATGTACTTTCCAGCATTGGTATCGGCTTGTCGCAGAACTGCTTCAACTCGTGCATCCGTGATGGAAGCTAGTTCCTGTATAACGTTTCATGGTCAGCAAGGGTCGCCGAGGCCCCATCGAACTCTAAACGTCTCCCTCCAGCATGCAAGCGAAAGTGCAGAAAGCAACCATGCAATGTGACCAGACTTACTGTGCGCAATGTATTCCTTATCTGCTGAAGCGCTGGAGCATGTCCAGGACTAGGTGGAGCTCCTTGAAGGATTGCGTTGCGATTGCTGGCCCATCGAAGTGCCGCCGCTGCTCGAAGATAGATCTTTTGAGCCATGAACCGTCGGACTGAGGCATCGAGGATGATTCTGGAAACCATTAGTATATGAATTCGACCGAACAGAGTCATGTATACCTCTTGAGTTGTGCCTTCGCCTGTTCCTCATCGCCGTTGTTTGATCCCTCACTTTGGAACGGACGAGCCAGTAACTGTTGTGCTGCTGATACGCATTGTCTTAAGACCACGAAGCCGTCTTCATTGTACTCTTCTGCTGATGGATTCGCTCTAATGGAACTGATGCGCATTTGAATGTTCTTGAAATCTTGCATGATCTCTGCGACTCGCATTGCGCGAGCCGTGTTGACTAGACATCATTAGTAGGCGGCCTCAAAAATCGTGCATGGAGGCGATCGCTTACGGCCGTCTGCCATCTGATATTATATATATGAGTACAAGTAGAAGAAGAAATGTCCGATTGAACGCCAACAATGGAAGGATCGGGTAGTGGCTGAAGTCTAGGAGTGGTTTATTGCCTGATGCAATTCGAAAAGCGAGAGGCGTGCGATGGCATTCTTTATGAAGAAAGTGCATACCATATCAAAGTACCCAGAAATACCATCTCTGTGTCGATGCTTGTGACCTCGTGGGATGTGGCTTGCTGCGCTACAGCATCGATGGGACAGCTGCCGCCAACGAGCACCGGCCTTCCAGTCCAGAAACTGATAGAGGTACGGTCAAGGTCCCTGACCCTGCGCATAAGGCTCGTGCGTGCATAGTTGTGTACGTCTGCTAGTAAAGGCAAGGTAACGTCAACTGTGTGGTTCGCAGTGAGCTAAACAACAGCTTGACAAGCCATACTTGGGACCAAGCGCCATACGTCACGCCCTGTTGAGGTTAGGAGCTCGTGGCTGATAGGCACAAGGCACGGAGGACGGGTATGGAGTTCAGGCAGCCTCAGTAGAGCCATCACGAGGTGTTAGGTGCTGAATAGGGCCGAGCTTCGCGGTAGAAGTGCAGTTGTGAAATAAGGTGCGGCTCTCTGGGCCGCGTGTCACTGGTCATTTGGCTCCCACGATCGTGCAGATATCTTACCATCGCTAAGACATGCTGTACAGCTCGTTATGGATGCGGTCAAGCTCGTCAGAGAGGAGCTGGAAGGAGCGCGGCATTGCTCGGTTCCTCTGGACTTCTGCATTAAGGCCAGGCGGGAGCGTGCCGAGTGGACTGAAGGTATCGTGGATTTTATTTCGGTCCAATGACCACATGAGAACGGTTTGGTATAGTACAAGCCTCAAGTGCATTCGGTTCTGCATTACAGAACCTTCGTCAGATAGATCGAAGCTGGCAGATGCCTCGCAGCTGAATTCTCGCGTGGGGAGCTTGTGGTCGACGAATCAAACGTCGGTGCGGCTTGACGCTAGCTCACGGACATGCCGATCTTGCATCAGTTCATGTGCTCTGTGTCGTTCACAGCCATTTCGCATACGTCTTGACTCAAGCGTTGACGATATTTTTGCTATACCGTGATTGCCGTTGATGTCGAGAGATGTGCTGAATGCGCCGCGGTTGAAATTAGTCCTTCTCTGCAATGGCTTGCAGCCGCTCATCAATCTCGTCTTCTGTGAGAGGACGGAAGTTAGGGTCAGTGCCCTCCTTGCCGTCCTTTCGAGGAGCGCCAACAATGCCAATCTCCAATTCACCCTTCTTGAAGTCAACGCTGAGCACGGTGCTCAGGGTAGTGATAGCGAGCTCAACGACCTCATCCCAGCTGCCCTCCGCATGTTCCTTATTCTTCAGCTTCTTCTCGAGAAAGTTCAACGCCTCTTGCGCCTTTGGTCCAGATGCAGTCGCCTTGTATCCCACATAGTAGCCTGCTGGATCACACTTGTACAGCTGAGGACCGTACTCTGAATCTACGGAGATGAGTGTGGTTGCGACCCCCAGCGGTCTCATGTAAGCCTTGTCTAGATGTCAGTCTCCCTTCCGATACCACACTTTCCGGTCCCACTTACCCGCTGTGTATAGACTTGCGAGATATTGGCGATACGCTTGGCAAGAACGTCGCAGGGCATCTCATAACCAAACTTGTACCGGAACTCCGCAGCCTCGCCTCTCGCGCGATTCACTGAAGCTCTTGCATCTGCTATTGAGCCGGTCATGACGCAGCCTACTGATGGAGAGAGTTTGTGGACGTATGAGACTGAGGATGGGTCAATGAGCTTGTCCTGCTCAGCCACTCCACGATCAGCAATCCCTCCAATCCAAGCAAGTATGTTGTTCTGCGACGTACCGGCACCTTCTTCTGCGATATGACGACTGCGCAGTCTTTGCCTCTCACGCCGACTGATGTGATATTCGCTGCGGTGATAGCCTTGAATGCATACTCTGAATAGCTCTCCAATCAGCGCCTGTTCCCATCATACGCTGTATTCGGACGATGTTCTGGTACGTACCGACTTGGTAGAGACGTCCTTGGTCTGAGAAGATGGTGATGTGTCTGTCGAAGCCCGCGCTTCCTGTAGCGTTCAGTATTAGCACCTGCGCCTCGTATCGTCGATGCCGTCGTCAGGAGAGTACTTGCCAGACATGGTGGCGGTGGTCTAGCTGAGTCGGTGATGAGTATTTGGATCTCGTATCTATTGTCGGCGATTCTAATGGTTGTTGGCAGAAGATCGAAGGGCTGGGCGAGGCGATGGCGATGGGCAGTTGAATGATGGAGTGTTTCCAGCCAGCAGCGTGTTGCGTCGCGACTTCCTGGAGAAGCTGGAGCTTGGACCTTCTTTGGTGCCTTGCAGCCTTAGCGCCAGATTTGTCCCTACCAAAAAATCTAGCATGCTATTCCCTCACTTCAATTGTGGACGAGACCTGGGAATGAACTAAACGGCATCAACTGTGTACGGCTCACTTTATTTTGCGATGGCGGCGACAGACGCTGCACCTAGAGTGCCGGCTTGGAAGCGAATTGGCTTGAAATTGAAATATGCAAAAGACTCTCCAGATCAAGAATCCCAAGATGCAAGAACATCCAAGACAGACGATGACTTCAACGCAAAGCCGGAACCGGTGAAGAGTCAAAACAAAAGAACGTTCGCACACGAAGCACCTGAGACGCCTGCGAAACGACCAAAGCCAGCACACGAACGTCCTGATCCAAATGAAGCATTCCATAGAAACCGAGCCCATGGTCGGCAACACATCGATGCTCACGCAGATCCTTCAGAACGTTCCAGCTTTCCAGCACCTACTGGAGTTTTCAAAGCGCCAAATCAGACGCCGAAAAGGATAGTGTTCGGTGACGACGAGTGAGTGGCGATTCTCTTTGCAAGACTAATAGCACAACATTATGGAATGTCGTCGACCACGGGCGAATTTTTTTGCAGCGACTCACGCGGTCTTCGTGATCATGTCACATGCGCCATATGGTGCTAACATGTGCTTCTAGGTCATCCGAGACTGCTCAATCTCAACCAGCGCAACCAGCGTCTTTGCGCAAGTCGGTTTCCTTCACTCCAGATACAAAAGCACAAGACGGCTACTCAGCTTCCAACTTCTTCAAAGCATGGGCAGCTGACAAGAACGCCACCGATGACAGCGCCTCACAACAGCCAGAAGCGCAGCCGACCTCGCCATCTGACCAGCCAAAGAAGGACAAGAAGAAGCAAAAGAAGCCGAAACAGTCGAAGTCGACTCAGCTTGCAGCGAAGGACGCAAAGACGCAAGAAGTCGCAGAGACTACTGCAAAGTCTGTTCCGGACTACCTCGAGTATCTGATCCAGTACCAGCACGACAAAGACAACTGGAAATTCAACAAGAACAAGCAAAACGATCTTTTCCGAAATCTATTCAACATCTACCGCATTCCATCTGAGCACACTCCAGCAGTAGTCCAATACATCAAAGGCTTGAAAGGTCAAGCACGACAGCGCATAGCCGAGCAGGCCGAAGACGTACTGCAAGCAATCTGGGTGAGCGAGAACGAAGACGCAGATGCAATGTCCCTTGGATCAGCAGCGGCACGAAGACGTGCATACTACGAAGCCTTGAAAAGCTCGGTCGAGCGCTACGAAGCATCAGGCGCAGGGAGGACGCAATACGGTGACGAGAAGCTCAAGGAGATGGCACAGGATATCGAGCGTGGCAAGCGTGCTGAAGCTATCTTGATTGAAGCTCTCGACAATGAGCTCTTTGCAGAACGCCAGCCAACACCAGCCAAATCTTCGACGTCTACATCTGAATCAATTGCACCAGTCAATATCCCAAGAGCTACACGAGTGGTGGAAACGGATCCGAAGGGTACAGCTCTCGCTGAAGCGGAGAAACGGAAGCGAAAGAGGAAAGCTCGAACGGATGTCTCGTCTTCATCTGAGTCTTCAAGCAGTGAGAGCGAGCGCGACTCGTCGGACAGCTCGAGCGACGGCAGTGAGGATGATGACGACAGTGACAGTGATAGCAGCTCAAGCGCACCCAGTCCTCTGCGGACCACAAAACCATCACCACCAAAGAAAGCCAAGACGACAGCACCCGCGGATCCCACCAACCCATTCGACAATTCCTTCCTGGACAAGAAATTCGGCAAAGCAACACCACAGACATATAACAGCACCGCGCCAAAGCGAAAAGCTGAGAGTGGAAAGGGAAGAGGGTTCGCATATACGCATGGGAGCAAAGCAGATGAGAGTGATTCAGATAGTGGATGAATGGATACATGATTTACTTCCTTCATGCCTAGTGCCATTGTATCACCTGGGCGCTGCACGACTCTGCCATACATTTCGAGCAGCGGCTAGCATGTCGCAGACGGTAGTCTGATCTCGAGGACTGAATGTAGAGCGCTAAGATTTGATGTCTGATCAGCAAAAGGAGGCTGCGATGATGATACCCGTGGTCGATGTAGACTCAGCTGACAGAAATGAGGAAAGATCGTGAAACAGCAGTAAAGTGTGAATATAGACATTTCCATTCGTTCTCCTATCCTCTCACTTTTCCAGCTCTCTCTGTCGAAGACAAGATACTATCAGAACGCCCCCATCCAGCAGGCTCCTTCAGACCTGCCGAGTTAATCTTTGTTATAGTTCCAGCCAACTCCATTGGTTAGCACCCACTAAGGAGCGACTTTGAAAATATGCATGCCATTTGCCAGCCCGATGCGTGAGTAAGAGAGAAACAAAATAGCAGCAGGGGTTATATACAAATTCAGAAATTCGTGACAAGGCCATTATACGCACTATTTCCATCTTTCCCATCGATGCTAGTAGTCTGGAGCAAGATGCCTTGTCGAAGGCGCGGGCGAGGGGTGTCGACTGCTGTAATACAGGTCGACGACTTTGCCCACGGTATCGGTAGAAGACTTTGCACGAAGCAGCGTTGGTCGAAACACTGGTGCTTGCTCAAGTCTAGCGCCTGGAGTGATGGGACGATGATCCGTACTCATTAGGATCGCCGTATTCACAGTCTCCGATGAAGGATCACTGAAGAATGGAGGGCGAAATTTATTCGTAGCCGGCACCTCGTTGCCAAGGACTCGGACTGGCTCCTTGCTGACGAAAACGATTTTGTCCGCCTCCAACGCTGAATGGGGACGCGGTTGCGCTTCGGTCGTAGGGTGGGAGATGCCTCGCACTCCCATTCTCGCTGGCCGGATACGCCGGGGTGTGCGCACTCATCGGACTACGTGGTGGGTTGTACCCGTAGCCACCGGCTTGAGCCTCCTTCTGGCGCTCGGCGCTGCTACCGCCTGACCAGCTGTCGTCGTCATCCTCGATGCGTGCTCCGCTCTTGTTCGCGTTGAAGCCATGCTTCGACTCCCCGCGAGCAGTAGCTCCAAGAGCATCGAGTTCGGTGTTCAGCTGTGTTTGCGACTTGATGAAGCTGCCACGGTCATCACGCATTGGCTGGTAGCGTGTGTCGGGATTCTTGGCAGTGATGGCAATAATTGATGCCACCAAGACGATGATGAGTAGGATGGTGGAGAAGGCGGCGTTGTAGATGAAGAAGATGACACCCATGACACCAGTGACGATACCCTATGAAAATGTTAGTCGGGGTGGCGAAGTCGACAGCATCAACTATAACTTACTGGTTGACCGAAAATGTCGGAGAAGACGAGCAAGAAGATGGCGCTCAAAAAGTTGATCACGCAAATGGCAATGTTGAACGCGTTGGTCTTCTTGTCCATGTATGGGCGGAGCACGCAGACAGTGATCAGCATGCACGCTTCGATAATAACGAGAGCGACTGCCTGAACAGTGCCGCTGCTTTGCGCAGTGCCGATGAAGAGACCCTTGATGAGGATGTATACCATCCATGGCAAGATAAAGTAGTATGCGGTGGCCTTGAACTGGACGTAGAGGAAACCCCATTTGTTAAGAGAGACCGGGTCGGAGTAGAGGATGTATGCTGGGTTCTTGTGCATCGCAATGCTTCGGCGAGCCAGTCGAATGACCTTGCTGGATGCCCAGATGAGGATGGCCAACATGGAGAAGATTGTGAAGACGGCCAAGACAACGATGGCTCCGGAATCGCGGACTGTAAACTCCCAGAAGCAGAGCACAGCCATTTGTGGGAAGCCGATGAGCACGATGCGGAAGAGGATACCCTTGAGCACGGTGGTCCAGCCATTACGGAAGTCCTGGAACTTCTCGCCCTTCATGCGGCCGCCCTTGACCAAAAGTTCGCAAACACCCTTGAAGATGCATACGCCCAGCACCACGAAGATGACAAAGATCAGGAAGAAAACGTAGCCAGTCATGAAGATATTGGTTGGCTCAATGCCGGCAGTGAAGCCCACACGTTCGATACCTCGTACAGTGACCGAAGTCGAGGTATCGGTACCTTGCGAGCCAGCATTGGTTCGCTTGAGTATGAGGTTGTGGAGCTGCTCCAAGCCGCGGCTGGCAAGGCGAGCATAGTCATCCAGACTACGCTTCTGGACACGCACGGAGGCAGAGCTCAAATTCGACAATATCGTAGATGGAGTTCCACCAGTTGCGCGCTGGTACCATGTGGCGAGAGTCTGTAAGAAACCGACGCGAATGATACCCATGCTCCACATCATATTCTGGGTCCAGGCAGCGACGATTGGAGGCAGAGTCACTGCAGTCATGCCAATGAAGGCTTGCGACTGGAAGTATCCGAAAAGCGCCATGGCGTTGGCAGCAACGTGGGCGGCGGTGTTGGAGTGTCCAAGTCCAGATGTGATGGCTGATGCGACAAGCGCCAGACCGCAGAGTACGGCCAGTGTCCATGCCACTCCCTTCTGGTGCACAGTCTTTCCATTTGAGAGCTCTGCCTCGACACAGGCCGCAGATGTGCCAGTGTTAGTGGAGTTGAAGTAGACCTGCACCTTGGCATCAAGATCTGGTACAGTGTACGCAATGCCTAATCCATAATTAGAATCGTCCTCGTCGAACCTCAATTATGCTATGCTTACCTGGTACCTGTTTCAGCGAGTCTGCTGGGATATCGGCATTACTGTTCAGGTTGATCTGGCCCTCGTTCATGGGACACAGTCCCTGGAAATCGTCGGAGTCGCATGGATTGATCGTGGTTTTGTACACTGAGAGACCGTATGCGAGCACCACCAGCTCGATAGTAACGTTTCCGGTGATACTGCTGACACCGACCACATCAAATGCCAAAGAGCGATTGTTAGGCGTGAAAATGACGTCGAAGAGGGTCGCTGAAAAGTTGTTGTTCGCCTGACAGGGGTTGAGCGAAGTCGAAGTCAGCATGCGCTCGGCGCATGTGAGCGGCGAAAGCGCCAGGAGGAGGGTCGAGATTAATGATGTTATTGAGCGCCTCATGATTGCGGTTGCTGCGAGGGTGTGCTTTGGATGAATGCAGTCGACTGGTAGTGGTGTGCGCGCCGGCTGGCCCGGAGGCGCTGAGCGAAGGTGGGCGTCGTCAGCGCGCGACGAGCGGCGGCGGTGGTATTAGAGGAGTCGAGCGCGGAGTCCGCCCTGGCTGGGGTGTCGAGTATGTTGGTACAGACACAAAGCGAAAGTCGGGTTGCGGTGGTGGTAGTATGGGAGAACGAAAGGCAAAGCAATGGCAGGAGATTCGCCTTCCTGGAACGGATGGCTGGCGAGAGTTTGGTGGTCGTTGGGCCAGCGCTCCTCGCCGCCGCACTTCTGGCGTTCTAGTGCCGGATGACGCTTTCGATTGTTTCGAGCGTCGTCACCGCGGAGCAGAATGTCAAAAAACGAATGTCGATGTCGCTGGTGTGGTTGTGAATACTCCGATCGCATGCAGGCTCTGCACGCGTGAAGATGCTGCTCGATCTCCTTTCTCGTGTCCGCTGGAGTCGTCGTAACCGTAGCGTGGTGCTTGGGAGGTGCGACCGTGAGGCTGTGCAAAGAAGCCGGAATGAAGACTCGCCAGCGACCAATACGAGGATCTGGTCCCCTTTTGCCGCAGTGCCAAGCCGCGCCGCTCGCCCAATGTGTGGATTCGTGGAGTGCGGTGGGGATTGATCGGCTTACCACCCAAACCGATATCCGTCCTGCACCTCTGAATCCTCCTACAGCGGGTATCCACGAGACTACGCTGTTCTGCTGTATGCCCGCTGTCACAGCAACTGTTCGAACGTACTCGAGATGATGGTGGACGCCTTTGTTCGCAGTGTGACGTCGAAGCTGTGAGTGGTTTCACTGACAAGCCGGCTGTTGTCCACAGGTGAAACAAATATGGACCGATTCGTGGAGATGGACCAGGAAGGCTTGGTATACGCGTAATCGTAAGTCTTCCTTCAAAGTTCTTTCAAATACGCGCCCTGATGGCGTGCCGCTGCATATGCCTTTGTCAAGCTGCGCAACAAACCTGTATTGTGCAGTGTTACAATAATGCAGCTGTCACCATTGTCGCTGAGTGACCCTGGTTCTAGTTTTTCGGCAAGAGGTGTTGGAAACTGTTTCGGCGTTGGCAGCCACGAGAGAGCTTATTTTTAGCGCTCGCACACGAAGTGAAGTCACCAAGACGAGAACCTCATTCCTCAACGCTCGAAGTGGTACGAATGCGAAAGGACAACTTCCTTCACTGCACTTGAGATTTGTAGAACCTGGCCTTCCTGACTATTGACTGCATTCCGGCCAGAAAAGACCTGGATCTCAGCCTACAAGATGAGTCAAGGCAGGAAAGCTGTGATTCTGCCTTAAATCGCCCGGTGTAGGCCTAGCACTTAACAGCGTCTGTCTGCGAGATTGCGAGCGTAGTATAGAGTCGTACGCAGAGCTACTCGCGTCGGAACACAAGAATGTCTCACAGTTCAGCAGCGGCATAGTCTTGACAAGCAGAGTGTGCCCTCGTGGCTGCCATGATTTACGGCGGGCAGCTTGCCTGTCCAGCAGCCTAGTCTACAACACACACAACCTTGCCGGTAGTTTTATTCTCCTCAAGCAACAAGTGTGCCTGTTCGATCTCCTTCCAACTCAAAGTCTTCTCGACCCACGGCTTATATTCTCCAGAAATCAATTTCGGCAACACCTGCTCAGCAAACAGATCTCTCAACTTCCCTTGATAATCCGGACCTCTACTCCTCAATGTTGAGCCAACGAAGCTCGCCCTTTTCATGATAAATGCTGAAATGTCTGTCTTCTCTGGCAAGACCGTGCCGCCCATGACGCCAAGCTGTACGACCCGCCCATCCCTAGCCAAGACGGCGAGATTATCTGCGAAGTACGGAGCACCCACGTAATCAATGACTAGATCGACACCTTGGCCGTCATTGGCTCTCTTGACCTCATCTGCCCAAGTGCCTCCTGGGGATCCATCTGCTTTTGGGTATGATGTGGTGGAATTGAATGCTGCAGTTGCGCCGACTTTGTTGACTACGAAGTCGCATTTGGCGTCTTGACGGGTGGTTGCAAATATCTTAGGGGCTGGTGAGAGATTGCGAGAAAGCTGTATGCCAGCAATGCTGACTGAGGATGCTCCTGCGTGCCAGAGGATGCTCTTGACCTTCTCTGGAGACCACTCTCCGACTAGATGAATTGCCTGCAATGCTGTCATCCATACCTGATGGCCAGAGTCAGCACAAAGATCCCGAACAGAAGGCAAGGCAGCAATACTTCTGGCACTGCAGCACATTCCTCCCAGCTCAGCTCCTTCGGCTTTCTGAGAAGCATCTTCTCGCTCACAGAAACGTACTCGGCATATCCTCCTCCATAAGTGAGGCCAAAGACTTCATCGCCCTTTTCGTAGTCTTCGCCGAGGGAGCCAGAAGGATCGTTACCAACTTCATCCACAGTACCTGCGAACTCGAGCCCCATGATCTTTGTTACCCCTGGTGGAACTGGATACATGCCTTGTCGCTGGAGACACATGTGGTTTCAGCATGTTGGATCCAATCACGATCTTATTAACAACCCTGCAAAGTATCTGCTCGATTTAGGCCGAATGCCTTGACTTTGACGACAACCTCTCCGGGCTTGGCAATTGGCCTCTCGACAGCATCGTTGATGAACAGTGCTGAAGCTGGACCTTTGCCACCTTTCACATCTGTATTTCTTGCTCTTAGCCTAATGTTGTTGTCCTCCAGGTACTGAAGCGAACTCTAGATGAAATGTCGGAATAATTTCCAAGAAGGGAAAGTGCTGCTTACCTACTGCACGCATGGTCGCCATGATTCTGAGAGATATGACAATCCTTCTGCAAGTCCAATTGGAAGCACACTCTTCTGCTTTAATGTCCTGCAATTGCTTATTAATGCTCTTGGAGGGGCCCGAGGCAATGCGGAGTCGGAAGAATTCGTTGAGTTCCTGCCCTGTCCATGGACCTCGAGATATACGCCTAGCTGACTATGCCAAACAGGCACCATACAGGTGCGAGAATGCTTACAAGCAAGGTGTTCGCTTCGAAACCCACCCATTGCTTCTCCGCCCCTCAAAGGGCTATGGCTTCCATAGCTTCTACAAGATCTCGGAGCGCCGTTTCCGATGCAGTGAGTTATCACTGGGCTCACACACTTGCTTCCGTCAACCAGCTCATGCTTGCTGAGTCTGGATTTTCTTTCACAGGCTTAGCTCACCAATTTTTCAAGAAGAATGAGTGGACCTTGAGTGGTTGATCCTGGTCGAAGATCTGGATAGAGGTTGCTTCGATGTAGTAGCGTGACTTTCACTGCCGTGGAGCAGAGGCGGCTATCCAGAATAGGGCCATTGAGAAGCACTGATAGGACATCCTTGTCGAGGTGTTCAAGCAGTTCTGCCTGTACGCTGCCAAGCCGGTCTTACGTCGTGGAGATTGTCGTTCTTACCTGCTATGTCCGTTTGCGTGTCCAATTTGATAGTTTCCACTTCACCAGGGCAACAGGAGTAGCCTCGTGATGCAAACATGCCTACCGCAAGGGAAGGGACTGTCGTAATGAAGCTGACGACGTTTATAGTGGGAAATATCATGCTCATGCTCGCCAGTATGGGATCCAATCGTTTCTGTCTTCGATGGACAACAGCCTTACTTCGGGTCTCCTGCAGCATAATTGTGGTGCACCATGCTGCCTTGCCTGTTCACCTGACACACGCAGTGAGAAATCCAGCATTCATTCACTGGCCTCTAGCGGCTGTGAGGATCGCACTGAAGATTCGTGTGTCCAAAGCATCCGTTGGCAGGTAGTTGCATTGAGAATTGTGATTGCACAATGTCACTAGCAGGAGTATGGTCGCGCAGCAGGAAGGATGCGAAGCTGGTGGATCCACGCCAAGGAATCCGACCTCACGTCCTTCCGTCCCTTCGGCCTTTCAACTTGATATGCCACCGTAGACTTGTGTGCTTTCTTACTCAAGTATCCGAAAGCTGAGCTCTTCCAAATCTCGCTGGATCCAAGGTGCCATCTCTGAAGCGCGAGCACCCCACATGGACCACTGCATGCTGCCATGCTTGACCGCCCATGTGTTGTCGCCGAGCTGGAAAGACGATACACTGCACTATCCTTCACTATCCGCCTCGATACGTAGACCAGCGATTATTGAAGCTTGCGACCAGAAGATTCAAGACATTGATCCACGACAACGTTGCGATCACGTAGAAAGAGTAGACCAGATGATTATGACCCAAGAGAATGCAGACGGTGAAGAGCCATGTCAGTAGAAGATGGACAAGGACCTATGCAAGCAAGTTAACACCTTGCCGGAGGTCTTGATGCTGACTGCAATGACTCTCAAAGCTCTGCAAAGCTTTGAAATTCTCGATGTTGCTGTTCACATGGCCATAGGCAGTGAATATATTCCGTCACATGGCCCCCAAGATCCTGCAGTGCTCCCTGGCATGCTGCGACCTCGACACGTCGACCATCTCGTGAGAAATCTTAACATGTTGCGAGCATCAAGCGCGTTTCAAATCTGCAGACCCGCTTCTGGTGCCGAGATCTCCCTTCACAGCCAGAGCTATGGCGAGAAAGCAGCAGAGGTTGATGTTCACGGCGGACTGGCGTAAATTGGCGAGGACCAGGGCATGAATTTTGGTCTTCGACACTTCTATTGCTGGTATGTCATCGACGATTGGAATTTGCGCACCAGCGCAGACCTGGAGTGGGCGGCTTCCCGCTCCTCCACTGCCCCTCTGACTGCACTCTCACCTCGTGCCTAGCTACAAGCTCACCTCTGTCATTCTTAACGGCTCGACAGCAGCTCATCAGCGCGAAGGCTGAAGAAGGCCGCTGCTTATCTTGTGTTCAAAGAGCGAATGTCAGGCTGCAGCAAGGCGCCAAGTGAGCCTGCACAAGTCACTCGCGTAACTTTCTGAGTGGTCCAAGCTTATGCTCATTTTGCATGTGAAGGCGGAAGCGACGTCATTTCAACCTTCAGCTCCTTTGGAAGGATCCTGGCCACTTCATCTTGAAACATGAACCCTCGAGATCATTCCACATCCGCCTCCGAACCACCCTCCAAAACCTCGACGTCCGACTGAACAGACGCTCGCGGGATGGCGGACACGGCGATACACACACCGGAGAGCGCTCGCGACGAGCTTGAAAACAATTCTAGCGAAGCGGCCAAATCGTTGTGCGACCTACCAGTAGAATTGTTGCAGGCTGTCGCGCACGAGACAAACAGGCAAGGTATACTTGCGCTTCGCCTCGTCTGTCGCGACACCAGTGCGAAGGTCGAGGAGGTCTTCATCGAGACATTTTTCCGACGCCGACGCCACCTGATCACGAAGTATTCGCTCGATACGCTTTTGAGTATCAGCCAAAGCACTCGACTGCGTGCCAAGCTTCAGGAAATATGTTTGGTCGCGGTCACGATTCGAAAGCTCTTGGTCCCCGGGCAGAGGCCTCCTTCCAAGGAAGAGTACGAGGCACTCAACCCAGGTAGGGAATACGAGTCGCACGTCTTGTGTACCCAGCAAAAATGGGATCGGCTTCAGGATATCCGGACGAGATTTCAAGCATGCAGCAATCAACTTGCAGGAGGCAAGGACGTCACGCTGCTCGCTACAGCTCTTCGCGAGCTGAAAGCAGTCGGCATCATACCCAAGCTGACCTTAGATGACGATGTCTACGATCCAGACCGAGCATGCGGTTATCGACGCCTCGCGACTGACCTCGGTATCTCACTGGATGGGGGTGATCCTTTCACAAGAGACCAACTCTTCATACATCCAGACAATCGCGACTCGTTCAAGATGCTATTGAAGAGCATCAGTCAGGCACAGTTCCCAGTGGTGGAGCTCTCTCTGATACCAGAGTCAGGTGTCGGCAATCTTGCCACCTTCAAGCTCGACCACGAGCTCGTGACAAAGTTGCAGCCCATTCTCACCAAAGTCCAGACGCTCGCCCTACGCATTACGGACAAAGACTACCAGGACACGCTGAGCAATGAGGACGTCAGCAACGCACAAGCATTGCAGGCTCTTTTCGCCAGCTGCACATCGATCTCAAAGCTGCTTTTGGTCTTTCGAGAGTCAGACGACGGCACTTTCGAGCATCGAATCCATCGCGAGATATTGGAAGCATTCGCGGACTGCCCACTACGAGTAATCGAGCTACTCGGTGGCGGATGTTCTGGGCGCGATCTCACTGATTTCCTGTATCATCATCGTTCGACGCTCCAGAAACTGTGCGTTAACGGTGTGGAACTTCCGAGCAGAGCTGCCTGGGACGCCACATTCAATTTGCTCGCTGACACCCAGACATTCAAGATCGAACATTGCGAGATCTGGAATGTGCAGCAACAGGACCGATTTCTGGAACGCGGTTGGGACTTCCGGGGCCATTTCACGTTCTCAGAGAAAGACGTGCAGGGTCAGGTCGTAGCTGGACTCAAGTGGCTCGCTCAATATGCCCGCTATGGAGAGGAGGGGGTTGAAGTGAGGACCGAGGATGAGCGGCTGCTCGGTGAAGAATGGGATATTCTGTGGACTGCTCCCGGTGTGGGAGAAGACTGTTCGGATTCTGAGGATGAAGACGATAAGGATGAAGACGATGAGGATGGAGACGACGAGGCTGAAGGCGATGCGATCGAACCATAGAGCCCTGGTATTGCTGAAGATGATGATCCACAATCGTTGGGATCATTGCATTTGTAGTGCTCCAGCGCGCACAGCACTCAGGAGGTGCAGGAAAGGTATGGCGAAACTGCTCGGCATTTGATGTAAGTAGGATAGCTGAGCGCAGGCTTCAACACCGATCTCACTTCCAGGTGCAGCAATGCAGATCCGGTGCTAACCACGCAGAGCCTAAAAATGGAACGGTCATTCACTGTCCGATGGTTCCTGAGCACATGCTTTGCGAGGTCGCCCTTTGCTTCTGGTCTGCACGCCCAAGCCATGGCTGATAGAGCTGAAAGTGGGCATATCGAGTGCATGCGCCGCTCGTGGGGAAGAGACAGTGCTTGTCTGTGAGGTGACGGGCCTCTTCAACAACGAGGTATGCGATGCAGCTCCTTTACAGACTGGAGCGAACCGTGCTCATGACAGCCTCGAGCTCAAGGAAAGGTAAGTGAGTCTGACACCTCTGCTAACTTACATTTGACTCATCGATGGTTGCGCCGAAGAACTAGTTGACGCGTCGGAGTCTGGCGAAAGTGTAAGTCGGCTCAAGCTTGCTTGCCGTCTCTGGATTCTGGCGAAGGTCGTTCACGAGCTCGAGCAGGATGAGCTTAAGCAGTTTGGCGATGCTAAAGACTTTGGCGGCGGAACTTGTCTCTAGCTTGGAGTCTGCTTCTATGCTGCTGTTCTGCTGCTGAAGCTGTTAGTACTGCGCCGTGAGATGTGAGTGTGGATGTCATTGCGAACCTGTCTTGAGTCTGCTATTGCTACAATGCGATACAATAATGCAATACAACAATGCAAATGCTACTATGCAGATGTTGATGTCTGTGTTAAGAAGTGCGCGCGGAGAGTGCAGTTGCTCAATACTCCCTGTACTCAAGCCACTCGATGGAGCTCGCCGGCAACGCAAGGCAACATGTGCTTCATTTTATTCAGAGCTGGTATGAAGAAAAGTCTTCCAAGTACTCACTTGAGAAAGTCATCGCTCCCAAGCGAGTTCAACTCGGGAGTTTGCGATAGGAATCTGCGGACGTCTATGATGTTGTTCGTGATGAGATCTATCCAGAAAAGTCAACTTAGCACCCCGAAAATGCTCCCTCGTCGACTCTGCTACGGACGTCTGATTGAGCGCCCTTGGCTCCTGGAATGAGCTCAAGCCATGGCTGATATAGCTGAAAGTGGGCTTATCGAGTGCAAGCACCGCTCGAGGTCCGATAACAGGTCATGACCCAGCTCGCAAATGACGACCATAGATGTGCGCCTTTGTCGCCTGCATCAAAATCCGTGTCCGTGTCCTACATCTTCGTCCAGTCTTTTGCCTCTGAAGCCGATAGCTAAGTTTCATGACGTGCTATCACCCCGAAGCGTACCTGAAAGGCTGCGGCAACGTGAAACAACCCAGCTGGAGGGTAGCTTCGCTCCTGTGAAGGCAATCGCTGTGAACGGCTGATCTGACCTGCAGTGCTACCGTTGTGCTGGCTTGGTCCTTTTCGCGGTCACAGCATTCTCAGCCCGGGCATTATTGTCGTAGAAGTCCGGTCCTGCGCCCGAGATGCCTCAGCGTCGCTGCGATGGCCCTTTCGCATCACAAATGCGACGAGCTTCAGGGAAAGTACTGTGTAGAGGTTGATTGCGCAAGAGATATTCGCGCCCTATTTGAGCCAGCATTCCCGGTCGCCTCGCGTAATTGCGTAGTTCTAGCCTCCATTGCCCAAGACGGTTCGGAGCATAACCTCAGCTATAAGCCACTTGCTGCTGCAGCTTTGCAGCGCTCTCGCTGGTCATGCGGCTGAGTCTCAGGAGGCACGAGATCGATCGAGCGCCAAACAATGCCCGTACTACATGTACAACGAGGAGGAAGGAGCACGAGTCGCGCGATGCAGGAACACAGCACGCGAAGTGCTAGTGAAACCATCCTTGTTACGGCCACGCTACGCTAAGACTAAAGAACGTAAATAGAGAGTTTTCGAGTCTCCGTTATCCATCAATCTGCCAGGATGCAGCGGTTACAGGAGCCATTCTTCGCGGTGCTGATCGATCGTGGAGAAGCATGCGCTGTACAGTATCCGCTGCTGGCACCAATTCTCGTCTCGGCTCGGGAGGTCTTCATGCTGTTGGCCGCCGACGTGCAGAAAACAGCAAGGGCTGGCGGTTCCACTGCCAGCATTATACGCTGCCTTCGGCAAGGCTGGCGCGAAGACGGCAGGATCCCGACTTAGCGCGGGAGACAGTCTGAAGGTGGAGTTGAAGAGGTTGAAACCAGACGAGAGGGCTAGAACTGGCATAATCGCAGCACCGCCCGTGCACGGCTACATCTTCTCAAATCTTCTCCTTATTGCGCGACGTCGCTCTTCGCATACATACATTGGCGGCGTGCGACTTCTCTGTCCATTGTTATATGTGAATCCCGTCATCCTGAAAGGAGAAGACACACGGCGCTTCAGCGCCGGCATCTGGTGGAGAAGCCCGAATGTGCCCCTTTCGGACGACTCTACGAGAGCGAGCACCATGACCACCGCATCGAAGTATCGCGAGGAGGACAGCGAGACTTCTTGCAGCAGCAGTGATCAGGACGACGAGCCTTCCGAGGAATGCGAAGACGATCGCTGCAATGGTCCACAGCCGCCAATATGGCACTGCGTCGACTGCGACAGCTCGTACTGCAGGTATGCTTAAAGTTTGTGGATGTGAACCTTAAAACCGTACTGATGTAGCCTTCAGTGACTGCTGGGGACGTCAAGGTCCTCACAAACCCAAGAAGAAAGGCAGAGATGGCGTACCTCATGAGAAGACCAATCCTCATGTTGTCAAGCGATTGAGAGCCATTCTGAACCCAACCAGGAATCCGGACGAAATCCAGAAACTTCACGAAGATGACGAATCTACGAAATGGTTTGGTGTTGCCAGAGATCTTACTGGAAGACCCAACTTCGAGGATTATGGGCGCTATGCGACTCTCATGGCGAGCATCTCTCCGATCGAAAGTGCAGGCAATCGCTATCCGCAGGTCGTATCTTTCATTGGAGTCACTAATGCTGGAAAGTCAACGTTGATCAAAATGCTCATCAACCACGATTCTCAGAATGCCAACCCAGAGAATCGGAGCATGTTTCCCTCGCCAGTCGTGGGCAGTGTAGTCAACGATACTTTGCCAACCTCGGGAGATGTCCATCTATATGCAGACCCAGCAACGCATGCAGAGCAGTTGCCTATCCTGTACGCAGACTGCGAAGGATTCGAAGGAGGCGAACGTACGCCACTTGGCGCTCGTGCGAGACGGCGAGCCAATTCTGAGCCCGATGCACCAAGACCTGGCAATGTCTACTCGCGACCCATCGAGTGGGCCAACACCGAAGAGGCTCGTCAGCGCGAGTACGCTGTTACTAGGCTGTACCCCAGGCTACTCTACACATTTTCCGACTGTGTGGTTTTTGTTCTTCGCAACCCGAAGACCTTTCAGTCCGCAGTGTTGACCAAGCTTCTTGACTGGGGCGCAAGCTCTCTGGAAAAGTCAATCAATCAACCCGCCCTACCTCATTGCATTGTCGCTCTCAATGGCACGGATCCTGGTGTTGACGACAAGGCTTGGGATGTCAACTATGCGACTCAAAGTTTACTTTCTTCAGTGAAAGGAGCGCTGGACTACGTTGAGGGCGTACCTCGATTTCGAGAACTGGCGGAGCACTGGCGCAGCTTAGGGAAACACATCTACTCCGTAGAGGACCTCATTTTGCGATACTACAGCTCCTTCAAAGTCGTTCGCATACCTAGCAAACCACGATATACCACGATTGATGAACAGGTCGGGAAGCTGCAGCAGATTATCAAGTCCGACTGCGAAGAGTCTTTCCGCAATAAGCGCAGGGCGCGAATGTTAACGAATTCTGATGAGCTCAACACCTACCTTCAAAGCGGCTTCGATCACTTTACGAAGCATTTGGACATACCATTTAACTTTATGCGAATATCTTTACTACGAAATCCGATCCCAAACGACTTCGGCGGGCACATCCTACAACTCTGCACAACGATCAGTTCTCAGCAACCAAATCACCAACACGGCCGGATCTCATGGATCTTTGAGAAAATGAGTGTAATGTTGGCTTCTTGCGTGCTTCTGGACTGTGCTCGCTTCCGAAAAGGTAGAGTCGATGAGCTTTTCTCGAATTACGAGAAGTTCTTCGACTGGGCGATGGGAGAATACCTGGAGCTTCATTATCCTTGCTCGTTCATTTCTGCCGATGGCACGAGACAGTGCATGCTCGTGAAGGCACGCCACCAGCCGAAAGGTCACCAAGACGAGACTGGCATCATCGCCGCAGGAGACTATCAGGCCGCTTTTGATTCCAGCTTCTTACCGCAGTGGAAAGCGCAATTGCGAGCGGCTATCGGCAATATTGCTCGAGACTTTCAGTATGAGCTCGAGCAGGCTTCGCACACCGTGGATGCGCAAGCGATACCGGAAGATCGTATTGCACTAGATCTCCACATCGAGTACTTGAATCAGTTCTTTGAAGCAGTCGGACCAGCGTCTTCGATGTGTAGTCACGCCACTTGCTTCTGCTGCTTGATGGACGTTCCGGAACATCCGCTTGCTTGTGGCCACGTCCTGTGCACTGCTTGCATCAAGGCGTATGGAAAGCAATCTAAGTCCTCAGTACAGGTGTCTTGCTGTCCACTTCATCGCGAGTCGACCAATTGGGCCAAGCCCACCGTCATCAAATTCAAGCCTGCGGGCGCCAGCGTCCGCATTCTGTCTCTCGACGGGGGCGGCATTCGAGGGATTGTTCAACTCGAGGTACTCAGAGCTATTGAACAGGCGCTAGGCAGCCATCTCCCGGTGCAATCATTCTTTGATCTCATGATGGGCACAGGTACGGGCGGTCTGATTGCTGTGGCACTGTCACTGCGTAATAGGACAATCGATTCGATTATTGACATGTTCGCCGCACTATGCGACCATGCCTTCACGCCAAGGCTCGCTGGTGTGCCCATCATCAACCAGATTGCACAAGTCTTGGGAAGCGGGCCTAAATTCAAGACCAAGCCTTTGCATTCAGCTTTGAAGACTGCTTTCACTGATGATGACGATCTATTCGGATCTAACGAGAAGTTGCGAAACAACACACGAGTCGCACTGACATCAACAAGTGCCACAGGTCAGGAAACGATATTGCTCGCCAGCTACAGGCGGCCTGAGGATCTCAAGCCAGCATACGCTTTTGAGCGACCGCACGATCCAGAGATGGAGCTGAAAACGTACGAGGCAATTGCTGCTTCCTTGGCGAGCCCAGCGCTGTTCAAGCCTTTCGTGTTCCATGGCAAGACCTACTTGGACGGCGGACTTCGGAGTCCAAACCCTGCTTTCATTGCCGACAGAGAGCGGAGGCTTATCTGGCCGGATGTTGGAGAGCCAGATATGTTCCTAAGCCTGGGCACAGGCCAGAACAGAATCACTGTACTGCAGAAACTGTCCGATCGCCAAAAGGCTGCCGCAATAGCTGCAGTGCCCACCGCGCCGCCCCCTCAGTCGCCCAAGCAGAAAGCCTCTGGGCGATGGCGAACAAAGCGTACAGACGATGTCCTGGACGCCGAACTTGCCTGGCAGCAATTTAGACATCACGTCGTACGAGATCGCGCAGAAGCTAGAGGGCGACGTTTCATCCGATTCAACCCAGATCTCGACAGGGAGCCACCGGCTGCCGACAGCAAGTCAGACCTTCTGTCACTCCAAGTAAACGTGAGAAAGCGCCTTCAGACAGCCCATCGACAAGCAGCACTTCGCAACGTCGCTCACAGACTTGTGGCATCATCATTCTACCTTGAGCTGCAATCTAAGGCGACTGCAGAGAAGAGCGAACAGATATGCACAGGAGCAATCCACTGCCGATTCGAGGATGGTAGTGTGGAGATGTGCGCGCTGGGGCGCATTTTGGAGGAGAAACGGGTCGAGGATTTTGAGCCGTATTTCCTCGTCAAGCCCAATGCCGACCAGTCTGACTTCTGCTTCAAGTTCACGCTGACCGAACCCATCATCAAGGGCATGATTGAGAACTCAGTCTTTGGGCTACCGAACGTATACATCCCTCTCCGAGACGAGAGCAAGGCTACCACGATCAATCTGTTTCTTTCAAAGCATGACGGCCTCGAGCCTGATGGCTTTCCCATTAGCGGCTTCCCACGACTCATTCTGGGAGAGCCGAAGGTCCCGAACTCACGCAAGCCGGTACGAAGCAGTTCTGAGAACCAATTGCGAAACCCGGCATTCAGGAACCTCACGTCTTCGGACGGGGATTCTATCTCATTGAATGGAACTCCTTTGCCCAACAACAGAAGCAGCGGCGAAGAAAATTGGCCTGATGCACAAATGGAGAAGAACAACGCCGCAAAAATGTCTCTAGCAGACCTCATTGCCCAGCATCAGACCGGGAACGGGTCGAGCATAAAGCAAAGAACCAACAGATTCTGGACATATATCGGAAATCAGCATATGGCTCACCATCCCGAGATGTACTCACCTGCTGAGCTTGCAAAGCATGGAGTGTCAGCTGTTACATCTCCTGGTCATCCGATCGAGCTCCCAGCCGATGATCCTGACAGTCCAGAAGGCACCACAGCACTGCCCTCCCTACGATCACGATACGCCTTTCCACAACCACCATCAGGTGTGCCTGAACTTGAGGCTAATGGTAAACCACGAAAAGACAGTGCGCCTCAACATCCTTTATACGGCATGTCCCACGATGCCGCCAAATCTAACGCTGATCTATCACAACAACCTACAAGTCCGAAACCATCTTCAACATCCATGTCAACAATACAGTCAGGATCACAGTTACATTCGAGCAATGCATCTAAGAGAGCAGATATACCCAGCATGTGCGAAACAGAATTCGAGGAAGATGATGATTGGATATCCACCTACAGCGGAGAAGAAGTGAGCTTGGCCCAGGCAAGCCCTTTAGTCCAGGTACGCAGCATCCCTATCAGACGAAACACCATCGACAGCATCATGGACCTGTACAACAGTCAGGATAACGGCAGTATATATTGATGAGTAATTTGTAATAGCTTCCTTCCACACGCCACCGTCCTTCTGCCGATCCTAGCCCGCTTGAGAGCGCGATTGCGACCTCTTTGCCCGATGAGAAGTAAGTTGGCGCCCCGATGTGGAGCTACCTGTTGTGCGACGCTGACAGTTTTGCTTTGGTAGCACTGCGTCTGCGCTTGACCGATGGCTTGCGGCGCAGAAGAGCTCTTCATCCTTGTCGAGGAAGGGTGAGAGGTTGAAGGTCGTACAGGAGGAGGTGGACGAGTAATTCGTCCTGATGGCTTCTCAGGGCCGGCCTTGAATGTTGAGATGTAAAGACTTGAGCCACGCAAGAGAGAACTGCATTTGATTCTGACGGGATGTACTACACGGCATAAATGACTGACAATATCACGCCTGCCTGCAATCAGGAGGAAAGAATTTACAAACGAAGCGACACTTTCAGCATAATTCAGAAGCCCCTCTCCTCGACCTCAGAAATCCAATTGAGAAAATTGAGTGAATCAAGACCTGAATCACACCTTAGCTTACCTCACCTGTCCCTCTCTCTTGAACGATCCATCCGCCTGCAAGCCCGAGTCGAAACGCTGAAAGCACAGAACGCAACTTCACCACTGAGCTCAGCCACAGCGAGGCCCTTGTCCGGGGTATCAAAGAACGTCTGGCAGGGCATGAAGATTTCGACAAGCTTGATGGTACTGTAGTGGTGAACGACTCCAGTCTCAACAAAACTTCGAATGAAGCTTCATGAATTCATGAACACAGGCCGAAATCTGTATCGCTTCTACTGCATTGAGTGGTTCAACGCCTTCCGCGTTTCATTGTGAGCTTGCTGCCCGGCAGAGATAGCTGAGACGACCTCCGCGTGATGTAAGTCGACCTCTCCTGACCCCGTTCCGAGTCACATCACTCCCGTTGCATGTGGCAGGCCTGAGGCCTTCATGTCCGTTCTCGACACTCCTAGTCATCTAGGGATAGCGGAGTTGACCCCCGTGTGACATACCGAAAGGTCGAACCGTCATGGGAGGAGGCTGAAGCGGAAGGTAGATAGAACGGGAGTTCGGAGGAGTAGACTGGGGAGTATCAGGAGCAGATTGGAATGGAAGGGAGGAATACCATGTTTTGAATGAAAGATTGCAATGTTTGATACTGGGCGCTGCTGAACTTGCGCCTGGCAAGCAATGTGGGTGCTCTGATTCAAGGATCCTCCTGCTGACTGGAAAGACAATGCGAGCTCAAGAAGTCTCGTCGAAGACTAGTCGTTGGATTTCCCCTTACGATCTGGGAATCAATCCATTGCCTTTTTCGCAGAGATGCACACACGTTCATGTTGTGTCTGCCTATAGATCAATCCAGCTTAGCCTGATTCTCATGTCACTCCTGATGTGTAGCATGCCCGAAGTGCCGACAATGGCTTTGCCGCTTAAGCTCTGCGTCGGAGCTCTGTCGACGCGATTGCGTGGTCGCTGGAGAGCAGAACTAATGCTCATTGTCCAGTAAGCATAGCCTCCTTCTTCGCCTTCTCGCTATCCCTCAACTCATTCATCTCCTCCTTCGACATATTGTACGATCCAGCAACCTGGTTGAACGGATTGTCCGGATGCTTCTCAAACTCTTTCCGAATCTGATCGATCTTCTGCTGCCGTCTGAGACCCTTCTCATCCTTCATTTCGTCTAGTCTTCTCTCCTCGTACGCAGCATATGCAGCCTTGAATCTTCGCTCTGGGTGGCGATCAATCTTATCCTTGTTGTCGGTTGTGAGGGAGAGCGCATCGAGCGCATTGTCGATACCGGTTGCATTAAGCGCGAGCTCTTTCTTGGAAGATGGTGCGTCGAGGCCAGAGAGGTCGAGTCCTCGAGATTTCTTCGCCGGCGCGGCTTTGCCTTTTCCGCCTTTGCTGGGAAGTGAGTCTTCTTCTTCCTTCAAGAGGGCGTCTTTCTCTGCCTTCTTGCGAGCAGCTTCTGCTGCTTTTGCTGCTGCGGCGTCTCTGTGCATTTGCTGTCAGCCCTTGCCCTCTTCCAGCGCACATTTGGCGATTACTAAATCACACATACGCTTTGCTGTTGTCCTTTGCGCCCTTGTCCCACTTCTTCGCCTCTTCTGCTGCCTTCTTTGCATTCTCAGCATCTTTCTTGCCTTGCGCGGCCTCAGCCTTTCTGGCCTGGCCCTGCGCCTTCTTGCTGTTCTCGCCGCCACCCTTCGCCATGTTGGAGCGCTCTTGTTATGCCAAAACCAAAGTGCAACGCCGTTTCGTTTCGGTTGTCGTGTTCTCAAAAGGTGTCGCGTCGTTGCGTGTCGAGTGTCAATCACTAAAAGTTGAGCAGTGACGCATCTTGTGGTCCGATTTCGGCAAACTCACATGCCCCGCGCCAACGATCAGCACATGCAAATGCACAGACAACAAAGCAGTGAATTGATACCCTACGGCTTTATTTCTTTGCGGTGCACCTGCATTGAACAGAATATGAGAAGCCACTCGAGAACAGCCTTCGGCTTTGTCACGGGGAATCTGTTCTAACTATGACTCGGAGAAAGCATAACGTTTGAAGTAGCAATGAAGGCGCTGTACGCTGGATGCTGTCTGCAAGATGCCAATCACCGCTGGATCTAGAGAGCGGAGCTGTCCATTCTCGACGAGTTCTGTCAACATTGGACAGATGTTTTATTTTGAGCCATTTTGAGGACATGGTTTGATACGAGACTCGATGCAATCACTACCCTGTTGTTGAGTTGCAAACCTTGCCATGGCTCAAATATGGTAACTGAACATGGCAGTGCCTAAATTTGCCGCAGGGTGCTCGGAGACGACATCAGGTCCAGCAGAGCGAACGTGATCGACTTGTTGCTGAGGTGAAGGAGGAGGCTGCACTCTACCCATACTTCACCTCTTCAAGCAAGCCTCGCCTCCAACAGACCCGGGCACAATCACTTTCATCTTGATGAGATTCTTTCCAATCCGTTCAAGTGGACAGTCAAGAGTTCATTTTGCTCTAGCCTTGAACGTCAACATGCTAAAAAATGTCTCCCAGAGCAATTGTAAGCTATCCAATGGCAAACGGCAGACATGTTGTGCGAGGGTGAAGGGAAAGATAGCGGAAGTGGTGAATCTGTCAAGCTCCAGAAAGGCAGCCACGGTTGCGTCCAGCAGCAAGTCGTCGAATGAGAGGTCCGAAGGGTGCCATGGTTGAAGAGCTCTTCGCTGTTCTGTGGTGGTGAAGCCGTGAGGAGCTGTCTCCGGAGTGCATTAGGCTAGAACTTTGCTACATGCCGTCGTTACAATTTCGGTGAAGCCAGGATGAATTCGTTATGACATAACACTCCTTCGCATCCATGCTATCAATAGAGGGATTTCGCCGCACTTTCTTAACCGCTATCTGAGCGCTACAAGGAGCGCTATATAGCCTAATCGAGCCTAGTAGTACTAAGTATAGGTTGTATTTCCGTCTCTTCCGCGTACTATATATTCTCGTATAGATATCGCGTTCTATATCGCGTACCGCGCGTAGGTAAGTACTATAGCGATCGTAAGGTCGCGGTTAATAGTAATTATTACTATAATCGTTACTATAGTATAGACGAAGCGTAGAGACCGTAGTTTCTACTTACGGCTAACTATTCTATATACTAAGAAGGTATAGTCGCTAGATAATTATATTAATACTAAAGTAGAAGATAAATATAAGTATATTACTTTCTCGATAGATTTAATAGTATATCGCTAGTTAGAGGTTATTATTAGTTATTAAGTGAATATTAAAAGTACGACTAGACCTTACTATCGCTACTTAGCTAATTACTATAGATATAGGTTTAATAAGGTAGAGATTTACTTTCTATCGACTATATTACGAATTAATACTATTATATAGTCTAATCGGTATACTTACGACCTAATACTAGTATTCTATATAATATATTATTAACTATCTTATCTATATTGCTAGAAGAATCTATATAACTATTTTAGGCGGCCTAAATACTTTCTATTTATAATCTTCTTAGATATAATCCTCTACTTAGAGGAATAGTTTAGAGACCTCGTACGCTAGTACCTACGATTAAGGCTATACTATAATCTATAATAATTTATAAGAAGTACTAAATATACTAGATATCTAGATAGATTTTAGAGATTTATCGATAGTACGTTTCGGGGTACTACGAGGCCTCTAAAATCGATATATAATTAAAGAATCTACTATATAGGGTATAAGAAGAAATATAGTTATAAGTTCTAAGATATTATTACGCCTAACGGTATACTATTATCTCTTATCGGCCTATTCGAAGGTAGATCTAATAACTAGTCTATCTAGTACGAATCTCGTATTCCTAAGTAGATATAAAGAATAATAGTAAATAGGCGTATACTATATATTTATAGTAATCTAGTATATTACTATA